>WBNH01000177.1:0-371194 GCA_013401255.1 Urocolius indicus | reverse complement strand
AAACCCAGGACAATACCTAATATTGATTTTCTTAATTCTGTAATGAATCCCACCTAACCACCTGTCGTATCATCTCTAGATGTGATCCCTATCCTTTACCAGCCTCATCTAAGGTTACATTGTGTTTCGAAATATACATATTACCATTCTAAATCTCTTTAGTTTCCTTCACTCTTACAGCTATAAAAAGGGAATTGTTAGATGATAAAAATATTAAGAGTAACAGGCACACTAACTATAGAGATTCAGAATTTTTTTAAAAATGTATAAATCAAAATAATATCATATTAAGGATGATAATTATGACTATTTTGCTGGTTTTGTCTGGGGTAGAGTTAATTTTCTTCACAGTAGCTACTCTGGGACTATGCTTTGGATTTGTGCTGGAAACAGTATTAATATATGGATATTTTCGTTACTACTGAGCAGTGCTTACACAGAGTCAAGGCCTTTTCTGCTTTTTATACTACCCCAACAGCAAGTAGGCTGGGTATACATAAGAAACTGGGAGAGAACACAGCTGGGAGGGCTGACCCAAACTGACCAAAGGGTTTGTCCATGCATGAGACATCATGCTCAGCATATAAAGCTGGAGAAAGAAAGGGAAGACATTTGGAGTGATAGCGTTACTTGTCTTCCCATTATGTGTGACAGAGCTCTGCTTTCCTAATGGCTGAACAACTGCCTGCAGATGAGAAGTGCTGAATCAATTCCTGGTGTAGCTTTTGCTTTACCTGTTAAACTGTCTTTGTCTCAGTCCATGAGTTTTCTCGCTTTTACTCTTCTTCCTATAACACGCTGGTGGGCAGGGGGGAGTGAATGAGCAACTGTGTGATGCTTGATTGCCAGCTGGGATTATACTAGAGCGCTATCGATAGGAAAGAATTTGAGGTATCAATCAATAAGTAATTTGAACACATATTTATTCATTTCTTATTTTATTTTGATTTAAAAAACCAAGTAATTTAATAGTGAAATGGTTATAATGAAATTAATATGCTGGTAATAGATTTTGTATTTTGGAATATTTGTAATAAGCATTCCATATTTTCCTGATTGTCTCCTTTATTTATGATGGTGAACCTAAGGCTTTAGTAGATGAAAAAACTTTCTGTGATGTTCCAATGCATTATGCATCTTACATAAATAAAATAGAACAGAAAAGAACGAGAATAGAATCATAGAATAATTACAATTGGAAAATACTTTTAAGATCACTGAGTCCAATCAGTAACCTCACACTGCCAAGCTCATCACTACAATAAACCATATCTACCAGCAACTTATCTATGCGTCTTTTGAATATCTCTAGGGATGGTAACTCTACCACCTCTGTTGGCAGCCTGTTGCAATGTTTCATACCCCTGTCGGTGAAAAAGTTCTTCCTAGTGTCCAATCTAAATCTGCCCTGGCACAACTTTTCCAGCCACTCTTCTCCAAGCCTGTAATGTTTCACAGGATGATTGTGTCCCAAGTGCAGAACCCAACACTCGGTTTTGTTGAACCTCATCCTTGTTGAGCCTCATTCAATTTCCCTTGGCTTATAGCTCCAGCCTGTCCAGATCCCCTGAAGAGTCTTCCTGTCCTCAAGCAGATTTATGCACTCATCCACCTTTGCATCATCAACAAAAAACTGAGGATGCACTTGATCCCCTCATTTAGATCAATGATAAAGATGCTACACACAGCAGGACCCAGCACCGAGACCTGGGAATCATCACTGGTGACTGGTTGCCAATTGGATTTAAGTCCATTCACCACCACTCTGGGCCCAGCCATCCAGACAGTTTTCCACCCAACACAGTAAATCCATCCAAGCCACAGGGAGACAGTTTTTCCTTGAGGATGCTATGGGAGTGTCCTGGGTTTGGCCAGGATAGAATTAACTCTCCCCGGCTGCCGCTATGGGGCGTGGCCAGGCTGTTCAATCCCATGTGACATCACGCTCAGGATATAAGGGCAGCAGGTGGGCCGGGGCGGTGCTGTGGCCAGCTTGGGAACTGCAGTTCTGCCGTTGGTCTGAGCGCCGGGCTCAGCGCGGTAAGCAGTTACACTGGGCATTGCTTGTCTTTTTCTTTGTCCTCTGACCATCATTGTAACTGCCTGCTCTTTGTACTAGTCTATTAAATTCTCCTTATCTCAACCCAGAAAGTTCTAGAACTCTCTCTTGACTCTCCTCCCCATCGAGTTGGGGAGAAGTGAGTAACTGGGTGGTTTGGTTATTATTAAGGCTAAACCACCACAGGGAGGTTGTGTCAAAGGCCTTACTAAAGTCCAGGAAGACCGCATCCACAGCTTTTCCCTTATCCACTAAGTGGGTCACTTTGTCACAGAAGGAGATGAGATCAGTCAAACAGGACCTGCCCTTCATAAAGCTATATTGGGTGTGCCTGAACGCTTGCTTGTCCTGTATATGCCTCAGAATGGTGCTCAAGTTGATCTGTTCCATAACCTTCCCTGGCACAGAGGTCAGCCTGACAGTTCCCAGGTCTGCAATTCCCAGGATTCTCCTTTCAGCCCTTCTTGTAGATGAGTGCCACATTTGCCATCCTCTAGTCCACTGAGACCTCCCTGGTGAGTCAGGACTGCTGGTAGATGATGCATAGTGACTTGATGAGCACTTCTGCCAGCCCCCTCAGCACTCTCAGGTGGATCCTATCTGGCTCTGTCAACCTGTGTGAGTCAAAATGGAGCAGCAGGTCACACACCATTTCCCCTCGGACTAAGAAGACTTTACTCTGTCCCCTGCCCCTATTTTCCAGCTCAGTGGGCTGGGTACCCAGAGAACAGCTGTTTTTAATATCGAAGACTGGGGCAAAGAAAGCATTGATTTTTTCCTCATCTTTTTTCACTAAGCTTCTCCCTCCATTCATTAAAGGACGAAGATTCCCTTTAACCCTCCTTTTGTTGCTGATATATGTATAGAAACGTTTCTTTTATCTTTTACAATAGTGGCCAGCTTAAGTTCAAGTTGAGTCTTGGCCTTTCTACTTTTGTCCCTACATGACCTCACAACATTCTTGCAGTCCTCTTGAGCTGCCTGACCTTTCTTCCAAAGATTATAAATTCCTTTTCCTCCATAGCTCCAGAAGAAGCTCCCTGTTCAGCCAGGATGGTCTTTTGGCCTGCCAGCTCATCTTCTTGCATAAAGGGACAGCTCAATCCTATGCCTTTCAGATTTCCTTCTTGAACAATGTCCAGTCTTCCTAGACTCATTTGCTCTTCATGAGTGTCTCCCTAGGGACATTGGCAAGCAACTTCCTAAACAAGTCAAAGTCTGCTTTTCAGAAATCCAAAGTATTAGTTCTGCTGATCCTCCTCCTTGCTTCTTTCAGAATCAGGAACTCAATCATTTCATGATCACTATGTCCAAGACAGCCTCCAACCATCACTTCTTCCACAAGACCTTTATTCACAGACACCAGGACTCCCTGGCCTATCCCCTCTCTGCTGTGCTGTATTCCTGGCAGGTGTCCCATAAGTTGAAGTCCCCCATGAGAATGAGGGTCAGTGATCCCCAGAGCTTTCCCAACTGACTAAAAAACATGTAATCTATCTTCTCATCCTAGTTGAGTGGTCTATAACAGACCACTACCATGACATTCTCCTCATTGTCCTTCCCCCTGATTCTTACCCATAAACACTCAACCCTACCCTCACCATCATTGACCTCTAAACAGTCAAGACACTCCCTAATATAGAGAGGTAACCCTGTGCCTCTCTTGCCTTGCCTATCCCTTCGGAAGAGTCTGTAGCCATGCAGTGCAGCCCTCCAGACTCATCCCACTACGTTTCTACAATAGCGACTTTGTCATACTTCCCTTGGTGCACAATGGCTTCCAGCTCTTCCTGTTTGTTGCCTATGCTGCATGCATTGGTGTAGATGCACTTCTGATGGTTTACTGATCCTGCCATTTTTTGGGGGGAAAGAAGTCCTGACCTCCACATGGCCATTTTCAGATATTTCTGTGACCTGCAACACTTTAACCCTTGTCTCTCTGCTGCCACATAGATATCCATCTCCTGCCTCCACTGAGGCAGAAGACCCAAGACACTGGCTTGCTGTCTCCAGGATTATCTTTGTCAAGCCGGGTTTTACCCATTTGCCTTTTCAAATCTAGTTTAAAGCACCCCCAGTGAGCCTTGCTGACTCTTGACTTAGCATCTTTTTCCCTCTTAGTGACAGGTCTATCCTATCTCTTTGAAGTAGCCCTGGTACTCTGTAAACTGCCATATGCTCAAAAACCCCAAAATTTTGTTGATAGCATCAGTCTTGGAGCCAGATAAACAAACAAAAAGAAATCTGATTTGTCTTCCAGGCACTATTACAGGGACTGGAGTTACAGGAAGTTGTGCACGTTCTCCTATCCAATATTAGATGCAGCACTGAACAAACATTTGTGTAGTGTTTTCTTTTTAAAGTGATGCTAATCTTTTTAGTTGTTTAAAAGCTCAAATGATGTCAAGCAATGAGTGCAAAAGTGAATAAAAAAAATTTATTTGAATACTTGATCTTAATTTTTATTTAAGGTTCTTGAAAATATAAGTGCAGGTGATCTCTAAAGGTTTCTTCCAACCTTAGCATTCTATTATTCCATGATATTCTTGCTTGGTCTGGAGTTTATTAAATTAGAATTTTCCCAATTATCTATCTTTCTATCTGTCTGTCTGTCTGTCCATATATCTGCCTGCATGCCTGCCTACCTACCTACCTACCTATATCAGAATTAGCTGTGAGAAAAATTGAAATACTGCGCCTGGAATGTGTAAAATTGAGAAAAAAACTCCTGGCGTCTTAAGCATGGTGAATATTTATTGTGATTGTCATCAAAATGACAGACATCAAAGAGCTTGACTTTCTGTTTCAAGTACACTGCTGAACTAATTTTAAATTCACTATGTTTTTTACACTATTGCAAGTGTGCTGATGTCTTTCTATATCTTTTCTCACCAAATAGCTATGTGAAAATGCAGGAACAAAGTACATTCAAGTAGTTTATAAAATAAGGAATCAAACTGTGGAAAGAAATACAAAATGACATCTGCTTTTACATGCTTCTTAGAGTGTGTATTAATCAGAGATGTTGTAGCACAACCAAGAAAAATATGAAAGAGCAAGTTATTAGAGAAATTATTGTTACAGGATGGGTTTCTGAGCTTTACTAGAATATCATTAAGTTCTACACACTTAATAGTAATTCAATTTTGCTTTGTTAGAAATAAATAAATAAATAAAAATTATGACGCATATGCGGTACTTGCAGAGGAGTAAGGAAAACTTATGTAAAAAGAACAATCACAGACCTATTCTATAATAAGAGAAAGAGAATGAAAATGAAAAACAAAAATCTGTTTTAAATTGACAGCTTACAGAATGGTAATAGAGCTGTGTCCTTTATTCTTACTGTTTGAACTAAAAAAGACAAAGTGCGATTTTATCCACTTATATGTGATGATCAGCACTGTATCAAGAAAATTACCTAGCTACCAATATAAATCCTTACAGAAAGCATAATTTTTCAATGAAAATGTACAATTTAACTTTGTAGAACCCACCAAAAGTAAGCGATTGTGCTTTCTTACTTTGTTTTATACGTAAGATACATGGGAAAAAAAATGAGGTTTGTAAGTTTAAGAACACACTAATATTAGCGAAGACTGATTTTTTTTCTGTTACATTACTATGCAATAGTAATTAAAATAATACTAATGTCATACCCTGACTCACTGGCCCCATCTTTTCCTGGATACATATACAATAATATCACAGGAAATGCATGTTTTACATGGAGAGATGAGTTGCCTGGCAACAACATCGGTGTCTATTACTCTTCAGTATGTAGTATGTGTCCATGTCTAGAATGCTATTTATCTTCATTAGACCCAAGTAATTTAGGTTGTCAAGTCTCTGGTGACCATTAAGTATTTGATAGCCATATATTTTGTGCTTGACCAGATGCACCTATGAGCAAAATAAAAATAGCATAAACTGTTTATCCCATTGTTCCAGATTATGGCATAATAATTGCCTCCCTCTTCTTTGTTCCCTGTTCTGACTAGTAAGTGATAAGCAAACTATACCAACAGAAAATTAAGACCAAGCCTTAATTATAATCTTTCTTTTTAACAGTGGCATTGTTCTAACTATGACTGTTTTAGCATAATATATCTCTTGAATTTCAATTAAAAATTCTGAAGATACCTTTTTCCAGTGTTATTACCCTATGAAACTGGCAAAATGCCCAGTCATCAAAGGGAACTGTGCATCACTATGTACACAACCAACCAATCAAACTCAAACAAAAAAAAATCTATGTATGTCTGTGTAGACATATATGTATATATAATGTGTATATATACTGGCATATATGTAAATAAAAAATATGCATACATATATGAATCTGTATATGTATAAAACTCCCCCTTACATTTCTACCCCAAAGCTATGTTGCAATTGCAATACAGAAATTGCCAAGTGTATCACAGTCATCTTGCAATGATCTATTCGTCTTCAGAAGAAAAGATATGACATACGTCATAACGTTTCTCATATGACATAGGTCATAAGGTTTCTCATGTGACATAAAGGAACCTCTCATATTTAGATATTTTTGTTAAAAGTTGCAAAAAATGCAAAATAAAAAAGTTTACATTTGAAGGTATTTCTTATGATGTCATAATATACAGCATACAAAGCTTAACACTTCATTTTCTTAAGAGACAGCATTTTGAGCTACAAAATATGCCAAAGGATACAGAGAAACACGAAGAGTCTTAGAGCCACTTGAATGAGAAGGGAAAAAACAACTTACATAACGTGACTGTTTTACCCTTTTTGAACACTCTTCTGACAAAACAGAGACTTTGTATAAAAATATATTAATGTTAGTTATTTAAATGATGCCAATATATGTGTAGAAATATATAAAAAAATATAAATTATTTGGAAGGGGAATAACAGTTACAATAAATTAAGACTAGGACTTCAGAAAGAAGGACAAAAGAAAGAAAGAGATTCAGAGACAGTTTAGGAAACTACATGTGCATATCAAATCCATATGAAGACATATTAAAGTAGACATCTAATGTGACATGAAAAATGGAGTTCAACATCCTGAAATGAGTCACGAAAGCAAGTAGCAGGGTTTTGCACATTGAACTTCATCAGATTTTGGTTTATTCAGGAACCTGGTAGATGAGATGTCATGGGAGACAGGTCTGAATGGCAAAGGAGAGAAGGAAAGCTGTCAGGTTTTCTAATGGTTTTCCCTGGCCCCAGGTTTTGGTAGTGGGGGAGCTACAAGGCTACAAAGAACTGTCAGAAACTTCTCCTGTAGCTGATAAGACTAATGCCAGTAAATTCTAAGATAGACCCTCAGCTGACCAAGACATGGCCAATTAGTGATGGAGATGAAGCCTCTGTGTATAATGTATTGAGAAGGGGTAGAAGTTGCTGTGCAGTTGCTGAACTGCAGCAGCAGTAGAATGGAGTGAGAATGTGAAAGTATCTTTGGAGACACCAAGGTCACTAGAGAAGGAGGGAGAGGAGGGTGCTTTAAGCACTGAAAGAAAGATTCCCCTATGTGTTGTGGTAAAGACCGTGGTGAGGCAGCTATACCCCTGCAGTCCATGACGGTCCACAAGTGAACAGAGATCCACTTGCAGTCTGTGGAGGACCCCACGATGGAGTGAGTAGATGCCTGAAGGAGGCTGTGACTGCAGCAAGTTCCCGGCAGGACCTGAAAGCCCGTAGGGAGAGAGGAGTCCATGCCAGAACAGGTTTGCTGTGTGCTGGGGCAATGTGTGAGGAGCTTCTCCCATGGGAGGCCCCATGCTGGAGAAGTTTGTGAGGAACTGTAGCCCATGGGAAGGAATCAAACCAGAGAAGTTTGTCAGGGACTGTCTCCTGTGGGGAGGGACCCCCCTTTGTAGCAGTGGGAAGTGTGAGGAGGCCTCCCCTTGAGAGGAAGCAGCAACAAAGTCCATCTGTAATGAACTGACTGTAACTCCCATCACCCATACCCTCCACCACTGTGGAGAAAGGAAGGGAAGTCATTGGAAGAAGGAGGAAGAAGGTGTTTTAAAATTCAATTTCACTTCTCATTTCCCTGCTGTGTTCTGATTGTTCATTAATAAACCATTTCTCCCCAAGTTGTGTCTGTTTTGCCTGTGATGCTCACTGCTGAGTGATCTCCCTGTCCTTATTTTGACTCTCAAAACTCTTGTTATATTTCTCTCTCCTCTATCCAGTTTAGGACGGGGAGTGATAGAATGATTTGATGGGTGTCTGGCACTCAGCTAGGGCTAAACCACCACTGGTCTTTAAGTACAGGATAGAATCATAGAATCATAGAATGTTAGGGGTTGGAACGGACTTTTAGCGATCATCTAGTCCAACCCCCCTGCAGAAGCAGGTTCACCTAGATCAGGTCACATAGGAACATGTCCAGGAGAGTCTTGAAGACCTCCAAGGAAGGAGATGGAATTTTTGTTTGAGTAACCTTCTCTTGTCATGAATAATTTGAGACCATTGTTTCACACTAAAATTTACAATATTTATAAGTTCCTTGATATTGACACACTTCAGCTTTGAAAGTTTCAAGAACAGACTTTAACAAACACACGGATTTTGTAGGATGTAAATTGCTAGCCCGAGTGTGAGATTTTCATTGCTATGGTTTTTGGTTGATTTAAAAACATGTTCAGATTACAAAGGGATCATTAAAAAGAGAAATATAGAGTTTTCATTTGGAAATGAGATTATAGAGAGTTGTAGAAATGACCTATATTATTGATATTAAGCAATATGCAACAATTTAGGCAATATACTTTAAATAAGAAAACTACAGTAGTTAAGATTCATGTAATCATGTAATAGATTTATTAGAGTTAAAGTTAATTAGAGCTATTTGGTTTACTTCTCCATCTAAAAAATATTACATGAAGAACAACTTTTTTAAAAACTCCAATTCTATAACTACATTTATACATATTTCTACTATTAATACCTCCTCTAATCCATAAGGCACTGGGTTCAATCCATGACTGAATGTAGATATCTAACAACATCTTAAATGCCTTTCCTTTTCTGATCTCCCTCAATTGCTACAGAAGAATAAAAATCTTCCATCGGTATCATATTTGGCAGCCTAACATGAACAATTTAACATGGTAATTTAAGGTCCTTAAAACAGTATCTAAAATAGTACACGTTCAACTCCCTCAATCTCTTCTTAAGTAAATGTCTTATAGCCTTAATGTATTGATAAAAAATAATAGTAAGGAGGAAAACTCCATTCATGACATTTTTCAGCTTAGGAATTAAAGAACATATAATCTAAAACTGCATTCAATTGTACAATCTCTGTTTATTTCTAACAGTTTGTGTGAGCTGAGTGAACATAGATTAGCATAGTTCTCACGTGGCAATGTGCGAGCTGTACTCACTGTAACTTACTTTTTACTCTTGTGATGCCATAGAAAGAAAGTGTGGGTTTACTCTCCAATGGGTGCTGTGCTCTTTTATAAACGGAAATCCAGTGGGATGAATAGGAGCAGAATTACAGAAAACAACAAAAAGGGTCAGGGTGTTTAATATTTTTTTTCCTTCTCACAGACCTATCAATAACCTAATGTGGCTTTTACATTAACCTATCACTCTTCAGGTAGCTGTTGATGGTAAAACTAAAGAAAAGAAAGCCCTGGCCCCTGGTTGGTAACTTAGAATAGAAATTTCAAAATATCTTACTCAGGGACATTTTTACAATTACTCATAGAAATTGACATTCACAGAATCACGTTCTAGGTAAGTATACAGTTACCCCTTTATGTTAAAGAAGTCTCTTGATTTCACTTTTCTTTCGTTACTGTTAATTGTGTTGCTTAATAGTGTTATAAGATAAAGAAATTTTTTCATTCTTTCAAACAATATAATTTAAAGCATTGTTTCAAAACTGATTTGTCAAATCCATGATGGAAATGACTTTCTTGTAAAATGAAGTTGGGACCCAGAGTAAATTGTGGCATTATAAGAAGCCTAAAGATATCCAAATCAAGAACTTACTGCAAAGTGTGCTTTGTTGCATTAACTCATGATCTGAATATGGTATTGTCTAAAGTTCTTTTCCTATTGAAAAGAAAAAAAAAAATAAACAGAAGGCTCAGAAAATTGGAGAGAATATTGGATTAAAAAATAGTGCCAAGAGTGAAGGAAACTTCAAGTGTAAGTCTTGCATGCAGAAAGGGGATATAAAGTCCAAGTGAGGTAAGGTAGAGAAGGAATTCATTAAATGAGCATATGGTTGGCATATGTGGAGGGAAAAAAAATATAAGGGAACTATAGGCAGAAACTGGCTTGTTTAAAATCTTTCTGATGAGAACAAAGGCCTTCAATATCAAACTGTTACGTCTGACCCTTTGGCACCCAATAGGTGTTATCTAGTTAATGGGATATAAGAAAGCTCCTGTAGAAATAGAGAAAATGCTGCTGGTGTTTTTTTTTTTTTTTAATGTTACCCAATGATGAATGCCAATGTCTGCATTATAGATTGAAAATGAACAGAGAAATCAATAATAAATGTGGAGGGGCTATAAAACAGGAGCAATAACAGGTGTGTGTAGGGGAACTATCTAGTTGTTCAAAAAGAAACAGGTGCTATTGGCCCTTCAACTGCAAAAAAAAAAAAATAACCCTCAACTTTCTTCTAGTGGCTTCATGTTGAGCATCATTGTCAGAGGTGGAAGTCAATATGGCAGATAGGTAATCCAGAATCCAATAAATAAGACTGTAAAGTTGCTTTAAAGGTGCAAACGTTTACTTCATCAAGGTCATCCAATAATCAAGGATCTTTCAAATGTAAAAGGCAGTAATAGGTAAATGAGGCAGTGATAAACAAGGACACAGTGAAACATAAACATATCAGACAACAAGTAATAATAGAGACAATGACAAACACAAAAAGCCTCCAGTTACTAATCAATGGATCATTACAAAACCCCAGGCACAGTTTTAGAGAAGGTCATTTTTACTTTGCAACAGATAAGAAGGGGAAAACAATATGAACTTGAGGATTTAAGATTTTCCAGGGTGTTGGTGAGACTTTGAAAAATGTATTAACAAAACTTTAGGGAAAGGGAATTAGAGAAGGAACAGAGTGAGTAATAGACAGTCAGGGATATAAAAGGTGTCAATTGCATGCAAAACCTTACAAGTCAATATACTTGTCTAACCAAGCCTCACATCTTATCATCTGTCCCATCTTCTTTTTTAATTTTTTTTTATCTCTCTTTCCATGTAATCTCATCCCCTGTCCTGTGCTGTAAACACCAAGTGTCAGCTGGTGGTGAAGTGAATATGATTGGATTTGATGTCAGCAACTAGAGTCCAACCAACATGCAGGCACTTCCGTGGTGTCAACTACTGGAGATAATGGAGATCTCAGGACAGAAACAAGTGTGTGATTGTAAAACCAGGGAGTGGTGCATGAGTGTGTGCTTTCCCTGTTGAACTTCTGCCTCTGCCAGCTGAAAAGAAAGAAGGAGCTTGGCTGCCTACATTTACTTTTAGGTGAACCTTGATAGCGTTATATATGTTACTGCTGTTTGAAAGCAGTACCTTGTCTGTGTCTGTGGCCAACCATGAGGAGCTCCCAGCCTCAAGTCCACAGGAGTTGGTGGCCATATCTCTTAAGGAAGGTTTCATTATAAAATCCAAAGTATGTATTTGCAAAATTTTACTTATGTTTAGCTTGACAATTTGCCCTATGGCAAATTGTCTATAAGATTTACTGGGTTGGGTTTTTTTTCTCTGTATGATACTAAAGGAACAACAAACTTTCAATTTGAATAAAAAAATACCATCTTTGAATAGCACTTGTATTTTCACTTTCATTTTTTCAGTATCTCATTATATTTAATGTATGTTTCATTATACCATCACTGCTCTGAAACATGATTTAGGTCTTTCTTTCCCTTTTTCTTTTTAATATAACAAAACTTGCCTTTAAGTAATTTAAGACATTCACATTTTTCAGAGAAAGAGTTGCATTTCTCACAACATGTCAATGACACAGAAATACAGTCATTATCTCTTAACTACCTATACATACTTTATCTTAGTATAGGTAAATCTTTAGATAATTTTTGAAAGGTTATGAATAGTTGTTTTTAGTTTAGAAAAATCTGTATATTCCATCAGATTGACTGAAATTCTAGAGGTAAACTTGACTGGGATTATATAACCAGAAGTCTTTCTATATTCACTACATTTTGAGAATTAATCTGATTTTACAGGATCACAGAATAGTAAGTGTTGGAAAGGACCTCTAGAGATCATTTAGTCCAACCTCTCTGCTAAAGCCATCTAGATCCACCTATATCAGGAAAACGTCCAGGTGGGTTTTGAAAACCTCCAGAGAAGGAGACTCCTCAAGCTCCCTGGGCAGCCTGTTCCCTGACTCCTTCACCTGAACAGTAAAGTAGATTTTCCTTTATGGAACTTTTGTGTTCCAGCTTTTGTCCATTACGCCTTGTCCTGTCACTTGAGACAACAGAAAAAAGCGCTGCCCCATCTTCTTGACATACACCTTTCAAATACTTTTCAGTGTTAGTATCTCTTTTCATTTTGTGTGACGGTTTTGATGGTTTTTAAAAGTACAGCAAATTCAATATGAAAATGTTAGATTTTCTCAATGTTAAAGATTATAAAGAGAGTTATAGTTATGTTTCCAAAATTTGGACATTAGGGAACTATATACTCTGTTAACAAGCAGATGTTCATTGTAGGCAGGCAATATCCTCTGTCTATGAAGAGAAGTAGCCTCCTTTGCAAAACAGTGTGGAGACTAAATACCAACTCCTCTGTTGTGGGTTTTTGTGGAGCTGTTTCTTCTTAAAAGGAGCCATCTTTACAGCTCTTCTCCATTATCAGAAATGGCTCCACACAAACCCATGACGTCCTTTCTGTTGACTAATGAGAGTCTAGGTACCTAATATTCCCACTGGGATCTTTCTAGAATTAATTAATGAGAAACATGAAGCACAAGAGTTTTTCTAAAGAGGTGATTAACCCAAGGCTGTGAAGTAGGTGTTCCCTTGCTTGGAAAGTAGGAACAGTTCTCAAAAAAAAGTGAACAATCTCTCTTTTTAAATCAGAAATATTCTTTAAAATGTGCTCATCTTAAATGACAATGCTTTCAAATGCACACTTCCTAGTTATTATAAAGTATTCCAATTTAATCTGATAATTTTTAGGACAAAGACACAAGATGTTATTAGATCACTTCCTAGAAAGTGAATTAGACTGCTTCAGGTAAAGAAGGGTTGGAAAGCTGTTCCTGTTTCTTGGGCACATGCTCTTAGCTGAAGAATTCATACAAGCAGAAAAAAAAAAAAAAACAAACCAGAAAGCAAACAAATGTCTCAAATCCTACTCCAAATCCAAAAATCTTTCATCTCTTGTTTTAATTCTCTGTTCCAATGACAATTAAAAATGTGGTTTATATTGAGTTTCATGCATTCTAAGTGCAGTAAATAGCAATTTTGAGGCCTGAATCTGAGTTTAAACAGTTTCTCATAATTTCCAGAATCTCACTAAAATTTAGGGGTTTTGTGGGTGTTTTTGGCTGTTTAGATGGCTTCAATTTTCAATTGTTTCTTACATAAAAATGAACATAAGGTTGAGTAAGTTCTCTTAAATTATTTTTTCTAATTCATCTTTTTACAAGGCATCTTATTGTTTTCCTATCGCAACTGAACAAAACCTTTCTAAGCGTAATTTTTCCTTCATTCTATAGTACATGTAATTAATGAAGAAATTCTATTCACATAATTCTATGCCTGTGACCTTACCAACACTGCATGCTGAATAGTAACATGATCTTCATATTACCATTAGTGAGATAAAAGTCATGAACATGAGAAACACTAGAAGTTTCTCTTCTTACATTCTGCAATGCATAATCTGTTTTAAAACTATCTCATAGACTTTCGCCATAATTACTCATGGTTTCCCTATTCCTTGCCAGTAATCAAAATTTTTAGGAGAAAGCCAAATCATTAGATGGTAAAAAAAGGAATTATTTTTAATCCTTAAAAGGGACATGTCACAAGGTATGAAGCTCTCTGTTTGATACAGCCAAACAAGTAGATGTTTTAGTTGAATATTTGAGGCTAGTATTACTGATGACTAACAGATATCAGTTTGTTGGCAGTTCTGGGGATGATCAGAAAGATAGTATATGTTTATTTTGTTTTATCTATTTGTGATTGACTATAACAGATTTTAAAGGTTAAAAATAAATTTAAAACTATTCCGAATTAAAGACAGTGACAAATATTTGGTTTGTTAATGGAGAAAATAAAATACTTACCGTTAGAATACTTGTAGTGTCTGTAAACAAAGATATGTATATTTTTACCTGAATATTTCAACTGAACTTGCAAGCTTTATTGATATCTATAAAAATGTAATTATTGCCATTTTTCACACCCACTTCTCCATATAACTGACTGAAATAATTTTCTCAGTAGTAGTTCTAAAGCTATATATATAGTTTCATATAATTCCTGTGTTATAAAAAATTCCTTGCATTTTACAGGTGAGCAATAAAGAAAATATTTTTAATATTCAGAAAAACAAGATTTCATTTCAAATTTTATCATGATCTGTGCGATTCCTTTACATATATATATATGTATATACATATTCCTTAACATATATATATATATATACATATATATATAAAATTATTACCTAATTGGACAGAGTTTGGTAAGAATTTATGACTGAAGTTTGTGGGACATTTGTTTGTTACAACATTAAGGCTTTCTAAAAATCCTCGCAGATGCAGCAAAAAACAGAAAGCACTATTATTGTTCCCTTCAGGGTACCAAGGCTTATCCCTCAACATTACAGCTTTAAATTATGTTAATTTTGGTTAAACTTCTTCACTATTAAACAAGTATGTCATAAAAAATAACAAGGGATAATGCTGACAGGGATAGAAAATGCGTTCTGCTTCCTGTTTCTGATCAGGAAACACTTAACAACCTCCTGCAGTCTTTTAATTTCTTTTCTCTTCACTTCCAAAATCGTTTTAGACAGTCATCTGTATATTATTTCATGTATTCAAAGCACCTTTTCTTGCAAAATACTTTTCAAATGTACATAAAGTGTAATGTTGGTTGTTTAAGTCACTCCTAAAATTTAGTCTAAAATTTTGGAACAAAATGCAAAATGAAGTAAACTATTGTGCAGAGGAACATAACAGAAGATTTGCAAGCAGGAACTGAAGTAAAATAACATCAAGAATTTAAGTAGACAGTGTAGGCTTTTCAAGCTATAATGTCTCTAAAAGAACTACGGGAATGAATCGCTCCAAAAGACCAAAGAGTTCTTGCTATTTATCAGATTACTCCAAGCTTGTTACAAGAATATATTTTAATCTTGTTTTGTGGATGTCATTCAAAAATGACACCATGACTTCAGCAAGACTTTTTGACACGTCTCTCATTAGATCCTCATTGAAAAGCTCAGGCAGTGTAGGTTGGATGAGTAAACGATGAGGCGGATGAATGACAGAGCCCAGAAGGTGATGATCAATGGAGCGAAGTCGAGTTGGAGACCTGTGGACAGTGGGGTTCACAGAATCACACAGAATTGTAGAATCCTAAGCATTGGAAAGGATCTCAAAATATCATCTAGTCCAATGCAGCTACCAGAGCAGGACCACCTAGAGTGGGTCATACAGGAACTCGTCCAGGTGGGTTTTGAATATCTCCAAAGGAGACTCAACAACTCATCTGAGCAGCCTGTTCCAGTGTTCCATCACTCTCACAGTGAAGAAATTCTTCCTTGTATTTCTTTGGAACCTCTTGTGTTCCAGTTTATACTCATTGTCCTTTGTCCTGTCATTGGCCATCATTGAGAAGAGCCTGGGTCCATCCTCCTGACACTCACTCTTTACATATTTGTAAACATTAGTGAGGTCACTCCTCAGTCTCCTCCAAGCTAAAGAGTCCCAGATCCCTCAGCCTTTCATGCTCGGATCCCCTAATCATATTAGTGGCCTTACACAGAACTCTCTCTAGTAACTCCCTGTCCTTGAACTGAGGGGCCCAGAACTGGACAGTATTCCAGATATGGTCTCATGAGAGCAGAATAGAGGGAGAGGAGAGCCTCTATTGACCTGCTAATCACAGCCCCTACACTACTCTCTAAGAGTTCACCACAGGAGAAACAACCCCATGTACCAGCACAAGCTGGGGATTGACCCGCTGGAGAGCAGCTCTGTGAAGAGAGACCTGAGAGTCATGGTTGTTGATGATGATGATAATAATTATAATAATAATAATAACAACAACAACAATAATACCAATAATAATAATAGAGCCAGCACTGTGCCCTTGTGGCCAAGAAGGCCAATGGCATTCTGGAGTGCATCAAGAAGAGCATGGCTAGCAGGTTGAGGGAGGTCCTCTCTACTCTGCTCTGGTGAAACCTCATCTGGAGTATTGTGTCCAGTTCTTGTCTCCCCAGCTCAAGAGGGACAGGGAAATGGAGCATCTCCCTCATGAGGAAAGGCTGTGCGATATTAGGCTGTTCCACCTGGAGAAGAGGAAACTGAAGGAGGACTTCATTAATATAAGTATGTGAAAGGTGTATGTCAAGAGGATGGGGAAACACTTTTTTTTCTGTAGTGTCCAGTGACAGGACTAGGTGTAACGGACAAAAACTGGAACACAAAAAAGTTCCACTTCAACTTAAGGAAAAACTTCTTTACTGTAAGGGTGAGGGAGCCCTGGCACAGGCTGCCCAGGGAGGTTCTGGAGTCTCCTTCTCTGGATGTGCTCCTGAGTGACCTGATCTAGGTGGACCTGCTTTGGCGTGGGGTTAGGACTATACCATTTCTAAAGATTTCTTCCAACCTCTACCATTCTATGATTCCATGATACCATGATTCTGAATCACTACAAAAATAAATGACTGGTGTTTAATCAACATGAGGTTTAGAGTATTGTGGGTTTGGCTTTACCGACTGACATTTTTTAAAATTGCCGTCCATATAAAATCTTGGTCAGTTAACAGGATGTTGAAAGACAAATAGGAAGGTAATGGAAAATAGTAATTAAATAAAAAATATTGTTTAAATATTTGGCAATAGATCTATGTATGCTTCTCATCATGACATATTTCTTCATACATATTGACAGTAGACTGAGTAATAGCAAAGGTGGAGAGTAGGAGATACAACTCATTATCTTCATGTCAGTTTATTTTAAAGTTACTGCATTTAGTGTGCCAATTTTGCAGTTTTCCCATTTGATCAATGATTTCTACTATTTTATATCTTTACGTATCTTTTATATATCTAAAATAATTTAAATCCCGTTGTATTTAGTTGTAGGGTATGTGATAAGACAGTAGCCACTACATTGTTTTAAGATCTCATGGTTTTGAATATGCTTTCCCTATACTCTCCAAACTTTGAGCCAGTATGTGTTGCTAATATTTGAATATAATTTGGAAGCTACATGCTTTTAGAAGACAAGCAGATTTCATAGGTTCTCTAGGGACTGACCTGCAACAGAAAAGTGGAGAAAAGTCATCTTGATGAGAGTGTGTTTCTAGTAGTTTTCCCCACAGATATATCTTCATTAGCATTTTAGTTTGGAGCAGTAGTGCACTTCTGAAACAAACCTCCTGATTCTCCTCGTTTATTGTGATTGGTTTTGACTGGAAATTGTATATAAACAAGATTCCTTTTAGATGAAAGTAAACTGGAAAATCCACTCCAGCTGAGCACCACATGCTTTCTCATAGTGCAGGCATGAGATTCTAAAATAGTAAATGGGGATGTGCCACTTACTTCTGTGCCTACCGTACTCTCATTATATTCAAAATGCTATATTAGGAGACAAAACTAATTTGTGCTTTAACATTTGCTGTCAACCACTACCTATCAGGTATTACAGCTCATTTTTTGTCATTCACAGAGATTTTGTCTTGTCTTGATATTACTTCTTGTCTTCCTTGCCTTTTCCATGGCTGATGTATTTTTTTTACTGAAACTGTTTCATTTTTATTTTTTTCCCATTTTTCCTTGTTGTGTCTTTGTCAACTTCTCTGTTGAGTTCATCAAAGGCTCAGTGCAGTTTTACCTGTGTTTGTGAGAAAAAAAATTGTTTCACATCATTCTACCTGCAGGATTACATCCTAATCTAGCCTCAGCCTGGCTCAGTCCCCACAGCCATGCCCAGATATTCCAAAGCTGTATCAGACAGTGGTTTTCCTCACCTGGCCAAGTCCTGACCCTTCCTTTGGAGTTAGGCAATGCCTAGGATTGCCCCAGTGCCCCCTAGCTGCCCTGTTCCTGGCTAGGAAAGTGGATCTAGCTGACAGCATCTGCCCTGTTACTCCATATGAGTTCCCTCCACTGCTTCCCTGCACTGAGCCCAGTGGGACCTACGGGACCTTGCAACACTTGAGCACTGGTTATATTTAGTCCAGATGGTCAGACTAACTGTAGTTAGTCATATAACCCATATCAACCTTCCCATTCTAGTTCACACTATGTAGCCGAAGGTTCTTCATCGCTTTAACCTGCTCATTCCTTTGTAATCATCACACTACTTGTGAAAGTAAACACAGCATCAAAATTGTGTTACAAAGCTTTAAGGACAGAGTATCTAACCCCTGTTATGAAAAGTATTAAATAAGATCACTTTATAATCATGAAAGTTCAAGTGAGCATATATGCATTGCCACTTCCTGTGAGTGGAATGTTGGTGAATTCTCACTAATAAAGACGGGGAATTGCTGTAGATTGACATTTTTAATAAACCTAGATTATTTTAAATAGTCGGGATAAAGTATTTTTTCAATAGTTATTTGCTTATTGCATCATTGCGTCAAACAAAGTAATACTTTATTTTATATTTAAATCTAAGCAAAGAACCATGCTGAATATTAGACTTATCAACTGCTTTGGTATTTTATGCCAGAAGTAATTTGTCTCATCATTTTAGGACTACACAGTTTCTTGTCACAGGCCTAGACTGATTAGGCTGATCTATCTTCAAAAAATTATTTTAGTAAAAATGAATACCCCAAAATTTTCTTCTACTTTTTGGAATTTGAACAATGAAATCAGGAAAGGAGGGGCTATATTTGTATGTCTACTTTCTTGTGTGATAAATGCTATTCCTCAGTCATCCTTCCCAATCTTATGTGCAGACGTGGAAGACTGAAAAAAATGATGTAACAATAAGCATAATTCTGGCTGACCGTACAGATTTATCTGAAGATTAAATAATCTTACTCATTAAGGTAACAGCAGTATAAATTGTCTGAGACATCAAATGTTGTATACCTTAAATAATTTGCTGCTTGATTTATTTCTGGAAGTCTCATTTATTTTTTGAACTCTGAAATGGAGATATTTTAAATTTATATAAGAATTTACTTCATGTGAATGAGAAATCTAATTATGTTTCTTCACACCTTTCAGACTTTCTTCTGACCTTTTTTAGCACTTAAGGATTTTACAAGCTACTTACATCTTATATTAAAGATGGAGGCCACAGTAATATTTCTTAACATATACATGCACAATTTTTTTGTTTTTGTTTTTGGTCCCTGAATCATATCACAATGTCATTCTGTAAATAATATCACAGACCTCTAGTGTACTTGTCCATAAGTCAGACCTTTGAAACTGAAATATGAGCAATCTTTTCTTTGACATAAAAAATAATTTCATTAGATAGCTCAAATACATACACAGTATGTATCATAACAAGGATATTCACCTATCACTGACGGTGACAGTGATGTGCATCTATGGATTATTAGCTCATTACTAATTTTCAACATACTATCACAGTTATTAAATGTGGTGTTCTTGTTATCTCCTCATATCGATCTATGAAAAAAAAATCCAACCCATTGGCATTTTTCCACAGATAAAGTATGAATGTCTTTTTTAATCCTTTTCTAATTACATAAAGTTTTGTTTCCTTCTTTTCAATCCTAGACACATATTTTGTCAGATTGCTTTTTTGTTCTATTTTATTTATGTTTTTCAATTAAAAAAAATTAAGTTTTATTTTAAAATGAAAGTCAGTTCTGTTAAGCATAGGATTGTATGACATCCTGCAATAGCTTAAACTCTTCTGAGTGAGATATTATCTTGTTTCGTGTATTGTTACATGTTTCATACAACTCTAATCTGAAATTAATTTTTAATAATGATCAGGAAATGGAAAATAACTGTGACAACAGATATTATCCATTTAGAGAAGCATCAGACTGAATCTTTACGATTGATGCTATTACTACGGATATAGTCAAATATTTGACAAACATGAAATATAAAAATTTCTCTAAAAATTACTAGAACCTATGTATTTTATGATTCTGTCATCTTTAATTTATTCTGCAAATTGCACTACAGCTTCTTCAAATAAGTTCAACGTTTCACCACAAAGATGAATTCTTTAGATAATTTTTAGGCTTACAATAATTTTGGTTTCCTGAGATACATTAAAGTCACTTTTTATAATCTGAATAATTATCTCACTATATCTTACATTTTCATGTCAACTTAATGATGATTTATTCTTCAACTCTCAATTTTGATCTAATATTCACCAACTTAATTTTAAGCTTGCATTAATAATTTTCTATGGTATATATTACAATTATTCATGCTTTCAATATATATTCAGAAAAGCATCATATTTTACATGCTGTACGGTCTGTGTATATTAAAAAAAAAAAAACTTTCTTTCCTTGCAATGATACTACTGTACAAATTGGAAACGTTTATTTCAAAGTTCTCAAGTAAGAAATTAAAATATACATTGTCAGTTTTACAGTTTTAGGTATGTTTTTCCTTTACTAATAGTGAGGTTTGCATGTGTTTAATTTTTTATTGTGTTTTTTTTTTTTCTTTTGGGCAAACATATTTTAAAAATTAATTAACTGTAACACTACTGTAAGATATCAGAAAGAATTGTCTTCAAGAAGGGAAGACACCAATTCTTGCATTTATACTGGAGGTAAATATAAACAATTAACTGAAGCTGATCGAAATCATCATGACAATGTTGAAAAAGGGATCAAATATGGAGTTGGAATTAATTTGGTGGGAGATTTCTGTGTAAATACAGTAAGATTTTGACCATAAAGTGCAGTAGATTCTTTTGAAACTGAAATTATCTTTACAGCAACTTCAGCATTCTTGTTCAAAAATGTTTTTGTAGTTTGAAAGTAATTGAGAACAAGATACTTTCTGTAGCTTCATATGAAAAACACCATACGTGTTACTAACATCTGAGGTACCTATATCCTATATCCTGTATACTGCTATTTCAATTCCTCAAATACATGAAACCAAAAGATTAGCTAAAAAGGAAAAATAAAAAGTTTGGTATATAAAGTCAAAGGGAAATTAGAAAGACTAAGGTTATTTATGCAGCATAAAGACAAGCAAAGGGTTTATTTTTTTTTTACAAAGTTCTTTTGACAGAAAGCAAAAAAATATTTACATTTCCCTTATGGATCACAATAACTCAAATTTCTTAAATTTGATGTTAAATTCCACTTCAATGAGTAGTTGTTAATTGGTAATACATCAAATTAATTTTCCCCAACTTGAGTCTGTTGTTCCCTTGATGATAATGCATGAGTGAGATCACTTTTTGATCTTATTTTCTTCCCCTATCCTTTGAGGAAGGGAAGTGAAAGAGCAGTTGAGTGGTCATCTGGCAACAATCCAGCATCAACTCATCAGATAAGTATTGGACTATAAGACTATATCAGAATTTATGTAATCATTGTACTGTGGTTCTCTGCCTACAGTACACCATCTGAGTATTTTACTGAACTGATGGTAGACATAGAAATTCTAGAATGTGTTTATATTTTGCACTTCTGGTGTTCTAAAGATAACAGTTTTATAAAGCACTATGCCTAAGTTTTCAATGTTAGGCTATGGTATGCACTGAAGCAGGCTGAATACCTTTAAAGTACTGAGCAGCTGAGGTTGGATGGGACAAGTATAGCTCCTGGTCAAAAGGAAAACTGTCTCACAGCAGCTACTACTAATGGGGAAGGATGACTAACATTCATTATCAAAATGTAACTCTGTTTTTTAAAGACTAGCTGAGTGTATTATGTTTTTATTCTGAACTTTTGCAATAACTATTTTTTTTACTGTTATGTGAGGTAAGCTTGAGGACAAGAGGAAGAGAGAGAACTTAGTTTGCCGCAAAACCCATGCAGCAATGACAATGCTGCTGAGAGTTCTTTCTAAGTGCTCCCTTCACTCTAAACTGTATGTGTCATAGGTACACTGAATTTAACTGGAAAAGTTTCAGGTCATGTTTCTAAGCATTCATTTCATCTTTCTCTATCAAGATTTATAGCAAAGCTGAGAGTTTTGCTATAAATTAGTTATGCATTGTTTCTTGAACCAGTTAATTGAGAAGTTGCTTTTTCAGCCAATGATCACAGCTACATCTCTCTTTTCTAAGTTCTGCAACCTAGGAAATTGTTTGTCATGGAGTATTAGCAAAAGCTGTGCATTGTCCATTTGAAGACATTAATTGATCTACGTTGAGCCACAAGTGAGCTAAATAATAGTACTAACGGTGAAAAGTGTCAAGCAACCTACAAATGGGAAAAAAAGGCCATTATTCAAATATTTATAAGCACATTTAAAATGATTTAGATAATTTTATAGCTGAGTTTACATGGCCAATGCAAGTAGACTATATTTTATATGATTTTATGTATTCTTTTTTTTTTTAAACTATTTTTACAGTATATTATCTTGATGGTGAAAGGTTGTAGAAATTTTGTGTGTGAAATCTTTCACAAAAAAACAGAACTCCTTCCTTGATTTTGGTTAACAAATATTTTTCTAATTGTTCTAGAGATATGAATCCCTTCTCTTAATATATTAGGTCTTTTATATTTGTCTCCAATTATATCTGGTTCCTCTACAAGTAGTTCTTACGGCAGCCTGAGATGATTCTATAACACATTTTTCTTCATCCTGTACCACTTTAGATATCACTTATGAAGACTTTCTTTCAAACTGTTTTCATTCTTGTAAATACTTATTTCACTAGTGCTCTTCATTGTAGTTTGTTTTTCTTCTGAAGACTGTTCAGTACATCAGTCTTATGCTTTCTTTGTATAAATCACTTCTTTTTTCTTCACATCTTCATTGAGAATGATGGTGGAACTAGGTCCCATGGCAGCTCTCCTCACTGCCTCTTGTTCTTTTTAATCACATTCTCTTTCTACATATAGACCTTGAGTTCTCAGTTCTTCACTTGATATTGTTCCCATTTTGCTGACTACCATTGCAAAAGATGTCTTGTCCACTGTGTTCTTATCTTCTGGTGATTCATGTAAGTAAAGCTTTCTGGCAGTGATATTGTATGCTATTTATTTCCCATTGGTGCATTAAGGAGTAATTAGGGCCTATTAGCTTAATCTTCATATGGAAATAATGAGGCCCAAACAGATTAACATCAGACATCTCCAAAGTATGTAATAGTACTTGCAATGATAAAGGTAAGTGTGCATATACTACAGATACTTAGTCACATACAGCCATGTTAATGATGAAAAAAAGAAAAAGAGAGGGATAGTACTTCCTCTCTTCTTCCTCATCCTGTTGAAATTAATAATTTACATACCCATGTATTTATTTATATATATAAATCACAGAATCGCAGAATGGTAGAGGTTAGATGGGACCTCTAGAAGTCATCTAGTATCACCTCCTTGCTAAAGCAGTTTAACCTCTATCAGGTTGCACAAGAATGCATTCAGGCATGTTTTGAAAACCTCCAGAGAAGGAGACTCCACAAACTGAGCAACCTTTGCCAGTGCTCTATCAACCCCACATTAAAGAAGCCCTTCCTCGTGTTCCAATGGAACTTCATGTGTTCCAGCTTGTGCCTGTTACTTTTTGTCTTGTTACTGGATGTTCCAGAAAAAAAAAAGACTCACCTCAGCCTCTAAACACTTGTTCTTTAGGTATTCATTAATACTTTAACAATAATAATAATAATAACAAAAACAACAACAATAACAATTTATTAATACCTAAATACCTTTAGGTATATAAATACCTTATTAATAAATACATTATGTATTTCAAATTTTATAATAAATAAATATGCATTGTCTGATTTATTACTATTTTCTTAAAGTGGAATAAATAACTTAGTCCTTACCTAGCAGTCATAAAAATAAAGACCAACAAATATGCATGTTGAAAAGAGAACATGATTTTTCATGCAACCTTCCATGCAACCACTTTGAACATCTAACTCAGTCTTGAATACATGTAGGAAATCTAAAAATTAAACAAAAAAGAAAATTCCAAGTAATAATCCCAAATAATCTCATCCAGCAACATATTTCATTTATATCTGTAGAAGCAGCAACTAGAGGGAAAAATTAGTCACATACAAACAGCCTAGTAATTAAATAAATTTGTTCCACCAAGGTCTAATCCAACATGACTGTTCTCACTTGAGTCATATTTATTAATACACAATCTAGAATATGCAAAATGTTGCTATAGCTAAATATATATCCAAAACCATCAATATTTGAGTCTGAAAATATTTAATGGGTGACTTGCTTTAAGATATATTTTTACATGAAGTATGCATCATAGTAATAGACAGATTTTGTCTATTGTTAATATCATATCTCAGTGGTCATGTATGCAAAAGCTTTCTTACACGTTCCTATTCTATTATTTGCACAAGCTGAATATGTTGATATGTTGATTTTGATAGAATAGGAACCTAAGATCCTGTCTTTACATTCTTTGTTTTTGCAGGAATTTGCAGTGTGGATTATCAATTCAGTCACTTAACTTGTTTTTCAATCTGATAAGACTACTACTGGAAATTGTGAAATGTAAGTCAGCTTCACCTTATTGCTACCACAGAGTGTGAAAAATTAAAGCCAGAAATTTCCAGGATTAAATGAATGTAAGCAAAGCTCTTTCCTCTAAACTTGACATTTGTAGCATTGCAAACTATGTCTTTAATAAAGCAAGCAAGGAAGACAGTACATTTTCTGTGTATTTTTGATTGAGCATCATACTGAAGTGATCTAGCCTTCAGTAAAATATTTAGATATACACTAAACTAGCCTGATATAAGCCATATACTATTTTATGACTATTTAAAATTGTTTCTGATTGACATGGTTGTTTTTTCAAATACAAACTACTTATTATTTATAAATATTTACAGTATTTCCCAACATAAATGCAACTTTCTTATTACTTATAGCAGATATTTTACTATTTCTTAATTTCATTAGCTTTCTGGGAGCATGTAAAACTTCTGTTTTATGGTTCTTAATTTTTTTAAAAAACAGTGGCAGCTACTAAGGTGAATTTGCTGAGGTGTGTGTCTCATCTCATTGTTCAATGCACAATAAAGTTCTTTGTGTTTGGCAGCTTCTCCCCTTGAAATAGCCTCATTTTACAGCCCTGCTGTTACGTTCTTGACCTATGCCATGGCTAAAACCCTGGGGCATTTGAGCTGTCAGATAAAAAAGTGGAAAGAGAAAGAGGCTGGTGAAAGTTGTAGTAGGTAAAAAGCTTTGTAATGTGATGATGAATTTCTTGCCATCAGATAGTTTTCAATTCACTTCCATTGCTGTCACATTTCCTTAAATAATAGGGAGACTTTTCCACTAATGGACAATGGAGGCTGTTTGCCTAATGAGAACTTGCAGAGGCAGCCTGCCATGTGTCTTTATCTTTTAAACTGTTAAACAAGCTTGCCTGACTACAGATAAGTGGCTAAGAAGCTGTCCTATTCAGATGCACCTGTCAGTAATTTATCTGGGTTTTTTGTATTCATATATACTCTTCCATGTGCAGTAGAGCATTAAATTGCTTTCCACTGGGAGCAGGTCACATTCAGCGGTCGTCAGAACCATGCTACTGGATGGAACATGCTTGATTCATACAGGCTGTTTCTATCAAAATCTTGGCGGATGAAATCTCCATCTAATTACAGATTTTACACTAGATTTTCTGGTGTTTTGTTTTGCTTCTTTATTGGAAAAGCTAATTATTATTTAATATAATGGAGATAACTAACATTCTGTGGAGACTTTACCTGTAGCTTTTAAAAGATCAAATGAATAACTGCTGGTTGTTGTGTCAACATTCAAGAGTCTTTCAATTTCTGATAGTAAAGATTTTTTAAACAATTACTATATATTAAAGATAAACATCTTGTTTTGTCACTAGATCCTCTTTGGGTTTCAGGAGACAGAGCTGTTGGTCGATGGAGATAAATCTCAGATTTATTTTTGCAGAGGTTTATTTAAGCTTAAAACTACCTTAAATTCCCAATCCTGAAAGTAATTCATCTTGAAATTTTAAAATAATGTGTTTGGTTTTTTTTTTTCCTGAAAATCTATCAGTATATTTGCAATGGATAAAGTACACATTAACTCAAACTATATTTTCGTCGCTCCTTAAATTCATTCTCTTAGCATGGATATTAGAAAGAGGTTTTGGTACATTTTGCTGCTATTTTGCAACTGGTGATACTAAATTAATGCAATAAAGAGCATTTAAATTTTAACATAGAAACATTATTTCTTGCATATTTTTATTCACCATCTTCATAGCTGCAAAAAATGTCCAGCAATCAATTAATTACTTTCAGTTGAGAAGTAAGTGCTCTATACTGGGATGAAGCATAAACCAAATATCATTAGAACCTTTCTGCTTTACAGGAACAGTATATTGTAAGCCAAATGGAAATCTTTACACTGCATAGATTAAGAATTACTCCTATCTTTCCTTTCCCAACACTTCCACTGCTAAGTTAGTTTTTTATGATATAAATATTTAATAAGGCTTTATGAAAGACAGCTTGTTAGATCAATCATGTAGAATTCACAGTATTTAAATCTTCTATACCTTCAAATCTGTAAATTAAACAATGAACTTCAACCTTGTGGATATACTTAATAAGCAGTGGTGATAAATATAGTACAGAAATGTAAAAGCATTTCTAGAGATATAATTCTTCTTCAAATTCTTCTTAAATTTTTAAAATGATTTTTTTTTTTAGGAACACAAAACTAAAACTTCTGTTTATTTAAACCATATTGCAAGTTCACTGTGAGTTTCAAACACTGAACAGAAAATGGTGTCACAAGAAAACTAAATATTTTTTCTTCTTTTAGAAACATTGAAGATTCTGTGTGCATTGACTTTTTCATCATGTAAACTTACTGATTACTAAAATATCTGTACCCAGTAATGCGTATTTTCCCACTTTAGATAAAAGTAATTTTAGCTAACATTTTAATGTACATTTTTAATCTAGAAAATGTCACCTAAATGCCATAGATATTCTATAGTGTTTGTGTCATTGATTCAATGTTTTTTTTTATATTCTTAATTATATTCTTAGTTAAATTTTTTTATCCTGGCTGTGTTCGTTTGCAGACAATACATGGAAAGCAAAAGAAAACTAGACACAAGACAAAGACAGCTAATCTGCTATAATTATATTGATACTTAAGGAAAAAATAAATTATTTTCTTTGCTCTTTAGGACATCTGTAGTAGTTTAGGAAATTAGAGTCCCAGTTGAAATTCATGCTTTATTGATTGATTTCCATTTTCTTCTTGTGGTCCATAAACTATTGGAAAGAACATGGGCTGTCTGGTAATTCCAAAGAAATATTTCCATTTTGTTTATATCTTTATGACTGATATGTTATTTTTAATTTAAAGGAAAATAAACATAAAACAAGAGACAAAGCTTCTGTGAACTGTGACTTTTGTATCAAATTGTTAGTTTCAAATAAGATTGGTGACAATAAAATGCCTTTGTGTAGCAAGTATCACTGCTGTATTCTAAAGGGTTTAATTGCAAATTGACTAGTTCATCTTTATACAAGTCCTTGGAGACCACAGTTTTGTCATGACAATAAGAGGTGCTTAAAAAAATTCTCCCTTTTGATCTAAAAATCAGGATTTGTATAGACAAAAATATATTGTGTGAACTCTATCAGTTCAAGAATTCTCTAATCCATTTTTTATATATTGCATTGTCTGTTGTTCATAAATCGTGACTCCTATAAGTAAAATCCAGACTTTTCTGTGTATCTGCCTAAATAAGAGTTAATGTACTCAGCATCTGACAACACATTGATTCTTCTTCTTTATGAACTTCCTGAAACTTAGCAGAAAATTGGAGAGCCTGGGCCTAAGGTGAAAACTGCAGAAAACACCTGTGCATTAACTCATTAATTATTAACTACCATAGATATTCTTAATGCATACAGTACAGTGCAATGCACATCACAAATTGACAGGCTATGGGTGTGTTGAAGACAAATTATAAGAATAAAGCAGAAAAGTTACATTTTCTGACTCTTATCAGGGTACTTAGATACAGGGAAACAAGAAGTATCTAAGTGTAATGGACTATCATGAATACCAGAATTATGTTTAATGATGTGCATATATTTCAATTCAGTACTATCTTTTTCATGACTTATGGCCATGCAGTTGTCTTTAAGATATGTCATTTAGCGACTACTTATTCTGTGAGTGCGAATTGTGGAGGATTGTTTTGTTTTTCAATTAAGTTCTCACCGTAGGAGGCCAGATACTGTCAATTCCTTCAGAAATCATTGACCATTTTTTAAAAAAGCTGTTTTAGTATTTCACAGGAGGAGCAAAGTTCTTTATTCTTTAATAATAAATTTTGAAATAGCTTTGGTAGTCAAAAAAAAAAAAGAAATCAGGAGAAAAGGAAGTTAAGTTTTCATTTCTTTCTGGAATTATTTAGTAATTTACACTACTGCTCATATTCCAATGAACCGAGTTCTCTTTCTTCAATTGAATTGAATAACTGTAGACGCATCAGAAAAATATCTGTGTTTACTTTGAGCTTTAGAAACTGTATATATCTTTAGATTGTATATCAGCTTCAGGACCCTAACATGGATCTTTCCCATGGAATGTAGTTCTTCATGAACTATTCCAGCATCGGTCATTTCCACCATCCACAGTCATTCAGGAACAGACTACCCCAGTATGGACACCCTAGAGCCTGTAGCTCCTGACAGGAACCTACTTCTGGTTGAGCTCTTCATAAGCTACATCTTCCTTCAGTGCACATCCACCTGCTGTGGCACAGTACTCAGTGGGCTACAGTGATCTATAGGTCTGCTTCACCATAATTCTCTGCAGACTGAAGGGGAACAACCTCCTTCACCAGGGTCTTCTCCACAGGTTGCATGGAAATCTCTACTCTGACACCTATACACCTCCCTATTCTTCTTCTACTTTGATCTTGGTGTCTCTAAAGTTGCTTTTCATGTTTCTCACTCCTTTCTCTCACAGCTTCTGCACAATGTTTGTCACCCTTTCTGAAATATGAAAGAGTCACCATGAATGTCACTGATTGGATCAGCTTTGGCCAGTGATGGGTCCTGTTTCAAGCTGTCTGGAACAGATTCTGTCAGACTTGGTGGCAGCCCCTGGTTACTTCTCACAGAGGTCCCCTCCTACAGAAATCTGGTCATATGTATCCAATAAAAGGACACAGAGTACTTGGCCAATTTGTAAGTGCGGGGCCAAAAAAATGTATTTAAGAGGTCTCTTTGGTCAAAGTCAACGAGATTTTTTTTTGTCCCCAAGTCACTGGCATTTTGTTGAGATGCTATAAATACTCTTTGATTCTCAGTTTATTCATGGTTATGGTTATTACTTAGATTTATTAAACTAAATGTTGCCTAGCTACACATTCATCTATTGGTATCCTTTTTTCTAGTAATGGCAACCAAAGAGATCTAAAGTAAACTTCTAATAGTAATCTTCCATAACTGTCTTTGACTTCTGTACCTGACTTTTATTTATACTGTTTTCTAAGCACAGAACTGTGCTTCACCATAAGCATTGATATTCCAGTCTAGACTGACTTTCACTGCTATTAATTTTATTAACATTGAGTGCTCACACTATCAGCTCTTCTTAACTCTTGACAAATACTCCTGAGTTAATTTTTCACCTTTTGATGTTGTTATTTAGGCAATATTTGAAAGTGTTTACTTGCTATTTAAATCTATATATTCACATATATATCAAGAATGTTTCCATTTTAGAGGAAACATTCACTCTCCCTCCAAAAAAAATCTCATACTTTTTCTTTTTTGTTTTTTTCAGTAGGATTGATGCAAAATATCTGTTTGCTGAGCACAATGTTGCTGGTTTACCTTACGAAAAGATCCTGTCTGTCTTTCTCTTATGCACTGCTGGAGGAAATTCTGGTTCATTGACTTGTCTCACCTAGATCAGGTCTTTTAGGAACCAAGTGCTTGTATTATTCTGGATGAAAGTTTTATTTCTACTTAATTCCTGTCTTAGATTTTTCGTAGGAAAAGAGGCCCACAGAAGATGAGTCTGATTGTAGACAAAGCTTACTTTCTCTTAGAAGATCAGCACATAAAAACCATCAAGGTACAATAGGCTAGAACCAGTTAGCATTCTTCTATCTGAGGAAGATATACCAATCAGATTGACAAGTATAAATGTTGCAACACAAGCAGCATTTTTTGCTCTTCTAAGGCTTTAAAAATATATATATATACATTATCCTCATTAAGATTTGTGTGTGTCATTGTAAAAACACAATTTAAATAGAACCAGATTTTTTTCCTACTGTATTCTTATTCTGCTCGTTTTCCTTTCTTTTTCTTGCCATTCTCAGTATCTGTTCAATCAGATTGGATAACAACAATATAAATTCTACAAGACTTTACCATAAAAGTTAGTTTCAGAATCCGTTCTGTATGATGATTGTAAGGAAGATAGCATTTTAAAATTCACCCTAAAAGGCTAATAGTCCACGAGTACATAAAGACACAGTAAAAAGATGGTACTAGAAAGCTTTGTGTTTTAAAATTTAGTAAAAATTGTATTTGAATTTGAATTTTTGTAGTTTTTGTGTATAATAGTAATTTGCATGTTCTTGATAAGTAAGCAAGAAAGGATTTCAAAGAGAAATGTGATTTAAATCAAGAAAATAGTATTGTACATAAGGATAATGCTTTTAACATATATTCATTTTCAGCATAAAATAGGGTTCAAGAAAAGTAGTTCATAAACATTACTTAGTCTCTTAAGTGACACTAGTCCAATGCTTGAAATGCACATCAGGGGACAATTCTGCACTGGTGGAATAAACAATATATCAATCCTTTAATCCTTTTCCTTCTCTCTTTTCCTATAGAACACAATTCAATACTAGTATATCTTTCTCAATTACACAGATAAAGACATTTCAAGCATGTAGGAATACTTTGAACAGAATAACAGGAAACTATTTCTTTGCAAATTTCAGGAAGAAAAAAACCAAAAAACCTGCCACTTCTACAAGCTTAATTTTCTCTCAGTCCATGTTCAATTTTGCACTGTCTGAGTTTGGTTAATCTTAAAACATATACCAGAATATATGATTTATCATACCTATTTATACATACCTATTTAAATTGCAAATAATTAAAAGAACAATTTTTCATATTTGGATTGTAATTTAGGTCAAAGAAAGGGATTTGCTCATCATTTACATGGGCTTTGTCTCAGTCTCATCTATCACTCTGCAACAAGCTGCAACGCAGTGACCATTTAGGATTATCAGCTGTTAACAATATCTTAATAAGATAAAAGTCTTTGCACATATCTGCAGATAGAGCAATCCAAATTTTGTGATTTTACTCATACACAGTGTCATATAAGAAAATGCAAAAATCAAATGTTCTATTTAACTTTAAGAAGGATCAGAATGTGAAATGATCATAAAAGTAATGATGATGGGCAAGATAAGAGTCATCTACTCCAACACCTGTATTAGAATCATTGAATCATATGTGTTTGGAAGTAACCTCATTTTTTTTCCTATCATGTTTATTCTTTGGCTTAGTTATTTATACTTACAAGTCACTAGCATAAACTGCATATATGTATGTGCAGTTCATAGAGATAATGAAAAAGCTGAGTGGATGATGTGAACTACTGATGCATTTTAATGTGGGGATTCATTATTTCTGTCATAAACATGTTATTGTATCACACTAAAGAAACACTGTGTTTCAATACATAAATAAGGATAAATTCATTTGCTATTCCATCCAGTATGACAAATTACCTGATGATATAGGATCATAAAAAAAACACTGAAGAGATGAATCACACTTGGATGAGATGGATGACACTTGCTAGAATTATGTGGTATTCTAGCATGTAAAATATCTTGTCTCATGTGACTAACTGTATATATCTAGTCAACAAAAGTCAGTAATTCATTGTCCTGCTGCTGTAATTCTGGATACAGGCCTGTGCATCTTCTTCCTAGGCTGCAAGTCTGATCTTCTAAAAATGACTGCTCGGCCACTAGGTGTGATGAAAGAAATTATACTTCATAATTGAGCCCAGTGTGCCTGAAGTATTACTGACTGTGGACTGATCGTTTAAATGCACCATAACTAAGAAGGTGCAAGTGTATTGTGATGGTTATGATTTAGTATTGCATCCCTTCTTTTTAAAAAATAAGTGCCTTTCCTGAGTAGTTGTTCCTCCCTACTTACCCTTTCCTATTTCCTAATTCTTACTACTGATGTCAATCAACTTTCCCATTTACCTCTAAATCATTGCAATATTGGCATGCTTAATTATTAATTTACTTTTGAAGTAATTAAAATAGCATTTTCTTTAATGCTTTTCTGCAATCTTACTTTAAGAAGTTAACTTCTTACTGTAAAATAAAATAGAATAGAATAAGTCTGGTATAACTTGAAGAAGACTATATTGTAATGAATATTATTATTGTGCCTATAACAGCTCACGGATGTACTCACTAAGCATCAATCACATAATCAAAGTTTGTTCATTTTACAAATAAATTAATAGAAGAATTAGCAATTTTTGTGCTGTATGTTCTCATCCATCTAAGTTATATGACAAGTTGCTAAAGACTTTAGAAAACAAATGTTGTTAAGTGATTGATGTCAATTCCAAAAATGTATTTTCTGGATCTTTTGCTCAGCAAGAGACTTACAGAAACTTTACAAAGGTAAAATGAGATAGAAATGGAAGAAGGCCTTTTTATCTAATGCTGCTAAAAATAATGAATATGTAAGTGGATATTTAATGGGTATTAAGCATCACACTAAAATATTCTGTTTGAAATGAGCAGTTACTATAAAAAAACTGAAGAAATAACCCCTCTCAATCCTTATCTAACCTTCTAAAGGTTTCTCTCAGTGTACCCATAGAATCATAGAATGATAGGGTTGGAAGGGATCTTTAGAGATCATCTAGTCCAACCTCCTTGCAGAAGCAGGTCCACCTAGGTCACATGTCCAGGCAGGTCTTGAAGACCTCCAGGGAAGGAGACTCCACAGCTTCCCTGGCCAGTCTCCATCACCCTCACAGTGAAATAGTTTTTTCTTATGTTTAAATGGAACTTTTTGTGTTCCAGCTTCATCCCATTACCCCTTTTCATGTTGCTAGATACCACAGAAAAAAGGAATGTCCCAGCCTCCTGACATCGACCATTTATATATTTATAAATATTAATGAGATCCCCCTGCAGTCTCCTGTACACTGAATAGCCCCAGTTCCGCAGCCTTTCCTCTTAAGGAAGATGCTTCAGTCCCCTGATCCTCTTGTGGCCCTGCACTGGACTCTCTCCAGAAGTTCCCTGTCCCTCTTGAGCTGAGGAGACCAAAACTGGACACAGGACTCCAAATGAGGCCTCGCCAGGGCAGAGTAGAGGGACCTCCCTTGACCTGTTGGCTACACTCTTCTTGATGCATCCCAGGATGCTGTTGGCCTTCTTGGCCATGTGGCATATTGCTGGCTCATGTTTAGTTTTTTGTCAATCAAGACTCACAGGTCTCGCTCCGCAGAACTGCTCTCCAGCAAGTCAATCCCCAGCTTATACTGGTTCATGGAGTTGTTCCTCCCCAGATGTTGAACCTGATGAGATTCCTCTCATATACTTGTATTACAATTGTCTTTTCTACATATAGCTCTTGGAATCACAGAATTAGAGAATCACTGAATCTTAAGGGTTGGAAGAGACCTTGAAAGATCATCTAGTCCAATCCCTCTGCCAGAGCAAGAGCTCCGACAGTAGGTCACACAGGAACTCGTCGAGGTGGCTTTTAAACATCTCCAAAGGAAACAACTCTCTCAAACACAGTCGCTCTTGGCAATGCATTCATAAAGCAAAGAAATCTTAGTTACAAAAAATGCCAAAGCTCTGCCTCATTCCCATCTTTGCTGACACTACCATTCACTTATCTTTCTTTCTCTTCTGCAGCACCACACACATATTGAGGAGACATTCAAAGGGGAATCACAGAGCAGAAGTCTCTGGGTACAGATGAGCAACTGCCTAAATTCACACACTGTAATCTATTGGAGAGGACAAATGAATCCATTTAAGCTGTGCTTTTCTACACAACTCATAAGAAGTTCACCTAGTGAGAAAGAGAACCAAAGCAGTATAGACATCTGTCTGTATAGCGATACAATCATGGCTGTAGCAGGAAGTTACATACAGACAGGCCATCAGAAAAAAGCGATGGAAAAAAAAAGTCTTTAGACTCTTTCTAAACTTTTGTTTTTAGACAGTGAAGAGGACAATGAGTCAAGTAATGACAGTTTCTTTAGGAAAGTCTGAATTGCTGTTTTCTTGAGAAGAACAGTGTTTTACTAGAGAGTAGTCCTTTCTGGTATTGAGGTGCACATTCTGTATTTCAATGACCCTTGATGGTTTTAGTTTCAACTCAGAGATCGCAGCTGAATTTCAGTTGGTGGAAGATGATGATGTTTCAAGTATTTGTAGTGTCTTCCTTAAAATTATCCACTTAAATCACTCAATGCTAAAAAATTATTTATTATTGCTTTCCATATCTATTCTGGAAGAAGAGTAATAGAAATAGAGTGACAGGCAGTAGTATTTTGAACAAATACTATTGAGTTCTGCAAAATGCTTTTGCTCTGGAAGTATGGTAATCTGCAAGATAACCACCAGAAGACCCAGCATCTATTTTATAAATAAGAAAGTAAACTTTTACCATTGTTTTTTTGTGAAATCTCATTCTTGCATTGAAACTTACAGCATGCATGTAGCATACTGGCAGTACTGTGTAACAAACCTGATCCAAGCAATGATATTAAATTTTACATTAATTTTGCGACAGTAGGTTATTTTTACTTTCATGTTTTTACTTTTATAGCTACATCCAGTTAAATAGGAAATCGTACCCTTAAATTCCCCCACAGGGAGGTAAAGTGACTTTACATATGCTGGTCAAAGAAACAAAGGAAAATTATTTGTATGTTATGGTTGTACAATTTGTGGCAAAGGCAATATTGCTGAAAAAAACATGAATTAAAGAGGGTGTTTGCAGATGTGCCATTTCTATTTTCTTTCAGCCTCTTGAATGAATTGATATTATCCCATACTGATTTGACAGCAGAAATAAATGAGATCCTATGTGCATCTTCTATTCATTGTTGAGAAGATGTTCACATCTGAAGCCACACTTTGTCGGAGAGAGCACTGCCGGAGAAATGACAGACACCAATATGGTTAGGTCATAACTCTCCCATTTATTAGCGAGCATCAGGCTTTTATAAGCAATGCAAAGCTAGCTTGGTTACAATAATTCAGACTGCACTGTCTGTGATAAGCCTTGCAGTTTCACATACTCCTTCAGGTTCTGCTTTGCTACATTCTTTTAAGCTTCCACAGTTTCTTTCCCCCACACACAACTACCTTCATATCTATACTCTAATGAGCAACTCGTCCTTGATGATTCCTCAGGCCCACTGTTCCACTCGTCCTTGATGATTCCTCAGGCCCACTGTTCCCAGGCTGATGTAACCAAAGTCTGAGCCTGCAGCTGAGGTCTATGTCTGAGCCTCATGCAGCTTTAGGTCTCACATAACCAAAGTCTGGGTGGGCCATGTCCTTTTTCCTTCAGGTACATTACTACAACACTTAGCAATGCTCTTTGTGTCATCTCTCTTAGTATTTACTTATTGATTAATTACACATTAGTTATTTTTCAAGCAGCGGTAATTCTAAATTTAAGTCTGTAGTATTTTAGTCTGGTAGAAAATTATATTTTTGTATTATATTAAGTATATTTATGACTCTTATTATTAACAGTAGCTCTCATTTCCTATGTTCTTTATTAAAAGATTCACCAATAGAAAATGTAGTATGAAGAAAGGGAATAAATGTTTTATAATGATGTATTTACAAAGTACAAATGAAAACAGAGTGCTAAACATTAAAACTACCCAATCAAGTGACCAAATAAATCTAACTTGAACAAAACTTTAAGGCATATCAATTCTAATGTCATTAAAGAGAAAAGAGCTACTAAATCTTTTATCAGTTCTCAGTTCTTTCTAGAGTCTCACAAATACTTGCTGTATACACACATATGTAAACATATATTCATATATATGAATAACTGATCATATATATGATCAGTTCCAGATTAAGGACTCTGACTATGTTTACCTATATTTATAAGTTCTAAGTTTTTATGTAAAACATTCTGTTTCCCTCAACCTCTCTTATTTAAAGTCCTTTTTAACCATATTATGATTGTAAAAAAAAAACTGAGACAGTAAAGGTTATTTTTTTGTCTCAGGTTAAGTTTCTTGGCAGACCACAAGACACTGAGGAGCCAGTTTGTCTCCATTAGTTAAATTAACGGTATTGATCATGACCTGAACATAAATCTCTTAACTTTTCTCTGATGATAACTTGCAAGTAGGATTGATGTTCTTTGGACCTAGCTCACAAGAGATGAATAACTTGTCTTTTTGGCAACTCTACCTTTTAAGTGACTTGTTAGATATAACCCATGGATAGCATATAGACAGATATGCTACTTACCATCATGACTTAATAAAATAGAATAATCTTAGTTACAAATGCAGTTTTAAAAAAATAATATTCTCAAATTCTGTGGCTCCGCAATAGCTGATGTATTTTCAAAAATGAAATTAATATTTCACAATATACTAGCAAATAATTCAAGAGATATATCAATCTTACATTTGTCTCTGTTTTCATGTGCTTTAAGAATTGTTTCATTATCAGTGCCTCTGCCTAACCTTCATGTCATAGCCACAAAAGTATGTTATTATGTACCAGCAAGTATATGTCCACTGAGACGACTTCTTACTTCTCAAACTCTGAAGTACTTCCAGACATTCAGTGCAGGGTTATGATTCCGTATTGCCAAATGATATTCACAGATTGCTTACTAAATGAACTGAAGGGCCAATTGTCTATGTCCTTGCAAGCCTTATTATCAGATCTCCCAGTGATGTCATGGTCTCAATGTGAGAAGAATAAATTGACATTCTTTCTTGGAAAACTATAACTTTTAAAAGTATTTTTTCACACTTACAATGATTCACATTTCATGAGATCCTCCTACTTCACATATTTCAAGTTATATAATTTATCATCTGTGAGAAAAACTGTTTTCTTTATCTTATGTTGTTATAGCTTTACCTTGACATGATCTTGTCTTGCATTTTTGTATATACAGCATAAAAAATAATAGTTTAATCTTTCTTTATATCCTTAAAACTTGAAACACTGCTTTAAATAACCACACTGTATTCAGGGTATCAGCTTCTTTTCTTTAAGCTCTTTGTATGCTATTAACATATAGATTTATATTATTTTTAATTAACACTTCACATGCACAGAACTTCCACCAAATACCAAAAAATAAAAATATGAACATTAACTCTTTTGTTCAAATATTCTTTTTTATCCATAGTCAAATAGTGGATACTGCTCAAAGGCTTCTCTGCATACTTTTATCCATCTTTCCATATATTCTTTGGAACATTGAAACAATCAGCTATTCTGCGAAATAGTGTAGTGCTTGATAAATGATTATTGCATATGACCATCCTTACTCTGTCACTAACTGCAGGTATGAAAAGTATGTTATTTTCAGTAATAGTTCTAAACTTGAAGCAAACTTTCCACTTTTTCAGAACTATATGAAAACACTTTATAATTCCTAGTCTTCAGATTAACTACTCCCTTACTAAGTAGCATATCAGAGCACTGCTAACCTGATCTTAGCCAAAAATTAAGCAGGTTTCAAAGGAACCATAACATTGGTTCAGGTTCCCATAGTGAAATCTGTCTAATTGTAATCAAGATCAAATTCTGGGTTATGTTTATGTTTACTTATGTATCTATAGTACAAGATTTTTCACCATTAAGAGAACAAAATGATTAGTTATTGATAAACGATGTCAGTGCCAATTTCTGACAGTATTTTAAAACTTCTCTAGCTAGTTTATTACAACTGAAAATAGGGAAGAAACCTTTTACAGCTAATAACTGAAACACCATCTTGCATGCTCTAATAAGTAGTTCCAAATTCACTGCCTCAAACTGGAATTTTTGGTCAACTTTAAATCTTTATTCTTCCAAAATGACTTACCCAAGAAGGTAACTTTTTCTGCTTTCTCCATATAGGGGGAAAAATAATTTTAAAACTCATAGAACAATATCCAGGAGACCTTTTGTCATTCTGGGATGGAGTACATTAGTCTTCAGTATTTGCCCGTTACAAGAGGTTAGTTCCTCATTTGTTGTCATTCTGTGCTTCTTTTCATCCGCTCCTACTGCATTTTATACTATAGAGATGTTGAAAAATCTGCTGCACACCTAATTTTGCACATTCTTCATGTGAAACTACTTTCCTCCACCTCAGATACACTGATGAGATTTTACATATCATATTATTCTTGTGGTTTAAACCCATCTTGCAACAACCAAACCACATAGCTACTCACTCTTCCCCACCTTGGCAGGATGCAGAGGATTATGAGGAGGAAAAGGTAAAACTTTGTGGGTTGAGATAAGGATAATTCAATTGAACAGTACAAGAAGAGAACAAACAGTTACAACAGCAGCAAAGGAGTACATAAACAGTGATGCCCAGTGTCACTGCTTACCACTTGCAGCCTGACACTTGATCCCCACTGAACAGCTCTGGTTTGCATGTATTGGTATGTTAATAGCCGGGTCATGCCCCTCACAGCATCTGGTGATGAATAATCTCATCCCAGACAAATCTAGGACAATTATGTAAAGAATTAAATACAGTCTTAGTAGATTAAGAATAATTTCTTCTTATGAGCACCACACGTATATTAAAAAAAAAAAGCATACTAGATATGAAAAAAACTAAGAAAGCAGTATTTTGCTGACTGCTATTCTCTTTTCTCCTACTTGGCACTTTTAGCTTTCAGGTGGATTACTTCTGAGATTCTCAAAATAAGAAAGAAATTAAATACTTTGTAGTTAACTGCATTATTTTATTCTTTACATCAGAAAAATGGTTACAAAATAAATAATGTTTTGTGAATACAATCAGCAAGAAATAAAGCCTAATATTTTCATATTTCTGCATGAAAATGTATACTGTTTTAAACAGTTATTTAATCAGAAGTGAGAATATAAAAATATATGAACAATCTGATGTTTAGTTTTCTGTGTAATATCATTGTGCACATTGTCATATTTGACTGGATAACAGAAGTTTAGAGAAACATAGTAGGCATTACTTTTCAAAGCAGCTCATTGTTTTACAGAATTTATTGATAAATAAAGAAATTATTTTTACATTCTGAGATTTTTAGAAGGGCTAACCAAACCATTTGTGTACAAATTCAAATTTCTCTGGAAGGTTATGAAAACTACTTCTGGATTTTGAGGACAGAATAAGATTAAAAATAAGGTTTATAATCTCAAAAGAGAATAAATTGAAAGAAATGTAAACCATAAGAAATTCATATCCAGGAGAATATAGATAATCAAGCATTCTTTTAATATCGACATTTCTTTGGAAAACTGACTGTAATACTGTCCATATGGAAAAGCCCAATTCAGACTATATGTAGGTTCTGGATAGAATTATATGTTGTCACAGTTAAGTATTTTTGCACACTATAAGGACCATATTCTCTTTCATTGTGCAAAGTCATGAGCACTCACTGAAGCTCTAGGATTATTAATGACTTTTTTCTATTACTTGATTTTTTTCAGAGACATATGGAACATAGAAGTTGATTTTTATACATTTCCATTTAATTAAAGGGGAATCTACAATAGAGCTAAGTGAAAAAAAGTGTTTTTTGAAATCAGTGATTCCAGCAGCAGACAGTGTTTAACTTTATAAAATTCATTTACCCCTGAACTTAAGGTGAATCACTCATTTTAAAAAAAGTTTTAAACATACCAAATTTTTTTTCTTTGTTTCTTTGCACAATTTTTTCTCAGGCTACTTTGGAAATGTGATACTATCTTGGAAAACAATGAGTTAAAATGGTTTCCCTAAACTCTCTTGACATTAGGTTCTAGGCATAAAAGAAATATGGGAATTCTAATAACATACTTCCAAGAGAAATTTCACTTATGCACCTCAAAATGTTCAGTTTGGAACCTAATATAAGAATAAAAAGCTTTTAAAAATTATGTTTATTACACTGTTTGTGTATTTATAAGTATCTGAAATAGAAAAATAAGCTATTTGAACAAATAGATATTGTACAGACTTTTACATACTTACAAGTCAGAATTGGTCCATGAAGTTGTTACTTCTGTTTAATTGCACATAGAAAATTTTGTATACCAAGATATTCAAATGACAGAAACTTCAAAAGCAGTGGAAATAATTAATTTTGTAGCTACTTATATTTCAGCCCAAGAACTAGTTTAAATCTTGCTCTTTTTCTCTCCTCTGTATTATATCTCTGCAAAGATGGTTTATAGCTGGAAGAAAGGTTGCATTATGCATGGAATCACTATTTAACTCTAAAGAAAGGAGAGTAATGCTGTATGAATTTTATATTAAAATGAGAGTTAAGAATAAATATCTAGAATATTTGTTTTTCATACCTGGTGGTCTATCAAAGTTTTAAAAACACTGCAAAAATTTCCCAAATTTTGTGTCATTTATATTACATTCAATCTTTAGCATCAGAAGTGAACATTTTTTTTTCTGTTTAGGAATTTTTTCTTCAACATTGAATAATCTTGAGAAATCTTATACCATATTATAGGTGGGAAAATAAGGAAAAGTTTTGTCTTATTTACATATTTCTTTTCACATAAGAACTTTACAGACTTTTGAATTAACCTGTTAAAGGTCTTTTCTTGACATAAAGTATTTATATAATGAGATAGCTTATATGTCTATATCTTAAAAGTTTTTTAGAAAATAATAGAGATATAAATGACTTATTGATTTAATTATCTAAAAAAAAAAAAAAAAGTGCAGGTAAATTGCTAAGTGGAAAAGTTTTTCCTGGCAAAATAGCTGAGCATATATAGGCTAATACATGAAAAATGGAGGGTAAATATAAGTGTATTCCTTGAAACTCTTCCAATATATGGATGAAAATTTAGGAAAAAAGGTCAAAATATTGACTCTTGACTTTTGACTAAGGTATTGCTTAGATGTTTAACTGACGATCTTTTTAACTTGCATGGTCATCAATAGGCAGGAAAGGGCCTCATGAAAGTAGCCTAGCAAGATCAATTAACAAGTAACCTTTGGAACCAGTTCATTGTACTACTGACCAGTGAGTCTCTGTAAATTTTGTGCAGAGTATCACAGCATCCTCATTTATTGCAAGAGTAGTACACCAGGGTTTTCTGGCATAGAGCTTGAACATATGTGAAAGAAATGTAGTTTATACTACTTGTAAAGAGTTTTTGAAGTGTTGAATCAGTTGCAAAAACCAGAAACTGATAGACGGGTTTAGGTAGCTAGGGAAGTAGAAGTTTTCACTCCTAATATAGAAAATAATGTAGTATTGCAGACTTGCAACTTCCAGTGAACTGAAGCTTCAGAATGACAGAACCATAGCAGAAATGTAAACTGCTTTACATTTGGAATGGTTTGGTTTTACTTACTTCTAATATTCTTAGCTGGTTTGTATAACAGATAATGTAACTTCCACAGTCATGTTCCTCTTCAATAGGACACATCTTGAGAATCCAGCTAGAATACAGCATTCCTTAATATGAATATTTGATATAATTCTCATTTTCAAGACATAAAAAGTTCTATTTTATTGCAAATCTATGGATACAGAAGAATAAAATCGTAAACATTAACATAAGTTAAAGTGTTAAGGTGAAGAGCAGGGTTTTCTGGTTTTTCTATTTATGTCCCTTTCTTTCCCCAGTGTTCTCCATCGTACAATTTTTCATTACATAAGTGATTCTCAAATTTCTAATTTAGATAAATATAAAAGTTTCATTTCCTGTGCTGTGAACTTGTCAAATAACTCCTGTTATATGCTACACAGAATGTTGCAGCCCATTTTCGGGAATATGAGAAAAAATTTCATCTGCAGACCCTATAACACAAACTGAATAAATTATTTCATCAGTTATTTCTTTTCTTTGCTTGATCCCCTTGTAAAATACAATGAACTTCATACTGGAACAACAGTGTGTTTGATGAGGCAACGTGAGAAAATGTATCTTAACTTTTTTTCTCAGCACTATCTCTCTTTGACTTCCTTTATAATAGTTTTCTCTATTTTGTAGTGATAAGATGACTGCAACAGTCACTTTCATTCTTCATTAAAATATAATTGTCTTTAAAACAAACCCTCTATACTCTTCCCAGTTATATTAGATCTATAATCACCAGACTGGTTAGACTGATCTTCTGGGAAAGTTCTGAGGTTGCTATACAAATTCCTTTCTTTTCTCGAAGCTTACATTTTTTCAGTGCATTTTGCTTGGCTTATGAGCTAGACAGATGAGTATAGATAAGTAAATATATTTTTAAAAGTAAATAAACTATATGTTTATAACTGATTCTATATATTATATAGTGTTATATATACAAAAAGTGTATTATATAGTTACATATATGCAGGTAATATATATTACCTGCAATACATTAAGAACAGTAATTATTATTACCTATTACATTTACACTATGGAATATGATATAATATAATATAATGTATTTTTAAATACTACTGCACAGCATAAACACTGCAAAAAAAATTAAAATTATACAGTTAGTGTTATTCAAATAGATGTCATCATTTCTAAGTAACATTTTAAACTTTAAAAAACGTTTGCCTAGGTGAGCATATGTGTATGAAGGGTGAAGTCGTGGACAAATTTTGCATCCTAGCCCACCATCACCACAGAACTGAAGATTTACTTGAGAACACAATTCATTTTTCACTTCTGCTTTGGTTTGTTTATATATGATTCACTTGAAAGAATATAAATGTGAGATGTACTTTTTTTTTTTAATATAAATAAAGTTAGATTAGATATTTGCAGGTAGACTAACAGAAGTGATTCCCATTTTAGTTCTAGTTCTGTTAGGTATTTTTCTCTGACTCTCCATCCAAAAAGGCTTTTTCCAAAAAGAAAAACAACAACTAAAAAACCATAAGTCCTTGTTCTCCAGACATAAAAACTGCAATCCTGCTAGCAGAGGTTCAGTGTGATTTGATGAGAAGGCTATTCAACTATTTAGCCAACTATTAAAACACAATTACAGAACTTTCTTCATCACACCACTGCTTTTCTCCAGTGCCTTATGTGACAGTGCCTCATTTCCTTGCTGCAACTGTTCAGGTTTGGGCCCAGACTCTTTGAGAGTTTAAGATCCAGGCCTTAAGTCATTACTTTACTATATTAAAAGTCAGAGGTATGCTCAGTGGATAATCTCTATAGGCAACTACTGCAAAAATATTTTTACTATTAATTTTGACTATTATAGAGGTGCAGAATAATTATGAAAAATGTTAGTCTCACCAAACAGGTCTGAATTTCCAGAGCACATTTATATTTTCTGAAGCACTGCTCCAAGGGTGAGAAGTGACAACTATGTAATGCAAATATTAAAGACTTGCATTGCAGGAAAGAATGTGAGTCTTTCTGATTTGGCTGAATTTGTTTTAAATTTTCCAAAGAGCTCTTAATGTGCCAAATGTCATTTTCACTTAAACAAAAATTAGGTATGTGTCCTAATTTTGACTGGAATGGACCTAATTTTCATTCTGGCACCCACTATGGCAATGTATTTTGGATTTAGCATGAGAATAATGTTCATAACACACTGATGTTTCCATTGTTACTAAATAGTGCTTATCCTAGTAAATCCTAGTAAAGGATTTTCTAGTTTCCCACACTTTGACAGTAAGGAAGTACATAAGTAGCTGGGATATAGAATCATAGAATCATGGAAAGGTAGCATGGTGAAGAACAAACTGGGTAGTTAGCCAGGAGATGCTGAACAGTGTTTGGGGGCTGGCAGGGTCAGCAGGCAGTGAGCAATTGCATTGTGCATCACCTTTTTTTCTTGTTGGTTGTTTCTCTTTTTGTTATCTTCTCTTTCATTACAATTTTTCCTACTACTAATGCTGCTATATTTTACTTTATTTTAATGGTTATACTTCTCTTATCTCAGCCCACAAGTTTTACCTGTTTNGTTTTCTCTATTTTGTAGTGATGACTGCAACAGTCACTTTCATTCTTCATTAAAATATAATTGTCTTTAAAACAAACCCTCTATACTCTTCCCAGTTATATTAGATCTATAATCACCAGACTGGTTAGACTGATCTTCTGGGAAAGTTCTGAGGTTGCTATACAAATTCCTTTCTTTTCTCGAAGCTTACATTTTTTCAGTGCATTTTGCTTGGCTTATGAGCTAGACAGATGAGTATAGATAAGTAAATATATTTTTAAAAGTAAATAAACTATATGTTTATAACTGATTCTATATATTATATAGTGTTATATATACAAAAAGTGTATTATATAGTTACATATATGCAGGTAATATATATTACCTGCAATACATTAAGAACAGTAATTATTATTACCTATTACATTTACACTATGGAATATGATATAATATAATATAATGTATTTTTAAATACTACTGCACAGCATAAACACTGCAAAAAAAATTAAAATTATACAGTTAGTGTTATTCAAATAGATGTCATCATTTCTAAGTAACATTTTAAACTTTAAAAAACGTTTGCCTAGGTGAGCATATGTGTATGAAGGGTGAAGTCGTGGACAAATTTTGCATCCTAGCCCACCATCACCACAGAACTGAAGATTTACTTGAGAACACAATTCATTTTTCACTTCTGCTTTGGTTTGTTTATATATGATTCACTTGAAAGAATATAAATGTGAGATGTACTTTTTTTTTTTAATATAAATAAAGTTAGATTAGATATTTGCAGGTAGACTAACAGAAGTGATTCCCATTTTAGTTCTAGTTCTGTTAGGTATTTTTCTCTGACTCTCCATCCAAAAAGGCTTTTTCCAAAAAGAAAAACAACAACTAAAAAACCATAAGTCCTTGTTCTCCAGACATAAAAACTGCAATCCTGCTAGCAGAGGTTCAGTGTGATTTGATGAGAAGGCTATTCAACTATTTAGCCAACTATTAAAACACAATTACAGAACTTTCTTCATCACACCACTGCTTTTCTCCAGTGCCTTATGTGACAGTGCCTCATTTCCTTGCTGCAACTGTTCAGGTTTGGGCCCAGACTCTTTGAGAGTTTAAGATCCAGGCCTTAAGTCATTACTTTACTATATTAAAAGTCAGAGGTATGCTCAGTGGATAATCTCTATAGGCAACTACTGCAAAAATATTTTTACTATTAATTTTGACTATTATAGAGGTGCAGAATAATTATGAAAAATGTTAGTCTCACCAAACAGGTCTGAATTTCCAGAGCACATTTATATTTTCTGAAGCACTGCTCCAAGGGTGAGAAGTGACAACTATGTAATGCAAATATTAAAGACTTGCATTGCAGGAAAGAATGTGAGTCTTTCTGATTTGGCTGAATTTGTTTTAAATTTTCCAAAGAGCTCTTAATGTGCCAAATGTCATTTTCACTTAAACAAAAATTAGGTATGTGTCCTAATTTTGACTGGAATGGACCTAATTTTCATTCTGGCACCCACTATGGCAATGTATTTTGGATTTAGCATGAGAATAATGTTCATAACACACTGATGTTTCCATTGTTACTAAATAGTGCTTATCCTAGTAAATCCTAGTAAAGGATTTTCTAGTTTCCCACACTTTGACAGTAAGGAAGTACATAAGTAGCTGGGATATAGAATCATAGAATCATGGAAAGGTAGCATGGTGAAGAACAAACTGGGTAGTTAGCCAGGAGATGCTGAACAGTGTTTGGGGGCTGGCAGGGTCAGCAGGCAGTGAGCAATTGCATTGTGCATCACCTTTTTTTCTTGTTGGTTGTTTCTCTTTTTGTTATCTTCTCTTTCATTACAATTTTTCCTACTACTAATGCTGCTATATTTTACTTTATTTTAATGGTTATACTTCTCTTATCTCAGCCCACAAGTTTTACCTGTTTTTCCAATTCTCCGCAGCCCACCAGATGTTGGGGAAGAAATAACTTTGTGGCTATGGTGTTTCTTTTCTGGCTGGAGTTGAACCAATACAGTATGAAATTTGTTATTTATTAATTATCTTCTACACATTAATTCAACTAATACTAGAATCAACTTCTGTCTTTTCCAACACTGAAGTATGCAAATTAATTTAAGAATACTTTCAGCCAGAATTAGTATAGCTGTCAATTCAGTTAGCATTGTTTTTGTTAAATGGAATTGAGATTAGTAGTCTAGAGGATGTGTAGGATATATCTGTATCACAGGGCAGTTTTTGTAGTTGTTTAAGAAGTGACAGGACTTGGTTCCTGGATAAAATGTTAAGCAAGCTCCCAAGATACCCATAGTCAAAGCAATTCAATCTGCATTCTTGTTGTGCTGTGAGCGGTCATCTCCCCAGTGCTATCAACTAAGTGTCAGCAATGACAGCTTTACAAACCATGAACTCCAATGGAAAAGTGCAGTTATTTACATAGCGTATTCACTATACACAAAAGACGAATAAGTCAGGCATTTCCACATTCTTCATGCTTATTCCAAAGTATAAATGGAAAATCTTGGTGTTTTTTTTTACTCTGTCTTGACCTCCAAATATTTTTTGTTGATAATTTCATCAAATGTGCTGTGCTGCAATTGCTTGGTCTAAAATATCAGTAATCCTGGTTTAAGATATTCTCACATTTCTTTTTTTCCCTTCCACTACTGTTTGATATTCCTGTCTCCACAACCTGCCTCTCTTAGCTGTCAACAGCTACTGGGGCAGTGTGGTGGTTTAGCCCTGGCTGGATGTCATATGCCCACCAAGTCATTCTATCACTCCCTCTCCTAAACTGGACAGAGGAGAGAGAGGTTTGAGAATTGAAATAAGGACAGGGAGATAGCTCAGCAATTAGCATCGCAGGCAAAACAGACTCAACTTGGGGAAAAATGGTTTGATTTATTAATGAACAATCAGAACAGAGCAGGGAAATGAGAAATAAAACCAAATCTTAAAACACTTTCCTCTTCCTTTCCTTCTTCCCAGGACTCTCCCTCTTCCTCTCCTAGCAGTGCAAGGGATGGGGGATGGTGTTACATTCAGTTCATTACAGATGGACTTTGCCACTGCTTCCTCTCAGAGAGAGACCTCCTCACACTTGCCACTGCTACAGTGTGGGGTCCCTACCACAGAAGACAGTCTTCATGAACTTTTCCAACGTGGGTCCTTCCCATGGGCTATAGTTCTTCACAAACAGCTCCAGCATGAGTCCATGGGAAAAACAGTCCTTCAGATAGCGATTGTTCCAACATGAATCCCTCACAGAATCACAAGTCCTGACAGCAAACCTCCTCTGGCACGAGGTCCTCTACTGACTCCCAGGTCCTGACAGGAACTTGTTCCAGTGTGGGCTTACCCCAGAGTCACAGCCTCCTACAGGTCCTCCATGGGCCTGTGGTCCCCCATGGACCATGGTTACACTATGGAATCTTTCTTCCAGTACCTGGGCACCTCCACCCCCTCCTTTTCCACTGACCTTGGTGTCTGCAGAGATGTTCTCACATTCTGACTCCTTTCTGCTGCTGCTGTTTAGCATCTGTGCAGCAACTTCTTCCCCTTCTCATGTACATTATTCACAGAGGCATTACCTCAGTCACTAATTGGCCAGGCCTGAGTCAGCTGCGGGTCCATCTTAGAACTGATTGGCATTAGCCCTATCAGCTACAGGGGAAGCTTCTAGCAGGTCTTTGTTTAGAGAAGTGTCCCCTGTAGCCCCCTGCTACCAAAACCTGGCCTAGACAAAACCATTACAGGGAGTCACTTGGTGAGTGGGAGCAACAAAATTATTCAGGTTTTAAAATTAGTAATTCCACTTCCTGTCATCATTGCAAGAGTGGATGGAAAATTTTAAACTGGTATTACCACCAAAATCTTCAGACCATGATATCATCTCTTGACATTAAAGCCCCCGGGTTTTTCGCTATTAAAAAGTCACATTTGTTTATTCAAGAATAGTGATGAGGAAAATACTAAGAGACTTTTTTTTTTTTTTTTCCATTTTTTAGCAGAGGCTGATGAAAGTAAAAGAAGCAGTTGCCTTATTGTACAAAAATAAGTTTCCAACACCTCCAGCATTGTAAATGAGCCAGTGAAGAAAAATTCAGCCGAAGAGATGCAGAAACAACGATTCAGTGATACATTTCTGAATCATATATACTAAAGCTGCTCTCTTCCATGCATGACATCTTTTGTTGAACTGGTACTGCAGTTTAGGTAAATTGCTCAATTTGCAACTAATTATTTGATTGCATACAAAGTGTGAATAGTGGGTGGTAATATAAGCACACAATGTTTTGATTTTTCCTACTAGGAGCAGCAGGAGCAAGCAATGAAAATGAGACATTTGTGAAAAACAAAAAAAGGAACTATGGAAACATATTTGTGAATATGACAATCTCTCTACATTGTATGACACACTCATTTTTGGTTTTACTTACTAATTTCACAAATAGTTGTGCGGAACAGAAAATGCCAAGAAAATACCATTAAATGAAATCATTTTCAAATGGAAAAAAATAGTATACCTCGGTATATTTATCTATTTTTAATTTTTTTTTTAATCCATGAAAAGCAAGCTCTAAGAAATTTCCGTGTATAGCAATAACTCTATCATAAAGTAGCATGCATTTTTGCTAAAGACTAACTATCCAGAAACATCTCCAACAGCTTTGCTAATACAAGAGGAATCTACATGTATGCAACATAAAGTACTGATAATGGGAACCTCTTTCCAGTACTGTATTTGTATCTTTTTAAAAAGGTTGATCTAATATACAATTTTACTATAGCAATGTATTTGGATACGGAAACGAAGGAACATGTTAATCTTCACAAATCAAAACATTAAAGAATACCACATTTTCTTTAAATGTCTATTGTTATCCCTTAAATGTAATATCTTGAATTCTTTATTTCAATGTATTTTAAAGAATTCCATGCACTGGGACAGAAAAGAGAAAAACAAAACAAAACAAAACAAACAGTTCTTCCACTGGAAATATTATTTTTTTCCTTCCTGAAATAATTCATAGAAACTGAAATAGTCATAGTACATATGTTCACTTGAAGCAAATATTTCTTCTATTTCACATACACGTTAACATTTTAACTTTTGCTCCTCTTGAGTCCTTCAAAGTGACTTTAAAAGGATGACAGTAGTTGATTAATATAAAACTCAGGCTTGCTCAGAGTTTTAAAACTGGGAATTTACATCATCTGATAATTTCTTGATTTTTTTCAGAGAGCTAGAAAATATGTATCTTGCTGCAATGGAAGCCTGAGTGCAGTAGGGAGGAGAGGTTATTTAAATGGAAAGTTTGGGACTTGTTTCCAGTTTCAACACGTTTCACTGTCTATTCTGTTTATGTAGCCTGCAATTCCTTTTTGCCATCCTGTGCTACAACTTCTGAGATTTCCTTCATATCATCTTGGTCTCACTTCTGGATTGTCCTCTGGTATAACTTTTGCCACAGGCCAGCCTCCTACTGCTATTCCTTATCAATGCTTTATTCCTGTTTTACTAAGTAACTACTGAGTCAAGGAATTCTGCTGTGTAGACTTCAGGATTAAAAAGTTCAGTTTACTGTAAAGAGTAGGAGACAATGGTCTCCTGATATTATAAAAAGCAGAAGAAAATTCTTTCAACTGCAAGAATAAATACAAATCTTTAGATGAATGTATTAAATCAGGTATAAGTGGAAAAGAAAATAAATAAGAGCAACTTATGTTGAGGTCCTCAGCAACCGTGCTGAGGACCTTGGAATTTTGAAGTACAACCTTAGAAATTTGGCGGAAATTGGAAGTGTACCTTTTCAGTGGCACTTATGAAAAATACTTCACTTCTTAGAACTGAACAAAGTCCTAACTTTTTCTCTAAAGAATTTATCAAATCTTGCCATGAATCAATTAGTGATGTTACAATGTAACTAACAATATTACTCAGGCTTCTGTTTAATATTTCCCTGAGGGAGCTGCTAGAGTACTGGACTTCTCTCATCTGTTTTGATTTTTTTTTCCCCCCATAAATTTTTAAAGACATAATTATTTCATGGAAGGGTAATGCTGATATTACATTACCCTAGTTTGCTTTCAAAAAGCAATTAAAAGCTGATTGACCATTTCATTTTTCTACTACTATTTTCATATAACAAAAGCAAATTTTAGTTGGGATGTGTCTACAATCTCTACCACTAATTTTTAATAAAAAATGTAATACTTGAAGATCTCATTCAAGTTTAAGATTGTTTTTTCTCATATCCTTCATAGCAAAAGTCTAGCTTAGTGGAAAACTTTTGTACAATTCAATGATGACATTTTATACTAACTAACTAAAGAAAATATTCTGATGAAAAAGGGTATCACGGTGAAAAGATCTTAGACATTTAAAAGTGAATGTGGATATTTGTCTCTTACTTTGCTGGCCTCTTAATATGTAGAATATGTTTATAGCTTGCATGGTTACTAGGTCTTTCTAGTGACTGACACTAGTCAATGTAAGCATATAGGCTGACATTACTTTTGGACTACAATGTGACAGGAAGAGATAGAGGGGAGTTCAGAGGAGCTCTTTAAAACATTTTAATTATTTGTACTTTGTAAAATCACTATAAAAATAAGCAGTTACTGCTTTTAAGTTAATTTCTGTTAACATTTCATAGTGAATGAATGCAACTAATACAGGAATCTCCTGCCTAAAACTGATAGGATAGACAGTATGGGAATATTGTCCAAACACTCAAAGAACAAACACAACACTTGCTCAGATGTGACCCTTATAGCTTCTGCATGCTCACAGAAGCTCACGTAGCCAGAAGGAAAATACTTAATTTTCAGAAGTTGCTGCTCAGTACATCAGATTTGTAAGTAACAGAAATACCTGTCAAGGAGTGAAGTCTATGTGACATCACTGCTCAGAGAGGCAACGACTAGAGTACATCTGACCAGTTGTAACTGAAAAAAAATCTATTTTATTTTATGTGCAGAAAAACAAAGAACCAAAACGTGAAGCAAAGTTCCCAAAAGGTGAACTTTGTAGTAAAACTGATGTAATGCAGCCTTTATTTTTCAGCACCTCTAAGTGATTACTTGATTCAGGTATATATTGGCTAACCACAGGAGGACTGATGAACACAACACACTGAGAACTTTATTGCCTTTTAGGATCTTTGGGGCAGGAGGTGAGAAAGTGATAGTCACTCAGAAAACAATTGCTAACTGGCTTCATATGTGGGGAAAGTCAAATAGGTTGGCCTGACTTACCAATGCTGACGTTACCAGATTGAAAAGCAGGCTAGAGGAAATGCATGCAGCAATGAGGGATGGTTGTCTTCATAGTAACAAGAATGATTATGATTTACTCCATATAATGTGTTTCTACAGGTGTAAAAGTCTGTTCCTCATGAGGAAAGCAGGTTCTGAAATATCAGTGAAATACAGTAGTGGTGATAATGATGTTGCAAAAGATTTCTTCTGTTTCTACAAGTAGATGTCTAGACATGAAAGCAGAAATTTCAGATCTTGAAATAGAAAGGCAAGTATGAATTCATGAGGAAGATTCAGAGGGCCTCAAATATATAGTTGTCCCCCAATATGATTATGCCGGGAAAGTTAACACTAAACTAAGCAGAATGAGAAAGTTTTGTCTTCTGGTTCACAGATCACAAAAGCAATTTTTTTTTACAGGCATCTAAATGCAATTTGAAAGAAACCATTCCAATAGTTAAATGTTATTTTGTAGTATGAAATAACCTAATTTACATATATATTAAGAATCTTTTTATGGCATCTATGAGTGTAGAGTTCACAGTTCTTTATTGTTCAATACTCCTTTATTTGTGTTTGCATTATAGTCCCATTAATGTTGCTACCTTAACATACAGCATATGTCAAATATTTACTACCAAAATGACCTGACTTCATGAAAAAGCTTATCAGTAGCCAAGTGTCAGGATTAATTGCTTAATCTAAACATATTTCAAAAACAAATTGGAGCAGAGTTTATTGCAATTCCACTGCCTGCTGGAGGAAAATCAGACATATGTTCTTGATTATAAAAGCTTCTAAGTCACAGTGCCACAATACTAAAACCTGATATATAAGCATAGTGATATATAAACTATGAATGCATTTAAATTGTATAATTTTTGTCATAAAGAGAAAAATGCAAGGAAAGTTAAAGCTTTTTTGCTTAAAGTGTATAGTAAACACTGAAAACTATAATTTTCAGCTGTTAGGATAATTACCTTTATATCCTGAAGACATTCTTTTAAGTAAGATGTTTCTGAAGAGTTCATAAGAATAATGTATATGTGGTGACATATTCACATTTCTAGAGAATGAATAAGAGGAAATTACCAGCATGATTTGTTGGTAACGTTTGTTTGATTTTTTTTTTTTTTGTAATTTCAGCTGTTTTACCTTTTTTTAAAAAGTTTTAATTTTTCTATAAAGTAATTGTTTTGTCATGTAAGAATTTTTTAAATTTCTTTAACTTTTTGTTCCATGTATGTATTATCTTTTAGATATTCCACTCTGCATGTTTCATTTTTTATTCTGATTTCTTTTAAATATGTAATCTATACTGTTTTCTGGAGTTGCTGTTTAAATGAGGAGGTCTTAACCTTTGAATTTGACAGACTTTGAGTTTTTAAATTTGCATACTTAATATAGAATTAACATAGCTTTTTTCATTTAATATAATATTTATAGACACTCATTCACCATTTCTCAAACTCTCATCTGCTGAACATTTTCATATTTTGCAGACATTTAGTAGATCAGGTGAAACTCTCCCAAGTTTCCAGCATCTCAAATGACTTTTGATGCGTTCTTTATAATATAGGAAAGATAAAAAAAAAAAAATCTGAAAAATCTTCTAGACAAATGTCTCATCCATTGCATGTGAAATGAAAAGAAATAGCTTCTGCTGTATGAAACAGGAAGTAGAATACACTAGGCAGCAAAAGACAACTTTTCTTATGTAACATAGCTGCTTCAGAGATTGCAGGATTTCTGATAAATGTTAGAGAAAGTGTTGAATATAAAAATTAGGTCTGTGAGAAGATGACTCAGTATCATTTTGCGTTTTGAAGTTTTGGATGTAGATGGAAAGAGATGAGAAATTAAATCTTCTATATTGTCTCACTGCAAGTAGTTCTGCCTCTTTCTCTCTCTCCTGTTTATTACTGATTTTCTTCCTATCACGGACAACATTTTAATAAAATTCCCACACTATGAATTGAAGGGATAAATGGTGAACAAAATTTAATAAGTGTTTGAGGACTTCAAATTAATTTAGAAACATATAATCCAGAAATCAGTTGTGCTACCTCCACTTATGTAATTTTTAAATTTGAAAATAATTAATTACTCTATTTGGTGAGCATGCCTTAGAGACAAAAAAGATACACAAATAGTTTGCTCTGGTCAATTGAAAAAACAAAAAAAACCACAACTTTTGATTTTGGTCCTAATGTAGTTTCAGTTTCTATTAATAATTACGGTTATGGTTTTGTTCTCTGGATGTATGCCTAGTTCAAAATGTATGTTCTTCATTCTCTTCCTGACTATCTTTGTAGTTGTGATTTTTTTCCTCTCTTCTTTCTGTAGCAATTTGTTGTGATTTTTTTCATGTGTACAAAGATAAAGAGCTGCTTCTTTGTACTTTCAGCAGCATTATCTATTCTTCTGGAAAGTCAGATTCATCCTGATTCCATGTTGGGAGGTGAGGAAGATGGGACATGCCAGTCCCTATCCATACGTGTGTTACTTAGAGTGAATCTTAAGAAAATGGGCAATGAATGAGCAACAATTCACCATAAAGTCTGGAAAATGAATGATCTAGACCTCTGAGACTTGCTAGGATGTAGAGCCGAAGAGTATAGATACAGTTTTTAATAGTTGTGAAGAAAACAAAGTCATCACCTTTGAATGCAAAAAGAAGTGGTAGAGACATGATCAGAGGAGAGGAGTTACTATAGAGTGGGATTTTTGGTGTGCAGATAAAGATCTAGTAAGTAGACCAAAAAAAAAGGGACAATATGAAAGACTCTAGAAAGACCTGTGACAGGATACATTGGCACCTGCACAATCAAACTAAATTATAGGACATGGACAAAGTATGTAACAGTAGCTAGGACAGGAGTGGGTTCTGGAGTTAAACTGAGTGAAAAAGTTCAGCGGAGATGGCTAGAACTAAGACATTGTGTCTGAAAATGACAAAGCTGGACTAAGACTACTAGTGTGTTGAGTTTGTGTGGAGCTGTTTCTGGGAATGAGGAAAGGGCTGCAGTAGTGGCCTTTGTAGGGAATTACCTGAAATTTCTTAGAGCTAGGAGAATAGCTCTGACTCATTTCTGGGGTTGAAGCAATCGAATATCCCTGTGATCACTTTTTAAGGACGTAAAACTGGAAAAGAGAGGTTGGACCTGTTGCAAGGAGTGGAATGAGAGAGAAGCAGCCATGAAGACCCCAAGATCAGTGAGAAAAGAGGGAAAGCAGTGTGCCGAAGCAGAGGCTTGCTTGCATTCTATGATGACACAGCAGCTATTCCCCTGCAACTCCTGGAGGGCAACAGTGGAGCTAAGATCTGCTGGTAGCTTGTGGAGGATCCCATGGCAGAGGGAGTGGCTGTGTCTGGAGGGGCTGTGACTCTGTGGGAGGGTCTTGCAGCAGGATGTGCCTGGAGTTCTGCTGCAGAGGAAGAGATCCAAGCTGAAGGAGTGGCAGAAATCATCTGTGATGGACTGACTGTATCCCACATTCAGTACACCCCTGCACTGTTGAGAAGGAAGAGGTAGAGATATTGGAAGCAGGGAGCTGACACCAGGAAGAATGGAGGAGGAAAGGAGATCTTAAAGGGATGGCTGTATTCCCCTCATCATCCCTCTCTATATTTTTCTGATTGTTCTGTTTCTAGTCAGTGATGGATTAAATTGATTTTGTTATCTCCCCTAAGGCAAATAGTTGAGTCTGTTTTTCCTGTGACCATAATTGGCAGTGAGACCTTTCTGCCCTTGTCTTGACCCACAGGGCCCTTTGTTATAATTTCTCCTCCTCATCTCACCACAGAAAGAGGGAACGAGCAGCTGCATGGTGCTTCACTGTTGGTTGTGCTTAAACCACAACAACTAGAAACAGACATTCACAGAAAAGTATCATGTAACCATGTAGTCAAGGTTCATATTAAAAAGCATATTTAAAAGACTACTGAAATAAGTCTATTACAATGTCTTTGAATAGTTTTCACTTTGAACAAGTGAAATGTGTCTAACTACAATTGTTTATTTCTTTACTTAGTAATCAACATAATTACCAGCAGTAAACTCAAATTTGGTTTTGTTTTTCTTTTTCATAAATTTTGGCATTTAATAATATTTTCCAAGTTCTTTTGCTTAAAAAAAAAAAAAAAAAACAACACAGACTATGTTCCTTCTTGTATTTATTTGGAATTGCAATTGGTTTGTGATGCTTTTGTGACTATTTGGTCCCAAAAGTAAAATCTGTTCCATGAATTCGTCAGTGCACTCTAACTTAATTTACTTTCTGCTAACATCTGGTCAAAAGAAATCATGGAGGTTCTGACAAGTGATGCCAGCTTTTCAATTCCATGAGGGAGGACCAAGTGGGTTCAAACTGAAGCAAAGTTAGGGAAAAGCATCCATCTATCCCTAACTTATTTAGACAGGGAGATCTAGAGCATGAAGAATATATAGGTTCCTTAGAATGATGACTAGCCATCATCACACTGATGGGAAAAGAAAAAAAGTAGTTTAGAAGATGTCTGTGGCAATTTAGTTCAGGCTTTGATATTCTGGATTGCACACGTTCCATTTCCAGAAAGAAGCTAAAACTGTATAAAAGCGAAAAATTTAAAAAGGAAATTATAAAAAAAAATCAGCAAAAAGCATCATCCTTGTAAAACCTGCAGCTGGGTTAGGCTCATAGAAAGGAAGACAAAAGTACATTTCATCTTTCAAAGAGCTCTGATTTTGATACTTACTAGAAAATATACTGCTAGCCAGAATAGCTCTTAGTGCTAGCTATGGAAAGTCTCTGGATTCATAGTACATTGTCTGATGCTCTTGCCTGTCAAGCACTTAAAAACAAAACTATTTCAAAAACACTAAGCCTAATGTCCCATTAAAATATAAACTACTTGAACAAACACAAAGTATAGAAATTCTAAGAATTTACATTTTTCTGCATCAGGAATTAAATTTGATATCAGAATCAGTAAGTATGAAGATGTTTGAGAATTTAATTAATGCATTCAGTTACTCCTATCCCATAAGGTTAAGTCACCATCCACTTAATGGTAAAGATAGCTAAAAATTAAGGAGAGCCATGAGAGGTCACTATACTCTTTGGTGACCAGGAAAAAATGCATTACATGTGCACATACCTTATCATGTTCATGAGATGGACTCACTGTCTCCTTTGCCTTGCCCGGTCTCATTTCTGTCTTACATGTAGCAAGAAACACACTTGCTATAGAACAGAGAAAGACCGAAATATTTTGTGATTAATGATTAAAATCATAGGACACAAGAAATGCCAAAACTGAATCTTAATGTTTTGTAAAAAACTTGTACATTATGAAGGGGAAGACAGGGGTGCTATGTCAAAGGGTTAATAGAAACAGCTAAACAAGAAGCAGTCAATACTCAGAAGTGGATCATTTCTTATCACCATCAATAAATGCAGCAGTTTGGGCCTGGCATGTTTAATAATTAATGTGAGGAATCCTCAGAGACGCACTTGTCAGAAACAGCATTTCTGGAGTAAACCTACAACTTCAAAAGCAGAGAGTCACCATTCCAGATAGTATATACCCAAGAGTCTAGAAAAGCTTAACTATGAATTGTCTGAGCTAACAAGAAAAAGTTCCAATCTCTTAGTCTAAGCAGTTCAATGGCTTAGACGTTTGGCAAGAGGAAATTTGAAGTATGCATTGATTTCACAGAATCACACAGAATGGCTGAGGTTGGAAGGGACCTCTGGAGGTCACATGGTCTAATCTCACTGTTCAAGCAGGATCTCATTGACACAGTTGCCCAGGGCCATGTCCAGATGGCTTTTGAATATCTCCGAGAAGGGAGACTGCACAATTGCTCTGGGCAGCTTGTGTCAGTGCTCCACCACTCTCCAAGTAAAAAAGTTAATTCTTTTTCTCCTCTGTTTCCTTTAATTATGACTTTACCTATGCATTTTAGCTATAAATGCTATAAATGTTACCTGGGAAATTTTAAGCTGTTCAAATTCTCACACCAGTAGCTGATAACTGGCTATACAAAAATAATTAGAGTAGTAAAAGACATGAAACATCATGAAATAAAATAACTTATCCGGTATGCTGTCTACCAAGAAAAGCATCTTTCACTCATTTTTTGAGATGAACTGTAGATATATACAGTGTAATGAACAAAATAAATTTGGAAACATGCTATGTTTCAATCTAGAACTAAGTTTGTTTTGCATTCAGAAAGCTAATTATTCATAGAAGGAGAGGCAATAAAGCTATAGATATAACTATGTGGAGAGAAAGTATATATAAAAGTATATAAAATATATGTTTTGGTCCAAATTGATACATCTGTCTCTTAACATATCCCATTCAAAAAGTGGAATCTTTCTAAAACAAACAAAGTGAAGAGGTTTTCAGCAAGAGTGAAACTCTATAACTTCTTCTGTGGATTGTTCAGTTAAAAGAGGATATGTAGTATAAGTAAAAGGATTTTTAAAGCTGTTGAATCATTGAGTGGACACAAATCTCCAATTCTGAGAAAATATGTTAGCCATAAGGCTAATCTTGTGTGTACCAGACAAAAATCATTGTTTTGTTATTGTTTGAACACAGTATTTTCTTATTTGACCAAGAGCCATAACTTTTAATTTCTGATTAACAGGTGGCATAACTTATATAATAAACTATCACCAATTCAGAAAATTTCTAGTTCTCCCATTCTTTTAATACAGGAAAATGGATATTCCTTTAGCAAAATACAATCTTTATTTTTAGAGTGTGAAGCAGTTGTTAATTCATTACCATCAATATTAAAGTGAATGTTGAGATATAAGACAGTAATATTTTACACAGAGAATGGAAAAAAATACTATTCCTTTATTGGGTGCTGTGTAAATATGAGAAGCTCTTACAAATAATTTAACAATTGCTGGAGATGGAGTCAGATCAGAAAGAAAAAAAATAAGATTCCAAATGTAGAGAGTTTATTCATTAAATTGAAATTCAAGCTTGAAAAGTTAAAAGTTTGATTTTGATTTATCTCAAAGGGCATATTTTAGATTTTTTTAAATAAAAGGCAAGTTTTCTCAAATGTTTATTCTAGAAACAGATTATTTGCATATCCTTCTTTCTTGTTCCCTTTAATCTTGTAATGTAATTACTGCTTAAGACTGGGTTGAAAATGCAGGATTATATATTTGAAAGAATCTACCATAATATAATACATTCAGGACAGGCTGACATACATTTTCAGCAACAGAAACGTAACATAGTGTGCAAACAGTTACTTTATGCGAACTTTCAGATAAAATATCTTCTGCGATTTTTGTAGTCACCTAAAGGGGAAAAAAACTATCAAATTCCTCAAATACATTTCTCAAAGTTTCTCAATGGCTATTTAAAATCCTGTTCATGTTGCTATTTAAAGTGGTAAGACAGTTCCAAATACCTACAGCTTGCAACAAAAGAGTGCATGATGTGCTAAATACTGACATTGTCATGAAAAGTCTCATATATGAAGACTGACATATGAATCATCCCATTTTATACTCACAAGCCAAAAATCAATCTGCATTTCTAAGCTTCATTGCATTCAGTTATCAAGAAACCTGTAAGTAGTGTTAAGTCCAAGATTTGCATATCCAAAGTGAATCATGGATATTGCAGGGTAATATATAAAATATACTATCACCATCATATTCATAAGTCATAAGTTCATAAGTCATATTCATAAGGTTATGCCATCCTTGACCAGCAGGTGAATGAAAAGTCGTTTTGGGAATTTGTAGATGACTTTACAAACCTATGCATGCTTGCACAGTTTAGTTCATTATTTAGTATCAAGAATGTAACAGCATATCTACCCATAAACTCATATTTCAAGTCTAACCAAATCCTGCAGAGACAAATTTCATACATCTGAACAAGCTTGGCAGCAGCTAGTCAAAAGCCAACAATCTAATTGCAGCTAACTTTTTTCCACATGTTACATTTAAGTTCAAAAAAGCAGCAAGAAAAATAGTAAGGAGCTTTTGTACTACAAACAGATGACTGCTAGCTTCTGACTATGGATAGTATAACAAGAAAGAGCTAATCTCTCTAGCTTCTGATATTCTTCATATTGAACAGCTACTGCAAATTATGTCAGAAATAGCAGTAATTCTAACATGTTCTGAATTCTCCTTGTGGAAATATACCCCTGGTGAGATTCAACTCACATAGCTGTGAATATCTGCATCTGACCTAGCTGTATAGACAGCCTTAAAATGAAGAGAAGCAAGTGCTCACATAGAAAAAATTACCTAATCCTGCACATCTCATACAGACTCACTAGTTCCTACCTGTCACCTGTCTGAATTTCTGTAAGGCCTTTAAACCTCATAAGTGCAAAGTCCTACATCGAGTTTAGGACAATCCTCAATTTCAATTTAAACTCGGACATTAATTGACTGATTGAGAGTAGCCCTGCTGAGAAGGATTTGGAGATAATGGAAGATGGAAAAATGTTTACGAGACAAAAACATGTGGTTGCAGCCCAGAAAGCTGTTCCTATCCTGGGCTGTATAAAAACAATCTTGGTCAGCAGGTCAAGGGAGGTGATTCTTCCCTTCTACTCTGCCCTTGTGAGACTCTTCCTGTCATACTGCATCTGTTTGTGGGGTCCCCAGCACAAGGCGGACCTGTTAGAGTCCAGAGGAGGCCAATAAAAATGGTCAGACATCTGGAATATCTCTCCTATGAAGAAAGACTGAGAAAGTTGATATTGTTTAACACAAAGAAAAAGAGGCTTCAGAGACTTGTGGCTTTTTTAATACTTAAAGAAGACTTATACGAAAGATGGAGAGACCACGGTCTGTAGTAACAGGACAAGGAGCAATAATTTTAAACTGAAAGATAATACATTTAGGTTGCACATATTAAAGATTTTTACTACAATGAGGGTAGAAGGTTTCAAAGTCATGATGGGGCATTGAGCAACCTGATCTTAGTCAAGATGTCCCTGCCCATGGCAGAGGGACTGGACGAGAAGGATTTTAAAGATGTCTTTCAACTGAAACTATTCTATGATTTTATTACTCTGTGATTCCCCTGGGTTATTTTTACTAGTTCACTACATTGTGGTGCAAAAGATTATCTATGTCTGTGTCTAAAGTTTGATGAAATTCAAGTAACATTGAAACTGAAACTACACTTTTACTACACTTTTACTTTGATCTGCTTCTCAAGGAACACCCATAAGTGAATTCCTTCTCCTATTCTTTTCAACTTCTGTATACTCTATCAGGTGAAATGTTTAGATGGCCTTGACAAAAACATTAGTCATACAGAGATGAGTCATAGTTTCGCTTACTGTTTATAACAATTCTCTGATGCTTGGATGAGCTCAGTCAAAACATTGTTTGGGGATGCTAGGTTAAAGTATTTGGGAGTATATAGAATAAATCATTAAAAAAAAAAAAAAAGTGATACATTGTTGCCTCTTGTAACACAGCCTGTAGTTCATATTTACTGCCAAATGGCACAGATCCATGAAGCACAACCCTCTTTTGTGATTAAGGGATCAAGATTCCCTTTTACCACACATACAGCTGGAAGGGAGCATAAATATGCTCGTAGAAAGAAAAGCTCTTCAGAGGGAAATGAACAAGACCAAGTGCTGAATCCTGCACTTGGGCCACAATAACCCCGTACAACAGTACAGGCTTGGGGATGTGTGGCTGAAGGAAAGGACCTGGCGATGTTGATCAACAGCCAACTGAACATGAGTGTCATAGGTTTATGTGAAGACATTTCTGGTAATGCGGAAGGGGTTGCTATGGTGGCTTCTGTAAGAAGTTACTCAAAACTTTACCTGTGTCTAAGCCAGAGCCACTGAGGCTGAGCCAGTTGGACACCTCCATGATTACTTTTTTTTTTGGAGGGGGCTTTTGTGGGGATATTTTTTTATGAGAAAGGAGTTGGATGTGAGAGAAATGATCATGCAGATCCCAAGGTCAGTGAGGGAAGAAAGGAGGAGGCCTGCCAGAGCAGAAACCTCACCTACATCCTATGGTGAGATGGTAGCTGTGCCTCTGTGACCCATGGAGGTTAATGGAAGAGCTGTGTTGGCAGCTTGTTGCTTCAAGAGGGCATGATCCTGTGGGAGGACAATGTTGGGGCAGAATGTGCCTGGAGTTATACTAGCCATGGAGGAAATCCATGCTGGAGTAGTTTGTGAGGAGCTATAGCCCTTGAGAAGGACTTATTCAGAAAGGTTTGTTAGGTACTGTATTCTGAGGGAGGAACCCTATTTTGCAGCAGGGGATTAATGTGAGGAGTCCTTCTCCTTTGAGAAGAAAAAAGAGGAAGAAACCATCTGTGAGGGATTGATCACATCACTCATTTTCTTGTCCACCTGCACCACTTTAAGGGGAGGAGTCAGAGGTATCAGGAGCAAGTAGCTGAGCCCAAGAAGAGAGGAGGAGTGGAGGATGAAAGTCTTAAAGGACTGGTTGTATTTTTCTCATTGTCCGGCTCTGTTTTTGCTTTCTCTCTGGTCTGTTTCTAGTTGGTAGTAGATTAAACTGTTTTTATTTCCTTTCCTAAGTTGTGTATTTGAGACTGTTTTGCCTGGAACCATAGTTGGTGGTGAGCTCCCTGGTTATCTATCCCTGGTCACGGGTTATCTATTCTCCTCCCTTCTCAGTGGAAGGTGGGTGGTGCAGGCACAAAAGTCTGTGGTGTTTTGTTGCTGGCTGGCATTAAACCATGACAGTCCTTAATGGTACCCAATGTGAGGCCCGAGCTAGTGGGGCAGCAATGTGCCCAGGTGGCCAAGAAGGTTAACAGCATTCTGACTTATATCCCAGCCAACAGGACGAGGGAAGTGATTATGCCCCTGTACTTGGCACTGGTGAGGCCACACTTTGAATACTGTGTTCAGTCTTTGGGCCCTCACTTATAAGAAAGATACTGAGGTGCTGCAGTGTGTCCAAAAGTCTTATGAGGGGTGACTGAGAGAACTGAGGTTGTTTAGTCTGGAGAAGAGGAGACTGAAAGTAGATTTTAGCAAAGTGCGGGTTGATCTCTTCTCCTAAGTAGCAAGCAAAAGGACAAAAGTAAACAAACANTGTTTTGCCTGGAACCATAGTTGGTGGTGAGCTCCCTGGTTATCTATCCCTGGTCACGGGTTATCTATTCTCCTCCCTTCTCAGTGGAAGGTGGGTGGTGCAGGCACAAAAGTCTGTGGTGTTTTGTTGCTGGCTGGCATTAAACCATGACAGTCCTTAATGGTACCCAATGTGAGGCCCGAGCTAGTGGGGCAGCAATGTGCCCAGGTGGCCAAGAAGGTTAACAGCATTCTGACTTATATCCCAGCCAACAGGACGAGGGAAGTGATTATGCCCCTGTACTTGGCACTGGTGAGGCCACACTTTGAATACTGTGTTCAGTCTTTGGGCCCTCACTTATAAGAAAGATACTGAGGTGCTGCAGTGTGTCCAAAAGTCTTATGAGGGGTGACTGAGAGAACTGAGGTTGTTTAGTCTGGAGAAGAGGAGACTGAAAGTAGATTTTAGCAAAGTGCGGGTTGATCTCTTCTCCTAAGTAGCAAGCAAAAGGACAAAAGTAAACAAACACAAGTTGTGCCATGGGAAGTTTAGATTGGAAATCAGGAAAAATTTTTTCACTGAAAGGGTTGTTAAACACCGGAACAGGCTACCCAGGGAGATAGTGGAGTCATTATCCCTGGAGATATTTAAAATATGTGCAGATGAGATGCTTAGGGACATCATTTAGTGATGGGCTTGTCAGTGTTTGGTTAGTGATTAGACTCGATCTTAAAGGTCTTTTACAACTGAAATGATTCTATGATTCTATGCGATGTTACAGTGAAATGCAATTGCCTGAGTCAGGAAGCACTGATGATTAGCTACTGGTCAGCATCACTGTTAGGTAAAAATGACAATATGCATCAGGATTTCAAACTTTCGTGACATCTTCTAGTCAGATATTTTCTGGAAACTGTGCTGCCTAAATGCCATCAAACCTTAATCTATTACAAATGGATTGTATAAGAAAAAGTTACTTTTGTTCTACTTAATCCATTACCAGCTTTATATTCACCCCTCAGTACACAAACAGTTAACATAATTTTGTTCTAAAATCTGCATAGGTCAAAGACTGTAAAAATTCTCAGTAAATCAATTCCACAAGTGCCTTGCATCTTGAATACGTATGGATTATAAAATAAGACAGTGAAATAAATATTTTATTCTTTTAGCAGAAACAAAGTATGATAACTGAAAAGCTAAAAAATTATTTTACTCAAACAGAACAGAGTCCTATATTAAACAGATCATACAGCATTTTCTTTGCAATGATTTGCAATGATATTAGTAATACAAGAACATCTCCTATTGATGCTCCAAGAGGATGTGTTTTACCTCAACATTTTTTAGATTTAGTCATTTAAATGACAGCATTGATTCTCACAATTAATGTTTTGTGCCTACGTAATTTTGCAAAATACTATTCTGTGTTTAGCATAACAATATGCTAGCAATTGCCAAACATAAACATTATTGTTTAACTCAAAATTTATCTCAAAATATATTTTTTTTATCACCAAAACATTAATTACCTGATTTCTTATTGATTTTTGTAAAAGCAGATTTTGGGCACATAAGTTACAATTATATTTATCAGAACAATTTGAAATTTTCCAAAATTCACTCTGAAAGTACATTTATAAATAAATACAGAAATAGAAAAGTTTAAAATTTTCATATAGAAAAGTTTAAATACAAAGACCTATGCTACAGTGTGTATTTGTCACAGAAAAGTGATTTAGGTTTTAGATCATTTAAACACCATCAAAGGTTTTAAGAAGAGTGACTTTAATATGAATTTGTCAAAGGCTGACTTAAGAGAGTTTGACGACAAGGTTCACTCTGCTGCTTACAAGCAAGAAACATACAAAGCGAAATTGAGATGAGGTCAGTTTAAAACAGTATGTACAGACACTGGAGACAGAAAGTGTAAGGGTAACCATTCCAATGAGTGACAAGGTTCAGAATAGGACCCTTGCTTTCTACACTCCATCTCAGAGAGGAGTCTAGGTGCAGGTGAATCCAAACTCAGACTTGGCCAACAGGATTTATGTGTATGGAGTTAACACAGAAGGTAAAGAAAATGTTTTTAAGGTAAAGGAAATATTTTAAACAATGCTTAATCATCAGTCTATTATCAGAATGGTTGAGTGATATTTCCTGCAATGATTTAATTTAAAAATAGTAAAGTTTAGACAAGACTTATAATGAAGCTTCTGAATGAAATCACGCACACAGGTGCACAGAGGTATATAAGGATAACCTAGGATTGTTTTTTGGTGTTTTTTTTTTTTTTCCTTTTGTACAATTATAAAACCAAATGATCCTGTATCATTAGTCATTACTCCTTCATCCTGAATCCCAAATGTAGTAAATTATCCACTGTTCTCATTTGTCAGCATTCATTAGCAAACAATTATCAGCTCTGAATTGACGTTTTACTGGTGGTTAGTTTTAGACGTTGTTGCACAGCCTGCAACAGTCTCAGAGAGCTCAAAGAGTCCCATTTTAGGACTGCTATTTGTAAGATCACAAGATCATTGACTTTGGTTAGTCATCCTTCATTTTGGCCACAATGCTTATCAAGTAACTGACATCTCCCAGAACCGGCTCTTAGCCAGGCAGCTGGAGTTGGTGATACATTTCCCAGGCAGCAGGAGTCTTAGGTACAATTAGAGAGTGCCTAATCATCCTAAATTACTGTACTTGCAACTAAGACAGTGGAGTACCAGATAGTCTTGACTCACTGCACTGATAGCCAAGACAGGAACACAATGTTGATTTGTTCAAACACAGCAATGCAGCCTATGGAGGAGGGTCTGCACTGCCACAATATTATAGGTCAGCTTTTTGTAGATCATTGTACTATGAGAAGTGGAAAGACAGCAGCTTCTAAGCTGAAAGATAGTAGACGTGATATGTGTTTTAATTCATATTGGTAGGATTTTCAAGTTGAAAATCCCAGACTGTTTCACTGTTATAAAATTTTTTTTCTTTAATGAAAAACTGTCATTTTTCATCCTGTCATCGAGAAATAACTATTCTATTTATTTATGCAAATCATTATTCTATTTATTTGATAGCATTCCTGGAAAAGTATAATTTGAAATTTCTTAACAGAATTTTCTTCCTGATATTTTCACTTTCCTCCAATTCAGAACTTCAGCTCTACTTCAAAATTAATTTCTAGATCTAGTTCTCTATCTCAGGCTACTGGAATGTTTACTTTTTACTGAAAGATGTCAGTCTCAGTCGCCATATTACAGAACGATATGCATTTTTAGGTCCTTCACTGCTGTAGATACTTGACTGTACTACATTTCATAAAATATATTATCTTGAGAGTCCCTCTCCAATAACAGCTGGAGAAGGCAATGTGGCACAGTATGGATGACTGAATAAACTCAGATTGCAGATAACTTTGGAGAAATACGGAGCTGTGATGATAGTGTAGTAAGTGAAATTAGGCAATAGTAGTGATTCATTACTAAAATCAGTAAGTGAGAATGGGACAGGAATTAAGTGTTCCTGTTTGGATTTATATATAGTCGGATACATTATTGTTTTGATCTCATTTGAAAAAAAAATCCCAGTCTTTCCTCCAAATATTACTACCATGTAAAGCATGTTGTTATTGAAGAGTGTAAAATTAAGAAAGTATGAGGTGACGAACTGAAATAAAAATCTGAAGGATTCACTTGAACTGAGGTAGGTTTCTGTAAGGCAAAGAAGAAGGAATCAAAAATACTAACTCTTTTTCAAGAGTTGCAGAATTGTGAAGGGAAAATCATGAAACCAGGGTACTGTACTTTATCAAAGTTACAAATTAATTTCAAAATCTGTGTCCAGTGTTTTGTTGTACATTGTCCATTCATTAGAAGTGAAAAAGATCTAACTTCATGAAATGCTAAGGATACTTAGCTAAGGATACTTAGCTCAGCTGTTTCTAAGTAACTCTGAACTAAGTAAGGAGTAAGAAGGCAAATATAGTATGCAAGTAATATTTACGTATTTAGGAATAAAGTGGTGCAGAATTGCAAATATGTGTACTTAAAATTGTTGGAAAAATGGAAAAATCACCTGGTATTATACCAATTCTGTATAGTTACATAATAAATGCTATTGTGGCACATATTTTCTCACATGTAGAGATAGAATTCTGCATGTAACCTTAACTTTGTTGTTTTCCTGACTTTTATTGACCTTAATATATTAACCTCAAAGTATGGTTAATATTTTTTCCTATAGAGCAGATTATACTATGTCTTCACAAAAGACACAGAAGAGAAAAATCAAAACAAAACAAAACAGATGTTCTTTCTGCATTGATTGACCTAAAAATACGTGTGATGCTATCATGTAGCCACAATGTACTGTTAACTGGAACAGCAACAGATTTAGTGTCTATTCATTGTACAAATAATTGCAGGCTGAAAAAGTCTTAGAATCCTCATTGTCAAAGGCGTTTTCTTTATGCAAGAATACAGGAAAGCGGAAACACAAGTAAAAAAGAAAATAATGAGAAAGGCCAACAGTCATTCTGCAAAGCTCGATAAAAAAAAGATAAGAATTTATTTTACAGGTCTTTAGAAATATTATTCTTTATTGCCATCTGACTGTTCCCACATATGTAATGACAGTTGAATATTCTCACCAGTGTTTGTATGTACAGTCCATAAAGACTGGAACAGCAAAAAATAGCACTATGAATAACCCAGTCAGTGTTAAGCCCAATTATGCTTTTTTGGCATGATCTCCAAAATGGGTATAAGTACATTTAAGTTATAAGAGTTATGTTATTTATTTTCACAACCAAGTTGATCTTCCTTAAGTAAACACAGTATTTCTCAGAGTACATGCACAATTAAAAGCTAATGTATATCCCCAGATTCTTTCACTTTCAGTTATACTTTCCTTTGCCATATTTTTTAAGTTAATTGAACTCTGTGTTTATTTTTTCGTTATATTTTAACTAATAAGAAAATAATTATTAGATGTAAAATCAGTATTTATCAATGAATTCATCTTATGCTTTCATTTTTGCAAAAGTAACATGCCAAAGTGTAGTGCCACAGAGGAACTCAGTGAGAACTCAGTGGAATTCAGATTTAAACCTAATTGTCAGTTAGCTTGACATACTTATGACTACCTGCATGAAATGTAGTAAGTGCTAACAGTAGAGTTTTGGGTCATGTTAATTTAGTAGTTTTTTTTTTTTAACTAGATTTGCAGGAAAAATGGTAAAACAAGGTTACTTTGTTGTAAAACCTCCCAACCTCAGAAAAATCTGTCAGCAATGATAGAAGAAACTTCCAAGAAAATAATTGTCAGCTAAAGCTAACAAACAAACCTATTAATTCATGATTATTTGCTCACAGTTTAGAATCTGTCTTGTTTATTTTTTTTTTTTCTTTTTTTTTCATTGTATCCTGGCTTGTTTCAAATCCAAATGATTATATCTTCTAAGAAATTTTGATTGTTGTGCCATTTTCACTATGTCCTCACGACCTCTTAGTAGTCTTAGTAGGACTCCATGCTTTTCCAGAAAACTTTAGTGTACTCTGGATGTCAGTCAGACATACACGTCCCGAGTAATCCTATTCATTCATACATGCATGCATATGCATGGTTTATATTCTCTAGCTCTGACATTTTTTTCCTGGCCTATCCATATTCTCTTGTAGCTGTATGATTTCCTAATGATATAAAATTTCTAACTCACATTGATCCTACCTCCTGCTGCCCTTCATTGCATCCTTGGAGATCAGCATGCTCCTCTTAGAATACATTAGTCATTCATTACTAACACCATAAAAGCCCTGAAGTTCTAGAAGAGAAGGGTCTCCTTTTACCTTTCTGTTCCCTCAGTGTTAACAGATAACTCCCAGCTGCTATTTCATTTTTCTTCTGTCATGAAAGCTGTAACTACATGATAAAAATGGTGTGCAGCTCTAAAACTACTATCAATTATACTAATTAAGGTCAAATAGAATGGAACAGCACTCTTTGTGGAAAACAAAGTAGGCAATGTAAATCTCTATTAATTTAAGGGCATCATGTGCACATATGACAGTTTCTACAAACCTTATTATTAATTATGTCTTGGTAGTCTCTTATAATCTCATCTCTAAGACTTATTATGCTCTTTTTCTTCTGAGAACAAAAAACAGTGACAGAGAGGTTTTTTTACTTTTTTTTAACTAGGTAGGTAGAAATGACCTCTTTTTATTAGAAAATTTATTTTCTTGGGTTTTGCTTGTACTTAAAGAAAGTTCACTCCGTATTTTCAACACTTGACTTCCCTCCAGCTATAGAGAGGCTACCAACTTGAGGAGAACTTGACATAACAGAGAAATATGCTCTTGCTAGATCTAAAATCAGGTTTTAAAATGGAAAATTAATGTTTCCTCTCAGCAGTTGTCCCCCCAGTTGTTTTATATATATATATATATATAAAAAAATTCTAATAGAATTTTTGAAATAAATTGATACTCTGATTTCTGTTTTCAATCATGCAAATTATTTTCATTCTGAGTGAAAAAGAAGCTGAAATTAAAACAAACAAGCCCCTGAACAACTCACTCTGGAATGTTTCAAATAATTTTTTTTAAAAAAATTATGGCTTTTTCACTTCTTTACTGAGACATCTTATCTAAGCACTAACATGTCACCTCACAAGCAGTCGTTTTTGAGTACACAGTCATTCTAGTTAACCAACAGGGGACTGCAAGGCAGATCTCTGTTGGTATCAATACCGTTTAGTCCTGACCATCATAGTGTATTGCAGTTTTCCAGGGTGTCTGGGAGTGGGGCTCCTGAAGGCATCTGAGAGTCAGAATGCCCAGAGAATATAATCTGTGAACTTGATATAATCCTGAATAATATTTCTTTGAATATGAAACATGATCTGTTCCAAGTTCTAAATAGTGTTTCCCAATAGAAAATATCACGTGGAAATTGTTTCGTTTTAGACTTTTCATGCATAATCATTGCCACATCATGAGTGCCTTTAACTAGTGCTTCAAGATGTTGAATAATACATACAGGAAGGGAACGAGAGTGAGGGGTTTGAAAGAGGTGCTTGACAGAATAAGGGATCATAAGCAGAATCAATGAACCATTGTAGCACATTGCAGGCAAAATGCTCTGTAGTTGAATTATTCAGACCAGATAGGTGTTGTAATTCAAAGTAGATGTTATTCCTCCCTTTAATTTTTAAAGAACTTTTCTTAATCAGCAGGATAATTTCATTAAAATATTTTAATGATAAAAAGTTTAGAAATCCATGTTTTGTATTTCTTCTAAATGACATGAAATTAACATGCAGGCACATTTCCATCACAAGAGGTGAGTTAGTAAATTTTGAAACCTGTAAACTAAAATTTGACTCATTAATCTGCAAATTTGTCTCATTTAATCTGCAAAGACATAAATGAGTTTAAACAAATAGAGCTATACCAGTTTAAATCTGCCAGACATCCAGTCTCATATAACTTGAGGACAATACCTGACAGTTTGCTATTGATTATGTGTTCCTTATCAGAGGTAAAGCTCAATAAAATTGTTGAGAATTCTCCACTAGTTCAATAGATTTAGGACCAGGCCTTCAATTGGTAGGACTTCTTTCTAACTTCATTTTTGCAATACTCATTTATCATCTCAAATTATCTATTCTTTTCTAGTCAGCAGCCATCTAAGTAATGTAATCTAAAAGTGACTTTATGAAATAATGTGATGTCAGAATTGCAAATCTTAATCACAGTTTAGATTCTTGTTATTGCCAGCAATTATATTTTCTACCAAAATGTATCTGTGTGTAACTTACACACAGGGATCACATGGCAATTGACAAAATTGATAAAGAGAGTTTAGGGATAGAAGTTTGCTAAAGGCCATAAATGGCACCTCAGAGGTCTGAAATAAGAAACAGATAAACACTTCCACCTGCTCATAAGATAGAGACTCAGAATTTAATAAAATTTTTAGGGTATCCACAAAACCCATTTCATTACAAATGCTATATTTAATTTGTGTTACTAATTCTATGCTAAATAAAAGCATTAAACAAAATTTAAATCTTGTCAATAAGGATACTGTCAAGTATTATGAAGAATTATTTATTCATTTATTTGTTTGTTTGTTTGTTTGGGTGATTAACTGTTTAGGCAAATAACTTGTATCAGCTTTGAAAGCTCATAAAAAGTCAATTTTTTCAGTTGATTTATGCTGGATTTTTTTCCCAGGGTCTTCTTTTGGACTGTACATATTCAAAAATTGCATGAAAGCAAACTGGGGACATTCTATAATGACAAAACTTATTTGTATGCACACCTGTAATATAAAGTAAATTTAAGGTGTTCAGGTTGGACTTGGGTGATTCATAGACTTTGTTCTTACTTTTGCTACAAGGATGAATTACAGCCACACTGTAAATTTGATTGCGCACACAACATGTGGGAGGGAGCTGTGTGAGGAAGCTGTTTATCTAGAGGCTCAGGGTGCACTTTACTGAGATAAAATAAGAAAATATTGACAAAAATACACAGAAAATATAAAACAATTAAAAACTGAAAAGACATGGAGTGAGAAAGAGACACTGAGGGAGAAGACTAATTACATACTAATGCATTAGACAGCTAAATAATTGTTTCAAGTAGTATGTTTCTTATAAGGTTACTCTTCTAGACCTTCACTGAAATCAGAGAATGATAGTAAGAAAATTCTAAGAAAGAACTCTCTCATTTCAATAAAAGTGAAAAAGAATTGATTTAAGGAAACTCTTAATTTTATTGAATGAGATGAAGCTGGGTTCAGAAAGCTAGGACCCAGAAAGCAAAAAGAGCCATGAAGATTGCTTTTACATGTCAAAGAAAGATAACAAAAGGTCGTATAGATTATTAATTTGAAAAAAGATAAAAGAGGATTCAAAGCTTATTAATTTCATCCAAAGCAGATGAAATGGAATATATGGGTTATTAATTTCAATAAGGAAACTCAGAATAGATAATATTTATTTAATTTTGTAATTTGAAGTCAGAAAATTTTAAAAGTGACTAATTGTTAACTGAAGCCAAGATAAGGTTATATCCTAAGGCAGACTTTTAAATTCATTTGGGAAGTTACTTAGTTTAAAGCAAGGTAAGGAGGAAAAATGTGAATCTACATTACCAATGAAGTTAAGGTATAATTTCCCTGAAGAGTAAAAAATTCACTGACACAGCAATATATAAAAGGCTTAATAAATTATTTTGTGTCTATGAATGATCTGCTTTAAACAGCCTGGAACAAGCTGCACAGAGGAGCCTTATAGTTTCCTTCCTTGGAAGTCTTCAAGGAAGCGCCACCTGGACATGTTCCTATGTGACCTGATCTAGGTGAACCTGCTTCTGCAGCAGGGTTGGACTAGATGATCTCTAAAGGTCCCTTCCAACCCTGCCATTCTATGATTCTATGATTCTATGAAACAAACAAATGGAATTCTATTTAACAAAACTAATTAAAAGTAAAAGGAACACAATAAAAACAACATCAAAATATGGGATTACATCATTTCATAGAACCAGAGAAAGTGTTAAAAACTTACAGCTGCAGTGAGATACTGTGTTAATAAGTACTAATGTGCAAAAATAATTTCTTGATGAGGCTTTCAGAAGTAAGACACATGAGATAAAAACCTATGGCAAATTCTGTCAGAGGATGCAACTTCTATGTTGTCACATTGTATTTCTCACCGTTTTTTTCTTCTGAGGTCATTGAACTTCAGATTTATGCAGAACAAATCAACCAACACTCTGCTCTATATGTACCAGCATCTTCTACAGTAAATAAAATTAATATTTGTTTCTCAAATAATGAAATACAGATTTATGAGAATTTCAGTCTCAAATATTCATAATTGAAAAGTAAATATTTTATGGAGAAGTCCCACCTCAGAAAGCACACGTACTCGCAATCCTGCTGATGAATATAGCTACATACTTTTTTTTTTTTCCTGCCCTTGGTGTATCTTAGGTAATATTGAAACAATAAAACTTTTTATTGATTAGTGTTCTTCCTGTGCTTCATGTACAAGTTCAAGATCTATTTATGTTCATACTCTCTTGAATTACAATAACTGGGATTATTCTAGTTCAGTTTTGTTTTCAAATATATGTCAAAAGTGAAAAGTAAAATGCACACTCATTACAAAGGACATTTCCTTTTAAGATTTCCTTTAAGTGACAGGCTACTATCACAGAAACATATGACAGTATAAAAAACTATGTTGATGATCACCTTCTTCGTTCCCTCTGACAATCCACCATGTGAAATTACTAATTCTATTGAGACGACTGATAATATTACACTTTCAATAAGTTTCAAAAGCAATGCTGAACTTTCCTAGTGCAAGTCCTTACAGGAACTAGAGCTCGCAGTCTCATTCTTTGTTAAGAACTCTTTTCAAACAGTGTAATACAGATATTGTTGAAGGACAGCCCATGTTTAATTTACTTATTTTTACTACATCAGATAAAATGCAGGTGCCCTAAAAACAAAGTTAAGGCTCACTTGCTTAGTTCCAGTTCATCATATACTTACATTGTTTCATTGTGGGTTTAGAAAGGATCCTGAGTGGAAAATATGCATTGAGATATATAATGTGAAGGGAATAAGATTTCTGCTCACAGTGCAAGAATGGGCTAAAGCAGGTATCTACTTATTTTAGGAAGTAACATCTAAGAAACAAGTAATCTTGGGAAACACAGAAAATGTACTATTTCACCTCAGTAAACAGAATTCAAACCAGTTTCTAAAACATCCAGTACCGCTTGAGACAATGGCCTAGAAAACTGGAGATATCTGTACAGGGATGGTAGATAAGTCACTATCCGAGGCATCTGCACAGGGATGGTAGATAAGTCATAAGATCAGTGGAGACCTCTGTCCTCTGGGCCTGGTTTAGATGGATAAACAGTAAGCACCAAATATAGGTGTCTATATCTAAACAACTGAAGTTTTCCAACCAGTCTGAAGAATCACTAAAGAAATTATTCGATTGTTTGAACACAGAAGCATTCTACTATCCGTTATGCTTTCGGTAACCTGCCTGGCCTGCAGACCTTGGACAGGAAGGGTGCAGGTCTCTGTAACTTCTGTCCCCCTTGTCACTTCTCAGAAAGGAGATTTCAGCTACATTGGTATGATAATGTTTCAGATACCCTTGGTCACCTCAAATAAAACTAAGTAACTCCTATACTTCAACAGGAAATCCTGTATCTTCCTATAGATACCTAGTTTTAAGTGAGCTCAAGTTATTTCTAAGCTCCAGTGATTGCATTGATTAGCTCTGCCTTGATTGCAAAGTGAGATAAGATACCTAGCTCACACATAGACAACTTGATTTTGTGAGTGTTAATCTTAAACTGAATCCCACATATAGCAAAGCATTACCATTTTAAATCATCCAAACAAATCTAAACCAAGACACATTTAATCTAGCCGGCTAATTGAAAATTCTCCCCAAAATTCAGCTGACTCTTATTTGTGCAGAATGATTCGACCAGCTTTAATTACTGCAACCATTCTAAAACCTAAGATGTTATCATTTTAATAGACTATGCTTAATAAAGTAATGGTTAGTGTTGTATCTTGAATGTAGTTTTCAATCTGCGTGCAACTGTATATGTGCTTCATTGACTAGTAATTCTAAAGAAGTTAACCCTTTAAGAGTACACAAAAATTGCATCTCAATGTTATAACATTCACTGTTAATTTTGTCACAGAGTAATAGAATTATAGAATGGTTTGGGTTGGAAGGAATTTTCAAAGATCTTCTAGTCAACAACTCTGTCATGGGCAGGGACATTTCTCAATAGATCAGATTGATCAAATCTCTATCTAACTTGACCATGAATGCTTCTAATAACAAGGCATCCACAGCTTCTCTGGACAGCCTATTCCAGTGTCTCACTACTCTAAAATATTTTTTTTCCTCAAACTCAATCTAAATTTACCATCTTTTAGTTTAAAATTATAACTTCTGGTTCTATTACTACTGTTGACCCCTGGAATTAATTTTATTGAACAACATGAAAGACCTGATAATATTTTTTGTTTTTTTTCTTTTAACTACTACCTTTGGAAAATGCACTTTTAAATATGCCTAGATATTATTTTATGACATACTATATGGATCGTACAACATATATAGCTTTCTGAGTTAATATAACAGTAATTGGACATCATTTTTAAATCCAGCTGCTAGGAATGACATCTAATAGTAAGCTGTCCTTTACACTTCTGGTTCTAAAAATCAGTCTCAGCATGAAGATAGTGTCTTCAAGACTATGTTACTTTATAGATTATCCTCAAGACCTTTGTCTTCTTTTTATTGACCCCTGACCATTCAGCAAACATTAAAGATTATTACCTTTCTAGCACAGTTTTACTGTGTCAATTTTTAATAATGCAGAGGTTGTATTAAATATTGCATACATATTTTTGAAAGTAACCTTTTTGTGTACAAATGACATAAATGTAGCTATTCATCAATTCAAATTTAACTTAACATTTAACACATCAGAAAGATTGGTTGGTCAGTCAGCACAGAGCTGTACCCAAATCAGTCACCTCTCCTTTTTTTAGTGTGACGTGGTTTTGTACACTGTCATGCTGGCTGCAGAAACAAGCTCTTCATTTTATAATTACCCAAGATCTCCTAATAAGCATCAAACACTGACATATTTATTCAGAATAATTTCTTCTTTGATAAAATTTCAACTGAGATGCTAAAAAGTCATCTTGTTAATGATGACATTCAGAAAAAAGTTTAATCTGTGTGTGAATGAGAAAGGTTAGTACAGCTGTGTAGACACTAATGCATTATGTGATACATTCATCACGTAACATATGTTCTTCACAAGTTGACACTGATATCTGATACTTATAGAATCTCTTACAAATTTGAACCTGGCACACTCAACAACTTAACTCTTGAGTTAAAGAGAAGGATGATTGTATCATATTTTCTAATGATCATGAGTGTTTCAGACTTGGATCTACAAATACTGGTCTCTGCCTACTAATTGGAATGTTAATGGATTTCCTTTCCTGGCAGTAATGTCTGAAAATACTGCTCTGGGATAGTCAAGTATCTTACAGGTCAAGATGCTAAAGTGAACATTTAGTATTAAAAAACCTATTGTCAAGTAGTCCTACTCATTGCTTCACTCCTGAGGTCCGTCCTTAGAACAAACTATATAACACGGATGTCATGACTTCCAGCAGTAGTTTTTCTCTTTCTGTTTGGGCTAAAACATACACACAGATATAGTGTTATTAAAATAAATAGAAAAAAAATCTCTGTCAAGTTAGCAGTGTTTAATTTAGGTTATATTCTGTTTCTTATGTTAAGTGTGAGACTTTTCATTTGTGCTTAGAAAATCACATTTTAACTTTTATTGTGGGAGACAATAATTAAGTCATTTATTAGTCAAAACACAACTGACTAATAAATAAAGGATTTCCAAAGCAGTTATGGAAGCTAGGCACTAAAAGGATTATTTGCAAAAGTATGAAAACACTATTTGTTCCCTATTTTATGTACAAACTTTGTATGACTAAGTTCTTATAATTTTTCTCTCATATTTTTTTCCCTCAAATCCACTAACAAAAGATCTTCAGAGTTTGCATATGAATACCATCCAGCTTTGGAAACACAACCTTTAAGATTGTTTTCTAAAGGTTCCATTCAGAACCAGAGCAGAGCTTTACAGCTTCAATACTACAATAATATGATTATAAGAGAAGCAGAAGATATTTCCATATTTCTGTTGTTTTCATCCTTTTTAATCTTTCAAGACGATGTCTGGTGTCCATGTGTCTGGTGTCAGTCAGCTGACAACATTCCTGATGTGCAACAGCAGTTCAAACAGGCTCTGTTTTGAACACACATGGCATTGTTCTTAACTGAACGTACAGGACAGGCAGTCCACTTGATCTCTGTGGTAGATCTGAGGCCCATGAGTACACCTTCATGATCTCACTCTTTCTTGTAAGAAGATTCTGATGTATTCACAGCTAGCTCAACAATCTCTGAAGTTAGGCAGTAAAAAAGGTAACTCTTAGATGTGCACAACTTAGAGTTGAAGACACTGTGAAAAAGTGATTTTGCCTCCTAAATTATGTAGGCATTTTTGAAAACTTTATCTTAACTTTAGACTTTATCTGAAAATTCTTGTATTCAGTGTCGCAAATAGTTAATATTTGTATGTATTTTTATAGAGAATGTAAATTCTCAGCCTAGATGCCTTCACTGTGGTATTCAAATCCATACAAAATTGCCTGTTAAGTTTTTTCAAAAGTGCATTAAAATTGAACCACAAACAGTTGACCAGAATACAACAGTCATCCAATGTTAGGAAACTCTGATATAGAAACTCACACACACATACACAAAGAAAAAACTTGAAACCCTTTTCTCCTGACACACTTTTCACAGTTTAGTTTACGGAATGGAAATGTAACTTCATGACATTAATGTGTTTTGACATCTTCTGATGAAAGACCAGCATTTCTGTTAAGATTCTCCAGTGAGACCACTGGTGTGCTGTTATAGTGTGACTATATGAACAAGTCATCGTGGGATTGTAATTTGTAGGGAATCCTCTGCATTGAGATAACTGAGTTCAAGCTCATGCCATGCGTTGGACAGCTTCCCTCATCTTCACAGAAGTTTAAATTACCTAAAATTACATTTATCTTTCTATTATATCACCTGTTTTCTTTAGACTTTATCTACATCTCTTCTGCTGCATATCTCAACTTAGTCAATGCTGATGTGACCACGGTTACAAGAGCCATTCTCTTGTTCTCTAGAATTTCACATCCCAAAATTGCGCTTTTCATTATATAAAATGATGTGAGAGCAGTTATGTGCCCCTAAGCCATGAATCACTGACTTGCTGACTTGTTAATGTTACTACCCATTAGCTGATCCATGACAACTATTCACATATGCATTCCTGCCTTATATTACTTAAGAAACAGTTTATTGCTTTTTCAGGGAGTTAAGTCACATCAATCTGCTTTGTGTCTTCTACAGTCTAAAAGCTCCAATCCACCAATTTATAATGATATGTGTGAAGGGTCTTGAACAATGGTAAGTTTTAGGTAACTCAGAGTTCCTTACTTCTCTCTGAAGGATCAAAGTTTCCACTCCAGAAGTGGCATCAGTGACCGCATACATCCAGTTACCCTAGGCCAAATAATTCCCTTTGAAATATGCATCCCATGGGCAAGCTATTTCCATGTTAAATTATGTACTGTTCTACTAAATCTTCATCTTAATTTGCTGTGTTTCATTGACAAACGGAATGCTTTCACATATAATATACCTTTGACTCAGATCTGAAATTAAGACTCTTGTTAATAATTTCAGCTGTGAATGATTCCCTTGGAAAGAGCTAGAGACTGATACTTACATTTATTTGTATTTTGTTAGTTTTACAAGGCACAAACAATTATTCATTATGTGTGTTTGCTCCTTGCATATAATCATCCCATCATTTTTTACCTTAGAAACAAAGTTATCTATTAGTTTTTAAACATATCCGTAGGCATTCTTGATGATTTTAGGTCATAATCAAAACCAAAGCTATAATTAACTATAGAGAAAACCTATTCACCTGATCTTACCTCTAAGCATATAGTCATTTCCTTTACTATCAGTGGAACTTTTGATACTCTTTAAATTTAATTTGTTAAAGACTATGCTGAGTTTGATAGCCTACAAATTGAAGCATAGGAAATGTATGGATCTGAATTGAGATTTCTTTCAAAACTCTTAAAAGAAAGCGTTCATGCAGTTAAAAATTCTTCTTAAAATCTAACAACATTTCAGGAAAAAAGGGCAAATTTAATTCAATATTTTGGTAAATTAATATATGTTTTGGGATTCTTTGGGTATTTAAAAAAAAATCTTCATGAGGTTGCAAAGCGTATCTGCTATAAAATGACAAATAAACCCTGACCATGGTATGACTTTCAGGTTCAATATTGGGAGAAGTAGTGACTATGAAAAAAGAGCTGCCATCTTGTGGATATAAACCTTCTAAGAGCAGGTGGCTCTTGCTGGCAGAATGCAGGAGAAAAAAAGTGTTTATATTAGTTATCAGTTCTACCTGACTTGACATTCAGCTCATATACAGGATTATGAGAGGTGTAATTTTGAGCTTGCTTGTTCAATCTCCAAAAACTCTTATCCTCTGACTTAGTTTTAATTTTACCCAAAATCTTTAGGTCTAGGCCCTCCAATATTAATAATGTATAGGTTAAGCAACAGTGAAGAAACACTTATGTTTTTCAATTAGTATCTGGTGTAGAGCTGTGATTTTTAATATAAATAATTGGTTTAACCATTAAATTGATTTGACAGAAATAATTGTCAAGAAATTAAATGCAGTAATGATTTCAACTCATGGGAAATAAATACTAATAAACCTGAGTTTAGTTTTGCCTGAGAATGAAAATATCCACTCTTGTTAGATTCTTCAGCATTATTAAAACATTCATTAATATTATAGTAGACAAATAAATTATACAGTTAGTTACTGAAAAAAAGTCACTTCTCTTTCATTTTCTTGTTCTTTCCTTCTTTCTTTTTCTATGTGATTTGTATTTCAAGCTATGATGACAAAAATTACCACCAGCAACACTAACCTCAATATCTGTACCATGCATGAGAGTTAACAAGTTAGTCTTTTCAGATAAACTCCTGTCACAATTACAGGAAAATATTAATTATATGTTCCTGGATTTCACGCAGTTATGTATACCCTTCTTTAATGTCTTGTGATCTATTCTATATGTTTATCTTATTAAAATGATTTTTAATGAGTAAAGATACGATGGCCTTTTTTTTTTAATATAAATTAGCTTGCTACTACTGCATATGTAAAAAGTATGATTTAAATCCTATAATATTTTTTTTCTATTTGCAATATAAATAATGTTAATTTCAAAATGGTTATAACCCCTATGTGACAGCATATGGAAGTGTGATAAAAGCTGTATGACTTTACTAGGATCATGGAACTGCTCTGCTATCTACAGCTATCACTTTTGCTCGGTCAGATTCTCTAGTCTTCCACGTTTTCAAAAATGAAAGTGGTAGATATTTTTCGTTCTTAAAATAAGAGGCATGTACAAATTGATAATTTGTCACTAATATTCATAAATCATTCCATTTCAAAGCATTCATTTATTCTATATTACTGAAGGAAAAAAAAAGAGACTTCTTTTACAAAGAAAGCATCTCAAAATTCACAGGCCATTTACTAAGGAATATTAAGTTTACTAAGAAGCATTACTAATGGGTATATAGCCTAGAGAAGACTAAGAGGGGACCTTAACAATGCTTATAAATATCTAAAGGACAGCTATCAAGAGGATATCTTTTTTTTTGTAGTGCACAGTGACAAACAGGACAAGCGATAACAGGCACAAACAGGAACACAGGAAATTCCCCTTGAACATGAGAAAAAGCTTCTTCATTCTGCAGCTGAAGGAGCCCTGGCACAGGCTGCCATGGGAGGCTGTGGAGTCTCCTTTGGAGGTTTTCAAAACCCACCCAGAGGCCTTCCCGTGCAACCTAATCAAGTTGAATCTGCTTTTGCAAGAGATTGGACTAGATGATCTCTAGAAGTCCCTTCGAATCCCTGTCATTGTGTGATTCTCCACTAAAATTCCACATTAGCATTTGTATGTACTACCCATTCTGCTAACATAAGTTACTGCTTAGTTCATAAAGCCTAATTTATGAACATTGAAGACTTTGGAAGAGTACAGCACTCTAGCATTAAAGACTGTCTAGCAGGTCAACTGTGAATGATAGGTTCTGTTAGGGAATAAAGTGTAGTCTATATAAGAATAAAAAATGTTTAGAACCTTAATTCCTCATGCTAAGATTAACTAGATATGGGAAATCAGGGTATTTTTCAGGCCACATGAACCTATTAAATCAAATTTTGTCAACAACATGTCTGTTTGGTCTAGACTATTTATAACAGTAAATATTCAGGAGAATAGAACTTGTACATATGATACATCTACACATATTTTATCTCATCAGTAATTCTTTTACTTGTGATTCATATCTTCTCAGCAATTTTTATGTCTTTTATCATTAATCATATGAAAGCAAAGCTGACATTCCCATTGTCCAAATTCATCTTTTCTGATCTGTAATTCAGTTTTGTCATTTTGCATGGCAATGAATCTTTTTTTATATACATTTCCATCTGAACTCCCATGTTTTCTGAGCAGAAATAAATGAACAAAGGCTTCCATTTTGGCCTAAAGTATGTTTTGACTAATAGGTTAGCCTCCAGATCCTCACACAGAACTGCTGTTTATTAAGTCTCCAGAATTTAATCTCCTAAGTGTCTATAATTTTTTGAAAGAACCACAAGGAAATGGCAGAATGTCTTATCAAGTTTAATCTAGAAATCTTGTGTTTCATGTCTTATATATTAACCTAGGTGTGTTTGATTATATTTTGTCTTTCCTGTTTCTCTGGCTTGGTGGTTTTTGTTCTTTGGTTTTGCATTTTTTTTCCCCCCAGAGAATAAACTGAGTATGAGAGCTTTTAAAAATAACACTTTTTTGTTGTTGTGTGGATTTTGTCATGAAGGACAGTAGATCACAAGCAAACAAGTGTGGTATATAATTTATTGTAAATAAATACTGAGTCAGGTTTCCATAGATGAAAAATCAAGAAGTTGATGTAGAACAAAAGGTACAAATGAAAGTACTGAAAAATTTTTTAATTACTTTTCCATAAAGCAATAGGATTTTTTGTCACCTAAAGGTGAGAAATCAAAATATACATTTATGGGAAAAGTAATTCTCAGTTCTTGAAGCACTGGTTTGGACTCACTTAGAAGTTTACATGATTTATGATACGCCTGTAATATAGCAAAATACTTAGTGACCCTGTATTTAGGACATCATACATTTGGCAGTGTGTTTCATACCTCATTTACTACAGAATATTTGGGCTGCTACTTAACATTCAAAGAATAAGTGTACATTTGCACATCTCTTTACTTTTACTGTTAGTTCAAAGTACTTAAAAAGACAAAACCATCAACCTGACATTGCAACAGTGCCATGTTCTTGAATTTACACTACTTTCCAGTGTGTATCTCTATTAATCTCATGTTTTAAGAAAAGGCAATGCAAAATCATTTAAAAGTGAGTTCTCCAGGTGTTGCATGCATTAACCTTTCCTTTAATGCCTCTTATGTACAATATTTTGATGATTACTGCCATTTAGTAAACAGATTATGAAAATGCAGTTACTGGAGGATCTTGTTTAATAATTTAGGCAAATTAGTTTTTAGAATTCATTTTAATTGCTGCATTCAATGGCTAAGCAACAAGCACCTGCCACTGCTGTTTGCCAAAGCAAGAGCTTCTTGTACAGTCTCATTTTCACCAAGAAAAAAAAAAAAAAAGGAAGAAAACAAAAAATAAAAGGACTCCAACTGTGTGTCTTACAAATAGCGATTGGCGAGACACATTTCAATTCGTGGCTGGCAGCTTAGGGTTAAGGTATGATTCCAGGTGAGGGAAGCCAATGAGCGTCCGCCCGGCCGCCGCGCCTGACATCACCCGGCGCGGAGCATCCAGCCCGGCCGGGGCAGCTCCCAGCCACCGCGCCAGCCTCGCCGCGATGGATGTTTACAGCTCTGCCCGGAGAGACAATTCCCTCGCTTTTGTGTGAGGCCCAAGGACCATTCAAGCTGCCTGTTCTCACGCTGTGCTGCTGGATCGAGCTGAAGCATTGTTTTCCCTGTGTCTGGTAAGGGTCTGGTCTGCTTTAGCTTCTCTTTCAGAATAAAGGTGACGTGCCTAACCTGTGAGGGGAATTGCTTTCGTAGTTCAGAGGCTTATACAGCTAGAATATGTAAGGAGTAGCTTTTGCTGGCTGGGAAAAAGGAGAACTGTTTTAAAGCAAAAACAAGTCTGTGTCTGGCAAACTCTACCATATGGAAATAAATAGCCTGCATGTTTATGCTGCTCTTCAGGTGAAGTAAAGAGTGATAAGGCTGACAAGACCATTGCACAGAACAATAATTTAATACCTGTATTTTTCCTTTCTTTTTTCTTCAACATCTGTACTTTTCCTTTGAAATCTAGATCTTGTTGATGAACAAAGAAATGGGGAGATTTAAGAAGATGAAATTTAACGTTGTACTTACTTTAAAACATGTCCTGGAATACTTTTGCAGATATAAATCAAAAGCTGTGAAGATTAATACCAGGATGTTCAAGTTTGCAGTTGTGGAATTAGTTATAGGTACTTTTCTCTGCTAATTTCTTTAAAGGTGGAAAGAAACTGAGTTAAAGATGAAAAGCGTTCAACGTACAATATGCTGGTAGCAAGCCACTCAATATAGGTTAGTCAGTGGATGATTTGTTTTTCCTCTGTATCTCATATTAAAAAATATCTCAATATATATGTATACATAAAGGCTGAAGATGTGTTCATATCTTTTTACATTATTAGCAGCTTTGGGATTTGCATGGCAAGGAGAAGAGAGAGGAGAAGTATTCTGCCTAACTTCCTAATTTTGAGACAGAATATCGAAATCTCTGTACTGGCGTGGATTTAAGAGATTAGAAGTGACACTGACATTGACAAATCAGATGCAATAAAGGATTTAATTGACTAAAGGAATTCAGGGGCTACTGTATGAAGAATCCAATAACCACTTTAACAAGTCAAGTACTGTACCTAATAGGAAATAATAAATAGCAGGCTCCAGTTAATTTAAAAGCTTGATGACATTTATTTTACAGTTACTAGAATTCACTAAGTACCTAGGCCACTGAAGAATTCTCTGCATTTATTTCAGTAAACCATGATTACACAATACAAAGTTTTAAATAATGATGTTTTGCAGTGAGTATTACCAGTAAAGTTGTAAAACTGAGATATATTGTCATTCAATCTAGCTATGATTAGGTCTGCTTTAATCACTATTAGATGATTCATAATTACTTTCAACTCAACTAGCACTTAAGACAGTAGAGTATCTCAACTGTATTGCGTACTCTTTAGTAGTTCTGTCCTGCCTGTGTAGCTCCTGGTATTTACTATTATTAATTCATCTCTGGATATTAACGTGCTCAAACAATCCCAGGCTTCTCTTAAATGCCATATTTGTCATATGCATGTGATTAGAACAACATGTTTTTGTTAAAGTGAAACCTTTATTATGAATCGTTACCTCTTTTTTAGCAAAAGGTAGATACTGCAGTTCAAAAGTGTGATGATCATGGCCTGTAAGGGAGAGGAGTATTTAACATTTTACTACTTTACCCTTCTTGCTTAGATCATTAGAAAACTTAACTAAAGCTACTCTTATGCCAGTCTCACAACTGTACTTTTCTTAAAAAAAAAAAAGTATTTTAACCTCACCCTCAGTTCTACATATCCACACATTGCATAGGTCCATGTCATTTACCAATTCTTAATTACTAGGCTTTACGTCAGATCTCACAATGTTTCTGCTCTTAGTACAAATTTAGGTATGAAAAATATCATCTGATATTTCTGATGAAACACAGGATGATGAATGTAATGTAGATTTAATGCTGATTTGTGACACACACAATGTTCTGAGTCAAAGCATTCAAAGACTGGTTTTAGTATATTAATCCTTTCAAGTACTAATGCACATTGCCTTATCAGAAAGTAAACATGAACCTTGACAAGACAAGGAAACTTATGGTGATCAAAACAAATAGTATTCAACTTCTTATAGGAAACAGGACTCAGTAGTTTATCTTAATTTTTCAAAAGGAAGAAAAATATTTTCTGGAAGACTATTTTAAAGGAAAAAAAAAGATTTTTTTTTGCTTACTTTCAATCAGAAATTAAGTTTCTCTTAAAAAATTGAAGCAAACTATAGTTCTTGGATCAAAATAGTATTGTATCCTTGATTTTTACTTAAAAAAAATTAAAAAGCTAACTATGATAATACTAGCACAAGGAGAGCATAGGAGATTGACCATTGTCCTGTGCTTGAATGGCAGATTATGTCCACAGAGCATACTCTATGATGCCCAAATTCCATCAGTGGCCCAGTGCATTAAAGGTAGAATTAACATTAGGCTGCCTGATTTTAAGAATAGGTCATTTTGTTTGTGAGATTTTCTATGAATGAGTCAAACTTATCCATTTTCACAATGACATCAAGTAACAACCTTTACAATACAGATTTGAGTCATTCCTCCTACAGAAGATACTCACTACTCTTGACAGATTATTTTGAGTGAAGTGACAAAAGGTTTTTCTTTCTTTTTGATAAAAATTCATGCATTTAATATTTCTTAAAGAAAACAAAGGTGTCAAGTGAGCAGAAATATGGTAATTATATAGATTGCTGAAAAAGCATCCATATCACCAGTAGTAAAAAAACAAGCTAAAAGTAATCCTTCTTCCTCTATAACCAGTAAAGGTAAATATCCTTGAAAATAAAAATTAAAGTGGGATTGTAACTGCACTTTTTCTCTCTATTTAGTTTACAGTAAGATCAGGAGACACAGAGATTCCTTCATAATCCAAGTTTTTTTCCAAAGGTTAAGTTTTTGTTTTATCTAGGAGAGATTACAGGAGATTCCTCTAGGAACTTCCAGATTGTAAAGCCAGACACAAAACCTTATGCTGCACCCATTCTCTTTGTCCATTACTTAGATTCTATATGTATAACTGTGCCAGAGGAGACTACAGAGTCTATTCTGTCCCCCATCTTTTCCTTCATTACATTCCTTTACCCAGTTATGAGGAGATTTTTTTTCTTTTTCACTTCTCTATTAATTGAAAGGAACAGAGATTGCAAAGAGTATTTCTAATGTGGAAGATGGGAGATGTGGATCTGCATCTGCCCTCCAAGTCATTGTTTGCTTTTGGAAAGAAATCCATGTGTACAGACATGGAGAGCACACCTTGGATGTCCTCCAGTGGGACACTTGTCAGGATGATTAAAGGATTGGTAAAGTAGATAACACATCTGTCACACAGTACAGACACTGATAACCTTTTTTTTTTCTTTTTTCTTCTTCAGTTCTCTTTTCTGTTTTCTGTGTTGTTTTGTTTTGTATTGTTCCGAACTTAAATGCAGTCCAATGGATGCTCTCATGTACAATAAAAATTGTACTAAAAGAAGATCATGATCAAGGACTTATAGCTTAAATTTTAAGGTTTTACAGCCTTAGTCTAGATTTTTTGCACATATATTGCATGGTGCTTTTTCTTTCTGTAAGTGTCGTTTTCAATATAGGAGTGTGACACTGTGAGTGCATAGAGCCAATCCTACAAAGTTTATTGAGGGTGATAATACTTTTAGCTAAGTGATGTATACATCAGATCACTGTGCTGCCATTCACAAAGATCTTGGCCAGCTTGAGAGTCATCAGTGACCTGGATGAGAGATGATGTACACTCACCAAGTTCGCTGATGACACCAAACTGAGAGGACTGGCTGATTCACCGAAAGGCTGTGCTGCCATGCAGTGAAATCTTGACCAGCTTGAGAGCTGGACAGAGAGGAGCCTGATGAGGTTCAACAAGGGCAAGTGCAGCGTCCTGAACCTAGGAAAGAAAAAGCCCATGACTCACTGAAGGCTAGGGCTTGACCTGCTGGAGAGCAGCTCTGCAGAGAGAGACCTGGGAGCCCACAATGTGTACATGCTGGAGTGCATTAAGAAAAGTATAGCCAGCAGGATGAGGTAAGTTTTCCTCTCTCTCTACTCTGCCCTGTTAAGGCCACATCTGGAGTACTGTGTCTATTTCCGGGCTCCCCAGTTCAAGAGAGACAGGGAACTTCTGAAGAAAGTGAAGTAATGGGTTACGAAGATGATCAGGGGACTGGAACATCTCTCTTATGAGGAAAGACTGCAAGACTTGGGACTATCTAGCATGGAGAAGACTGAGAGGTAAACCTTATCAATACTTATGAATCCCTAAAGGACAGGTATCTAGAGGAGTAGGTCNAAAGTATACTTTCATTAGAAAAAATAGAAGACAAGATGAAAATACTTCTCTGCCCCCTGGCTTATGAATTTAACAATGTGATAAAATATTGTGTCCAATTTTTCAAAAAGTAAGAAGATTTACTACATCTTGAATGAAATATAATGTAAACAATTTATTTCAATCCATCATAGAATCATAGAATGATAGGGGTTGGAAGGGACCTGTAGAGATTATCTAGTCCAACCCCACTGAGGAAGCAGATCAACCTAGATCAGATTGCATAGGAATGTGTCCATCATAGAATAACATTACATTGTCATTTGCAAATGGGAAGTATGGTTTTCATAGTTGCCAAGCTGTACTTATCCATATCTGATGTTCCCCATTAATTTTTAACAATCGTCCTGTCACCAGACCAGCGAGCTGAAAAAAATACCATGGAGATGTCATACTCCTTGATGATGACAGTTAATGCTGCTGCCCCTCTGGATCAGCATGAAATGTAGACGTTTTTATGACTGAATCTGCAATGTGGGGTTTGATCATGCTATTTATAGTATTGCTAATGGTCTGTAGCAGTGACAAAGGTGTGTTGAAGTCATTCTCTCAGTTACCCTTGTTTTCAGTTATAAAGGTAGAATAGGCATCTGGATCCTCCATATCAGTAACTAGACAGAAAATAACAGCATAAAGAGGTCATGACTTTCGCTGGTGAAAAGTTTTAATAGGTCGGCTTTATTTATTTATGTCTATTTTTTTTTACCGATATTCTTTCTGAGAAAAAGGGCAAATTGTTTTGATCAGGTTTCTAGAAAATTTATTACAGTTGTATGGCAAAAGAAGACTTGATGCCACTGCAAGGAACTAAACAGCTCTACATGGGTTTTTAACAATGCAATTCAAGTTACCATGTGTTACTATATTAGCAAAATACTGTTGTATCAAAATATTTTAGAAATGCTGCCTTACTTCCAATAAGGAATGGTTTATTTCCAAATCCACTTCTTAAAATTTTAGCNGATCTGCTTTAGCAGGGGGGTGGGTCTGGGTGATCTCTAGAAGTCCCATCCATCCTGGAAGGTAAGCTGAATCAATCTTTGGAGGGGTCAGGTTCATTCCATATAGATAGTCTACCTGAATGCTTTCATGTGGCTATCTAACGAACAAAAAAATAATTATACACATTATTTGCTGCAAGTTGGAATCACAGTTATTTATTTCTGTAATTAATAAACTCTGAACTTCATCTCTGTAGTGACAGGGTTGTTGACAAGGGCAGTTGGTCTAAGACGTTGAGAATCCACAGGTATTTGCTAGTGATTGGGAAATGTAAAGGTTTGTGTAACATAGATCTTTGGCTATCAGCAGAGAGAAAGCATGCTCTACCTTTTACATTCCTTCAAGCATTGTCTCCTATGCTTAAAATTCTTCTTATTACTATCTCATACTGTTTATTTACCTGCTGCATGTTACAATTTAGTTGAATTTGGTTGAATTTTTCTCCCTAAAAGACAGAGATAGCACATAATTTTTTTTAATCCTAACAGTCTTCAAGCCACAGCACTAACATTAGAAACTCTTCAGACACTTAAAGTTTTCAGCATTGAAAAATAAACATCACTTTTCTAGTCTCATTCTTTGACAACACCATCAGACACCTAGTATCTATGAGTTGAAGTCAAACAGTCAGCATCCATAATGGTAAACAGGAATCTTTAAACAGGGAAATCAGGAAGTCAGTTTATCCTTTCAGTTGTCAGTCCATCATTTTTGATCAGACTCTATGCAGGACTTCTTAAGCAATTTTCTGAGTATCAAGAGAGTTTTCTCTGTCCCTATATATAAAATAGCCCAGAGAAATTAATCTAGCAACTATTTCATTCAGGGCCACGATTTTGGTTGAAATAATATCTTGCAATTTTAAAAATACAGACACATAAGATAGTAAGAATGCCATCAGAGTTGTGCTGTTTCTTAGAAATCCAGACATCAAGCTGGAAATTACTGGATACATGTATTGATATTTTTCTTATTAGCTGTCATAATCAATCTCTTCATAAGGTTTCGATTTTAAGATTTAAGTACCTAACCAAAAAGTGAATTATTATCCTGGATAAGTATACTTTCATTAGAAAAAATAGAAGACAAGATGAAAATACTTCTCTGCCCCCTGGCTTATGAATTTAACAATGTGATAAAATATTGTGTCCAATTTTTCAAAAAGTAAGAAGATTTACTACATCTTGAATGAAATATAATGTAAACAATTTATTTCAATCCATCATAGAATCATAGAATGATAGGGGTTGGAAGGGACCTGTAGAGATTATCTAGTCCAACCCCACTGAGGAAGCAGATCAACCTAGATCAGATTGCATAGGAATGTGTCCATCATAGAATAACATTACATTGTCATTTGCAAATGGGAAGTATGGTTTTCATAGTTGCCAAGCTGTACTTATCCATATCTGATGTTCCCCATTAATTTTTAACAATCGTCCTGTCACCAGACCAGCGAGCTGAAAAAAATACCATGGAGATGTCATACTCCTTGATGATGACAGTTAATGCTGCTGCCCCTCTGGATCAGCATGAAATGTAGACGCTTTTATGACTGAATCTGCAATGTGGGGTTTGATCATGCTATTTATAGTATTGCTAATGGTCTGTAGCAGTGACAAAGGTGTGTTGAAGTCATTCTCTCAGTTACCCTTGTTTTCAGTTATAAAGGTAGAATAGGCATCTGGATCCTCCATATCAGTAACTAGACAGAAAATAACAGCATAAAGAGGTCATGACTTTCGCTGGTGAAAAGTTTTAATAGGTCGGCTTTATTTATTTATGTCTATTTTTTTTTACCGATATTCTTTCTGAGAAAAAGGGCAAATTGTTTTGATCAGGTTTCTAGAAAATTTATTACAGTTGTATGGCAAAAGAAGACTTGATGCCACTGCAAGGAACTAAACAGCTCTACATGGGTTTTTAACAATGCAATTCAAGTTACCATGTGTTACTATATTAGCAAAATACTGTTGTATCAAAATATTTTAGAAATGCTGCCTTACTTCCAATAAGGAATGGTTTATTTCCAAATCCACTTCTTAAAATTTTAGCTATCTAGTTTTTTTTAATATTTTTGAATCTAAAAAAAAAATATGTACTTTGAAAACCAGGATTTGTGAAGGATTATTCTCAGTAACATTAGAAAAAACCTAGAAGATGCCTTGTTTTTTCTCACTCTCTGAAAGCATATCTGAGTCTTACCATGCCCAATATCCTCAAAATTATCCCGAAGCCTATTTAATGTCGCTGTCCTCATGATTACTGCTGTAACTGATGTGTAAAAAACAGTGGGAATTACAACATCTTGGTACAATATTTCATCTTAAAATTCTCATAGAACCATGGGGAGGAAAAACCAGCAACAGTTAAGTATATTAATGATTCCTAAAAGCAATAGTTGATTTCCTATAGGTTTATGTCCCTTAATTAATTAACTTTGGAAGTGATTTATGCTAAGATTTCTTGTTATCTCTCCATATGCTGTTAAAATTAAGCCATTCTTCTCCCAGCAGGACTAACAAGTACTGGCTTATGCCAACTAGTTAGAATCAAGTGCCATCACTAGCATACCATGAGCACTGTGTTTTCTCACCTCTTCTCTTTTTAGCTTCCTCCATCATAGACCACAAGGAGTAAGGTATGGGTTACTCTGTGCTGCTCTAATAGGCACTAGAGAATTGTCCAAAGAGTTTGAACTTTGATGTCTACTACCTCATTCAAAAATTACTATGTGGGAATGAAGATTAAGCTTATTTTCTCAAAAAAAAAAAAAAAAAAAGAACCCAAAACAAAACAAACAAAAAAAAAACCCCAAAAAAACAAACAAATCCAAAACAGTGGGATTTTGTTTATGATCACTAGAACTGTATCATTGGAGCACTGAAAACTTTAATCACCTGAGGATACCACTGGAGAATGGATCTGTACTCTTCCATGGGGGTGCTGGGAAGCAGCTGGAAATTTTTAGAACAGCAGTATAGAATGAACCACACAGGTGATACATTTCATGGACACTGTGTTATGAGGGCAAAATAAGTAAAATATGTCCAGAAACACACAAAACATTTCATGTGCAATTATAGTTTTAGTATCTTATGAATTTTTTCAGTGATTTTTTCCCATGTATTATTTATCATGCTTGAATATGATTCAGTGAGACACGGAAGTGTTCTTTCTATCAATTTTCTGCAGGATCTCAGAAGAAACAGTGATTCATTGAAACCCTTCCAGAACAGGTAAAACTTCTGAAGGCTATAGTGCTTTAAAAAGATTAATTTCTTTGCTTGTTTTAATCAAAAATTTCTAAAAGGTAAATGTTTCATTCCCAGATGGGTAATTGTTTCTTCCTAGTACCTGACAGAGACCTTTAGGTTGCTTCTAAATTGGAAGTAGACAAGAGAATAAGCAGACCCAAATCCTCAGTGGACTCGTTAATTCATTTCCTGTGACAGAGAGAAGAGGTACTAGTTTCTTGCATACTTGCAATGTATTCAATCCTGGACCTTGGAGTGTTTCACTTTAGCACCACAGTAGACTCTCCGAGCTCCATGAAAGATACACTAAACGAAATAGTTGGACTGACTTTGCCCAAGGTTTTAGAAACTCGTGAACCACAATGGGCTGTAACAGACAATTATAATATCATTGATATGGATAAACATATTTAATCATAGGAATAATAGGAGATAAATGACTAGGTCCCACCTACTCCATGCCTCCACTTTCATTCAGGGGCTGAAAACCTGTGTGTTTACACTAGAATCACATTCCTTTCAGAATAATCTTACTAATTTTCATTATTTTGTTGTATTAGCAAACAATATGTTTCTTCATTAAGCATTCAATTTCCAAGAAAGATTGATCTTCTCTTGTTTTGTTTGCTTTTTTTTTTTTTTGGTTGGTTTTCTAATTGCTGTCACATATGGTATGCTCTGTAGTATGTTCCAAGACTATACTGCATTTGAGGTAAAAGCTATTAAACAGCTCTATTCCTGCATTAAACAAGGCAGGAATCTTAAAATTAAATTGTACAGGAAAGTTCTAGGCTATCCTCAAGCTGAAGGAGATGAAACTTACACTGTTGTCATTAGAGGATAACATCACAAACACTGACCAACAAACACAGAGGGAGAAAAGGCTCTTCCCATCCAGCCATTTGAATCTGGGACACTGCAATCACAGGAATACAGGAGTATAGGTATGCTGACTATGTCGAAAATCAAGTACCATTGTAGCTTTGTAGTACTCTGATGAGTGAAAAATGCTGGATTATTTTTTAGTGTTATCCATTGACTGTTTAATACAAAGCAGATAATTCCAAAGAACATACTGCAGAGCAGATGCATTCCATGGTGCACAGCATAGGCTTTGTGTGGGCATTATTACCATGTTCTTCTTACTCTTTGGGATGAGAACCCCAGACCTCTGCATGCCTTGTTCAGCTCTGAAAGAAAGACCAGGTACCACTCTGCACTCCAGTAGTTACTTTGATATGGATGGCTAGGAACTAGAATAGAGATGCAAAGCACAGACTGTATCTGCTGCACAAGTAGAAATAGCACTGTTTGTAGACAGCCTGATGTGAGTCTTTGCTCAAGCATGTGAGCTTCCCCAACAATAACTGAAAGAGCACTTAACTGATACATATAGGGCATCTAACATAAGTAGTGGTTATTGCTCACTAATCACTTGTAGTTCATGTGGTCTAACATTTAAACTTATTAAAATAAGTCTGATCTTGACCTTATGCACTATGAGAAATCTTACTCAGAGAACATATTAATCCTCCTTATCCTTTTAATTCTTCTATGCCACTTTTGAAGTCTTTGCTTAAATCACAAAAAGATGTTTGGCATCAAGTTCTCTTACACTATTCTGTCTTCCTTACCTATATGTCTACATTACTACTCCTTCAAACTTAAAACCAGTGAATAAAGTTATTCTATGAAGGACAGACTAAATTAAGACAGTTTGAAGATATTTGGTACTGTGTCTTTCCCTTGGAAAAGATTTATGATTCTACTAATCATCTGCAGACTAGGACAGGGACAAGCCTTTGGCATACAGGAAAGACCATTAGTTTTCAAACATTTCCTTAAGTGACTGCTGTCAGAGAAAAGCCTAGCTAAATGCAAAGGTGTTCTAAAAGATACTTGTGCCTTCAGAAAGGGAAATTGACTGAGGATATACTAATGGGAACGCTTTCTAAAGTGATCGTATTTCTCTGTAGTTAGGTTTTTGAGTATAAACAAATTGGTATATGAAGAAGGAGAAATAACCTGACTTAAAATTTTTAAAAGTTATAGACTATGAAAGGTAACATGCTGTGTCTGCAATTTGAAACCATTTTTGCCCTGACTCATGCTGCTCTGGTCAATGTCAGTGCACACATTTCCCCATTCTCTGTGGCCCTGTATTCTTGTAGCCAAATTTAGTTAATTTAGAATCTCACATTCCTGACAATTATAGAGTTCAAATTAACTTTTTAAACATGCCATTGATTTCCCGTATAGGTTTTGTTGTATAGGTTTTGTATTTACTAAAAGTCTAATTTTAGAAGGCCAACTGCATCCTGGGTTGCATTAAAAGAAGCATAGATAGCAGGCTGAGGGACATGATTCTGCCCCTCTGCTCTTTTCTCTTGAGACCCTGCCTGGAGTACTGAGTTCAGCTCTGTGGTCTCTGGAAAAAGAAAGACATGAACCTGTTGAAATAGGCCCAGAGGAGAGCCACTGGAATAATGGAGAGCCGGAACACCCTGGAAGAAAGGCTGAGTGAGTTGGGGTTTCTTAGCCTGGTGAAGAGAAGCCTTAAGGGAGACCTTATTATAAAGGGGACTTATGAGAAAGATGGTGAGAGACTTTTTTACCAAGGCTTGTAGTGGTACTACATAGGCTTAAATTTTCAAACTGAAAGATAATAGATTTAGATTGGAAATAAGGAAGAAATTCTTAACATTAAGTGTGGTGAGACACTTAAATGGATTTCCCAGAGAAGCTGTAGATGCCTCATATACCTGGAAATGTTCATTGCCAGGTTGGATCAATGTGATCTATCGAAAAATGTCTCTGCCCACAGCAGGGGAGTTGAACCAGAGGATCTTTAAAGATGCTTTGCAACCAATTTTAAAATGACGTCCTTTAATGATCCATCACAAACACGTGCAATTAAAAAAAAAGAGAAAAGACTATTCCTCTGATTTCAAATTAACAAATTCTTGCAAGAATTTCTGCAAGATATTAAATTGATTACAAAGTTATCATTACAATGTTTACTTAGAATATCAACATTGCAGGGAGGTCTTTGAGCAGATTCTCAGCACTGGTAAGGCCACACCTGGAATAATTTGTCCAGTTCTGGGCTCCTCAGAACAAGAGAGACATGGACATACTGGAGAGAGTTCAGTGAAGGACCACAAGAACAATGAAAGGACTGGAGCCTCTCTCCTGTGAGGAAAATTTAACAGAGCTGTTCTCCCTGGAGAACAAAAGGTTCACGGGAGATCTTATCAATATGTATAAGTACCTGAAAAGAAGGTCAAACAATCAGGACACAGTCTTTTCAATCAGTTTCAAGAGGCCCTATTCAGGCAGGGTGTGTGGACCTCCAGGGGTCTCTTCTTTGTCCAAACAAAACAAAACAAACAAACAAAAAATCACAAACAAGCAAACAAACAACAACAACAAACCAAATGTTGAGAGTGAAGCATGATTAAGACTGATATAATTTCTGGGCAGTGACTCAAAGCTGTACAGCTTCAAGCTGTTTTGTCTACTTCCTGCACCTGCACAAAGTCCACTGATTTTGAGGACACAAAGATTTGTATGTAATGTGAATGGCTAGATGCATCAGCATCAATATGTGAGACAGGATCTTCCTTCTCCATCATTTAGATCAAGGACATGACCCACACCCCCCACACTGCTATAAGAGACTGACTTTCCCTGTGTCTAGACTTCACTGGGGGCACATACATATGCAGACTGGATGTGCTGCTTACTTCTTATATTGATTAATTTTGTAAATAAAGTTTTAGATTCACTGATACACACTGAACATTCTTCTTGTGATCAGCAATCACTCAGAGCCAAGAAATTTGACAGACGTATGTTTCATTTAGTGCTTGTACTCTGAGCAGCACTGTGTAAGCCAAAACTCTGTCGTGCAAATGACTGACTGCAAAGCTCTCACACTAGCACTTCTTAAATTTATGGTTCACCTACTCTTGTTTTAATTTTCTTGATATTTTCAAAAACTTGACATCTTTGCAACAGAAATAGTCCATTAAAAACACAGAAAACAATAAAAAAGCAAAAGACAATGACTAGTAAATATGGTTTCTTTTCTTAACTGCAATTCAATTTAAACATTAACGAGATACTATAAAAGTAAAAAAAATATTGTATGTTTTAGAACATAGAGAAATTATGAATATGAGACCTTTATAGAACTGGCTTGAAGGAACTTTCTGAAAGAAAAATAAGGGTGGTGCTGTTACTATTGCTTATTTTTTCATTCTCATTTGATTTGGTAAAGATTAGTGAGGCAATTCAAGCAGCCTTGAAAGAGATTTGTCAATATTGCTTTCCAGTTCAGTGCTAGATTACACAGCTAACAGCTCTTCAGTGGTCCAATAGAACCAGCTTTAGTAATTTAGATATGTATTTTTGTAGCAGTACACTGTCTATTTCTACAGCAGCAAAGTTTGATAGGATTTATGAGATATTATGAAATAAAATCTTATGATTGACTTCCAATTTCACCACAAGTATCATTACAATATAGCTTCAGGTTTACAAAAATAATTTGTTCATCTGAAGATACAACCTATATAATACTAATTTTTTTGCTAATGTGGATTTCCAACTGTGTAAAGCAGACATGTAGGTAAATTCGATTTAAAATGCCCAGAGGCACAGATGTACATACTCCTTTCTGATACTAATCAGTTATTAATTCATGAATCTCATTTTCTTCAGTCATCTCTAAATACCTTACACTTAAGCTTTCACACTCTTACCTTTCAAAAGTCACTGTTCAGTTATAAACAGTGAAAAAAATTTAATCGATATCTAAAATACCCAAATAAACTATTTGTAGTACATTTTCCCCCTCAAAGAGCCACCTGTGTTTTCCAAAGACAGTAAGTATTACTTGGCTGCTTTTTATGACGAACGTTCAGGCCTTTCCCCATCTTTGAACATTTTACAAAGTTTAATAAGAAAACCAAAGCTCAGATAATAATACGTTTTGTGAAAACTAATTGCACGAGGCAGATACTCTGAAAGAAAGACAGGAAAACCATCATTGCACATCTTCTGGCAGAAATCAGCTACCCAATTAGCATATACAGACTGGTGGGTGAGGTGGTATGCCTAAAATTTTAATCTGTCTCATGGCTAGTAATGTCACAAGTGTCTGCTTCTTGAGAAGACTTAGGAAAGAGAACATACCATCTTTAAGAAAGCTTTTCATCAGTTCTGTGCAGAAAACATTTTTTACCTGCTAAGCCTTGTCGTGAGAATAGAGCTTTTACCTTGTGCTGACAGGTTGCCAGTCATCTGTGATTGGTCTAAGCATATCTCTTTTCACTTGTGTTTCTTGACCAATGTTTTAGTACTACCTTTTCTTCTTTTCTTCCTTTCCTAACTTTGCCTTTTACCACTTTATCTCCGACTTACTCATATTCATCCCTATTCCTTCTCTCCTGTCTGGTGATTATATTTTAAGTATTGTTCTTTCTCTGCTATGAATAAGCAAAAGCCATGTGGCTTTCTTAGTACTGGGTAACAATTTCTGCCATGATGTAGTTACAACAGTCAAGACATAACCACCTCTATGGTCATTTGGCTTTTTACATTTCCCAATGAATCTTTAATCTATTCCCTTCTAGTCTTTGAGATTCTGGTATTCTGTGATTCTGAAAGTGAATCAGGAAAATAAATAATTACTATAAGATTATTTATTGCTATTTTTTTGTTCAGAGGTATTACCTGTGATGTTCATACTTGCTCTGAAAAAATACACTTACATGATCTACAATACGAGTCTTACAGTTGGAAATTACTGCATTTAGAGAAAATAAAAAATGTGGTAAATAATTCTGGACTATTTATTATCTTAAAAATAATATTTTTATTTCAAAATGCATAAAATTAAATGTTATTTATATGTTTATATTGCCAAGACAAAGAGATTTAAAATTACATAATTTCAGAAAAAAAAGTTGTATCTACAAAGACAATGGTTAAAGAAACCTGAGTCAGTGATACTCAAGTGTTCTGAATAAAGTTCTGCCTCATTGGCAGACTCAAAAAAAAAGAATATGATCCTGTTGAGACAAGTGCCACATAATCTGTGTCTATTTTCAGTCAGTTTTATTCTTTTGTAGAACTGAGGTCTGCTTTTTCTTTTCTGAAATTAGTTTTCTTATTTTCAGATTACATACCTTCTTTCCCATAAGTGGGTGACAACACAGAATTTTGTCAATTAAGTGCTTCCCAACATCTTTGTGGTTTAGTTGGGCTTTTTGTGTGACCTGATTAAAAGTATTGTGAAAACAAGGAATCTCTGCTTCTAAACACATTTCTATTGCTATTTTTTCTATGCATGTTAATATATTGTCATGAGATATAATCATTGATCCGTGTTCAGAAAATTATATCCTTGACAATAAAATACAATCTAAATATGCAAAAAGGAACAAAATGAGTGAAGTATATAGATTGACAGACTTAAGAGATTTATTTACTTTTTCTACATGAGCTGGTATTTCATTTATGAGAAGGTTGTAGGGTGCAACATTCTCCAATACAGTGTAATATTAAAGGGAAACTCTGCACAGAAAGGCTGAAGTCTTGAATTTGTTAGAAGAAAGTGCATCATGATGAATACAACAGCCTGAGAGAATGGAGACTGCTCCTGCTCCATGTACTATCTCTCATCTTAGCAACAATTTTCTCTGTAAACATAATGTAAAGCAGTTCAGCTGTGTTGCACTAAACTAATCTTTGGATCTCAGGCAGCTGAACAGCTGGGAATCAAATTACAAGTTTTCACTGGGTGCAAGACCAGGTGACTGAGGAATTATGAAATTGAGAATTACTTCTTAGTTAATAAATTCAGCTTCTTTGTAGATTAAATACCTGCCTAGAAATGGCTGACTGTGGAGTTGCAGCAGCACCACGTAATCAGTTCATAAAGTGAAATCCTCACCAGAAAACTCAAGATCCTGGCAAAAGCAGCAAACTTAACTCTCAGCACGTGGTATGACAGTGTACTACTCAAATATGCAATGCATATGTTCACCTAAGGACAGAGTGACTTTTTTAATCTTCTAAAGACAAAAGACAGATTCGTGTTGCTACAGCTCAAAGGACCAGGAAAATTGTAGAGTATGGCTCTGAGCCTATAGAAGTAGTCTAAGTATCCTTTTAACACTATACCAAATATTTCACTATATACTAAAATTTTAGTCCAATTATTGTAAACAGTCATAAAAGAGGGAAAGACCATTAGCACAAATTTGGGTTTGGATTTTCTTTTAATGTAATGATTACAAAGTTTGAAGTCTAGAAGAGCAACTCAAAACATCTTACTAGTTTTAGCGAAGATAATTTTACAAAATGAGGATAAGCATAGAAAAATTAAAAGGTTAATGTAGAATGTGCGGACAGATGAAGCATAGAGTAGACATTAATAGTTAAGTTACCATATTGTACCTGTGTTCAGGATAAGATTACTTGTATCTGTTGTAGGTGTGACAAAAGAATACTTTTGGGAGTGCTGTTTCTCCTCCATGAGCTTTATAGGTTTAACTTTACTCAGGGATAGATAATGACAGCAGTACTGTTTCATGTTTTCATTAATAACCTAAAAGATCAAATAAAGGGCACTCTGAGCAAGTTAATGAGTGGTGACAAATTACAGAGTGGTAGACAAGCTGAAGAGCAGGACTGCTATTTCAGAGGAACCTCAATCAGCAGCACAAAGAGGATGTCAGGAGCTACTTAAAGTACAACAAAAGCCAACATCAGAGTAGGCTTCAGGTTGACTGCATAGCAAGCAGTCTTACAGGAAAAGACATGATGGGCAAGAAGTGGAAGGTGAGAAGTTAGGACACCCAGCAGTTCAGAAGGTGGCTGCCTGCAACCACAACTGTTTTATCAAGCAGCCCCTCAGCAAGTCCAGGGAAGGGAACCTTCTCCTCCCTTTGGTATTTGTGAGACATCATTTGGAGGACTGTGTTCAGTTTTGGGCTCTCCTCTACCAGAATAGAGCAAGTCCAGCAGAAAGTCACTGAGACAGTGAGGGAACTGGAGCACCTGGTATTCACCAGAGTTGGGTCTGGTCAGATAAAAGAAGGAAGACCTCAGGGGAGGCCATATTGCTAGCCAATCGTCTACATGATGGAGCCAGACATTTCCCAGAAGGGTACAATGCAGAGGAAAAAGAAAATTCATATTTTGAAAGAAGTTGCCCCAAAAGGCTGTAGGTTCTCTGTCCTTGCAGATATCAAAATTAAGTTGTTCATCACTGTGAGCAGCTTGCTGTAGTGGAACTTTTTTTTTCAGAAAGATGTTGGAACAAATAACTGTTAGAAGTCCTTTACAACCTACATAATTCAATGATTCATTAATTCTAACTTTATAACCACTTTATATTCATATATGTCTATGTATACTCATACATGTATAAGAGTATATAAATCTAAAATTCTATTCTTCATTGTCTGAACAAAGAAGTTTTCAAATTCATTAGATAAAATGAAAATTTCTGTTTTCTTAAGCTTTAAAGTCTGTATCGTGTCTAGTAGCATATAGCTACCCTGATTTGATAATAGAATTTTAAACTAATGTTTAACTCATTAGGGATGGGAAAAGACATTTGTGACACACAGTAAACAGTGAAAGGAAATCTGATCTCCTGCACTCATAGAGTAACTCAACATTAATGCTGAAAAAAAGCTGAAAATTCTATGAGCAAGAGCATAATTTGTCCAAGGGTCCCAGTGGATATGAACTGTAAACTTTTTCTTTGGAAGATTTAGGAACTGAGGTATGAATAAAATATGTGTAAACAAAGAAATGGAACTCATTTTTAAAACATCATAAAAATCTGTTTCTTCTTTTCTGAATCCTGAATATTAAATTCATTATGTCAGCCAAAGACAGGATGTGGATTCAGTCAGTGTCAAACTATGAGAGACACTATAAGTTTTCTTTATTTGAATAAGAAAATTTCAACTGCTTACTAGCACATAATGAAAATAAAACTAGAATTCAGCAATTAAAGCCAAATTCTGCTTCTGTTGGGAATGAACTTCAGCACCGGATTATTACTTTTTCTGTAGTAGGCACCTGTATATACCATAGAAGTTAAAAAACATTTTTCTGGGACCTTTTTCACAGATTAAAAGCAGTGAAATAAATTGTGTTACACAGAGTATTGACTGCAAGTTGAAATTCTTGCATCAATGAACTTTCTATTTAGTAGTATAGGCTATTTTCTTATGGAAGTTGTATCTAGTGCAATTTTGTTATATTTCTGACTGAGTGCTGTAAATATTCTTGAGATTAATAATAAATATTTATGGAATGGAGTATATCTTAGTAAAATAGTGTAGATTATGTGGATGCTAAGGACTTATTTCTAAGGACTTTTAATTTCTAGTGTAATTTTGTGAGAAAAGAAATTTCAGTTATATCAAGTGGGTGTTTTCCTTGCATGAGAAACATAAAAATGTTTGCATATATAGTTCGTGTAGCTAATAGCGCTTTAAATGACATATTTCCAATGACTTGAACTAAATCACATGAGTTGGGCTGTTCATTTTTGTATTACCTATCAAGTTGCTTAAAACAGGGCTAAATTTGAATGTAGAGATTCTTTATAATCTTGTTTCCCTCTGCTAAATGCATCACTTCAGTGTTTGTTTTGGTTTACACATGTGCTTACTGGCAGATACAGCATTTCAGAAAAAAATAACGTCTTGGGAGTGCTTAAAGAGACTGTACTCTTTAACCATCTACCCACACATACAGAACATCTAACCGAGCAATACAAAAAAATCTTGAGATAATCTTGTTCTGTATTGATCTAATATCTGGCAAATAGCAGAGAATGAATTTCTGGTGTAGAGGCTTGGTCCTGTGTAGAACTGCACATTTCAGATGATAATGACATCTATAATTTATGTTAAAGCATATAATTGGAGAATATAAACAATACCGTAAGTAATAATATAAAAACTATACAAAATTAAACAAAAAATAAATAAAAATTAATAGTTTGAAAACCAAAAGTAATGCATTTAATGAATTCAGGAAAAATAAAATGCACATATAAAAGTCTTACTTTGTCTCCAAAAAATAGTTTAAATTATGAATTTGTGAGTGAACGGTTGTAAAAAAAGCACAACTGGTATTGTACATCTGTAAAAGAACTGACAGCTTGAATCAGAAAATTATTGGCTTGGGCCTTAAAAATTTCTACTGATGTGTTTCTGAATCTTAATATGTAATAGAAGTGGGGAACAATTAATTAAATGGATCAGAAGAGATCTCAGATTTTTCAACTTTGTTATCCTTTGTAGGAGCTGAATTTATGAAGATTTTGGTAGGGGTGAGGAAGTAAGAAGGAATATTAATTCTGTCTTTTGAGATAGAAAAATGTCACCATTAATTTACTTGAGAAACTGTTTTTCAGTGTCATATTTACAAAACCATCTGTCCAATAAACTGGATTTTTTTCTTTGAATTAAAAAAACAATGTCTTTCATGTGCCTCAAAACCAACTTCCAGCAGCAATAGCCTTAATCAGGAGCACTGGAGTTTCCACTATACTCTTACTTAGTCCCATAGACAATTACACTGGTCGTTGAGTGACCTTTCTGTGTGTCTTACCCCAGACTGAATTTCTTTTCGTATAAACCAGACATAAAATTCTTGTTTTATGTAAATGTTTCAAAGAGTCTTTTAAAAGTCAGGATATCATTCTGAAAGATATAACAAGATAGTTCTATGTAGTAAATACTGGTATTGCTCATTGGCAGCATTGCATGTAAGTTAAGATCATGTAAGTGGGTGGTAGGAGTGAAAGTCTGTCTCCAAATTTCTGGCTAAATTACTTTGGGCTACTGGCTTTTCCTGAATATCCTGAATGCTGGCAATTTTCTGAATGGCACAACAAGCATAGACTTTCAAACTTCTACTTCAGTTGAGTGCTATTTGTAAATTTAAGGTTTACTTAGTACTTGTTAGGAAATTGTTTATGATGTGTTTTTTTCTCATCATTAAAAAAACACTGTGGAAATAAAATATTTGGATTTTTTTTTAACCAGGGTTAAAATTAATACTTCCAAAAAGGTTAGACTTTTCTGCTTTGTGCTAGAGCTTGTGTGAGGGGAACATACCTCATAGATGCTGCCAGAGTGCTCATTGGTGAATGTGTTCTGGCAAAAGTTTCATGCAGCTAACAAATGATGCAGTGGGACTCTAAAAATTCTCTAAACAAATGAACAAATAGAAACCCACCCTTTTAGTCCTTTATTTCATCATCATTTATTTGTCTTTTGTTATGTTGGAGGTCATCTGTGACCTCTGAGTTCTTACCAGGGTCCTCCAGAGACCACAGAGTGGAGAAATATTATTGCCTTCTTGTCTTTTCATAATATTAAGACAGCAGAGCTCCACTTCAGTGTGATTGTTGTCTTGGCTAGCAGACCATGTTGCTATTTTATTATTAGCAGAAAACCTCACTCATTCAGACTAATGACTGAGAAAACTGGTGAGTTGCTGAAATATGTAAGCTAGTCAAACAAATAAGGGTAACCCTTTCTTTCTCAAACACAAAATGGGCTTGATTCATTGACCTTTAACAGTTTTAAACTGATTTTCCTAACTTCACAAAACAGTATGGGATTGCAGCACACTGACAATGCTTTAAAAAAAAATCCCAGGAGAGAAAAATCTTTGTAAACAGGATGAGTACCTGTATATAAGACTGTGTATGAATATTTTTTATGAACAGTACAGCAGACTTACACACATTGTTAAAAATTACAGCACAGAGTCGTAGCTGTAGAATTTGCATGGCTCTGCTGTTACAATTTATTTCTTGTCTTGTGATAGTGCCTAGGAGTCTAGTGATAGACTCTAAATGAGCTTCATTCTCTACTGCATAGAACAAAAAGAGACTCTCTGTTCTCATTTATTTTATTATGAATCGATTAACAGGTTTCTACATATTTATAAAAGTTTTAATGTAGAAGTAATTTAAATTATTTCTGATTATTACAATATATGGGTATGTTAGGGTTGAATCATTTCATTAGAATTAGTGACAACTAACTGTCACTGTATTGCAAATCCTTATGGGAACTGAAAACCAGCAGACATTTTTCAATATTAATTAGAAATGATCCTTCCTCTCTCATCTCAGAATAAATCATTGATATTTTGTCATTAACTCATTTAGAACTGAATCAAAATGACGGATTTGTCAGCACTCTCATTATTGCATGACTGTCCATCCTCTGTTTCAGCACTTGGAAAAGCCAAACAATGAAGTCAGGCAAAGCTGAAGAGAATGTAGAAAACTAACTCCAACAATTTAACATACTTTTCTTTCCATAGAGTTAAACCAGGTGGACCCCTTCCCAGCTACAAGGAAAGTCTAATGTCTCCAGCTATCAGTCATTTGTTTTTCATGTAAACAGCATGTAACTCATAAACATCCGTCAAATAGTCTCTTGTCAAAAGCTATGGTGTTATGTTTTGGTTTTTATAACCCTTTTCCATGACACACATGGGAAAATGTTCCCTGAGTCAATTACATTATCTTCAGTTTAGACTTAAGCTCTTCACAGTTTGACAACTACTGTTTCTAAGGTTTTGGGTTACCTATAGGAACCAGGCACTGTTATCAGTGCTGTAGTCTACCTGTCAAATTAAGAAATACATAGTTTCATACATACCAAAACATGCAAAAATACACATACCAACAAACACGCACATAAAAATAACCCTATAAATGAGAATCAGTTACACATGTAGCAACTGATACTTCAGTAAACATACATATATACACAAATTCAATAAATGTATGCAATGTAATCTACTACATTAAAATATCATCTTCGTTCAACAGAAAATCTATAATATTTAAGAAAATACTAGTTCATAACAGGAAGTCAGTGCAATTTTATGCATTTTTCTAAGCACATTACAACAAGAGAGAAATAGGGTTTCATCCTTGGTTACTAACCTTTGTATTCAATTTCCTTTGTAGATTGAAAATTGTCTTATTAATCCGTTATGTCAGGAGCATAATCCTTTCCTGGTTCCTGAACAAATTATTCACAAAGAGAATAAATTAAAATGCTTCAGGGGAAAAGATCTGTTTTATAAGCAACCCAGATACCTAATATATTAGATCTAATTAGTAAGGTTATCTGAATCACTGAAAACTTTAAGTTCTATTATTAGATATGCTTTTGTTTCTTCAGAGTTGCTCGGTGTAACAGAGGTGCCAATGTCCTTTAACCACAAAGACTATGTTCACTGTGCAAAAATATCCAAGAGAGAAAATAATCTCTTCCATAATCTAATACCTTCTCCTCACTTCCTATTAAGTTAAGAAAAAAACAAAAACAAAGTGAAGGTAATAATCTGATAAAGGTCTAATTTCCAGTGACATTTTTTACTACAAATGTGACAACAATGATTACCATGGTCCTTTTCACTTCCTCTCTCTCTCAGAGGTGCTGAGTTCATCCTTCTTTTAGAGGAGATTCTAATGCTATGAGATTTGGATGGGTAAAGAAGCATGGTGGTTTTTTGGTTAATGCTTCTATTATGGGTAAAATATACATTTATAGATATATATATATGTATTTCTGATGAAGAAAGTAAGATTATTTAAGTAAGACATTTCTACAACACCATCTGTTCTGTTTTTAAGTGCATTCTAAAACATCTGGACATATCTATCACTTCAAATGAGATTGATTTTATTTTTTTTTTATTTACCATTTCTAAAATGGAGAATTGCTCTCACAAATCTTAATATAAAAATATTCTACTCATTGGTGCTTTCTATATTTTTTAATTAATACATACCTCTGATTAGTGGGATAACTTGTAGAAAATTCTGGAATTCAGATTAACTTCTGAACATAAAAAATTTCAAATAGTAGAAATCTTGTTTTATAATGCAAATTGAAGAATTATTAGAATCTAATTCCATTTTTATAAGACTGAAACTAGTGATTCTTGACTTTTCTGTTCGGGATATAAATCAATAAACATAATATCATTTAATCAAAATGTTTTTACTTTACTAGCATATTTTAGTTTGATAGGTTATACTTTAAAATATGTTTTATTATAAAATTTTAAATATTTCAACTAATGGAAATAAAGTATTCAGTCACATTCCATTCAACTGGGAAGAAAGCAATGGTATCTTAAGAGGAAAAAAATGTTTTTTAATTTATCAACGTTACATGAACAAAAGAAAGAAACAATGGTGTGTCAGAATATATTCAAAAAGCTTTTGTAAAATGTAATTATTGGAGATCTGACCAGACCCTTACTCTTCTATGCTTTAAAAAAGTAGCTGTGGCAAGCTGCCGACTGGCTTATGATAGCCAAGTTTCTTGATTTTACTTGACAAATCACAAAGGAGAGGGCAATTGTTTGCCTTTATGATACCTGGAAGTCACAGAATGCAGTTGTATTTAAATTCTGTATGAAAAAGCTTATTACTTTTTTTCTGAGTGAAAAGTTGTAAACCTTGACTTTGATTAGTCATGAAAGTCCCATGGAAGACAAACTGAGGTCTACCTTTGTGCATATGCATAAAGTAAAAAGTATTTCAGCAACAATTCTGTCTTTTGTGTTAAAAGAAATCAAATATTTTTCATTCCTCCTGGGAAGAATTGAGAACAGTCATGGTGTTCATGACAGAGCAGTCTACACTGATGCTGTTGTGACTCCACAATTTTTTTTAGAACATATGTTTCATGGTGCGTTAACAGTGGGAAGAAAGTCCTCCAAAACTTTGCAAGATTTTCTGGTGGTGTACATACATTCTGGTTGAACCAAAGCTTTCTCTAGAAAAAAATTGCCATATCAGCCCACAAAAAAAAAAAAAACAAAGAAAAAAGCTTTTGAATTCTCTATAATGTTTAATTAGTTCAAATAAAATCTATCTTCCCTTCTTAAATGACAGAAATGATAAACTAAGCCAAACTGACTTTGGGATAAGACCTAGCTTTAATCCTGTGCCCCAACAACAGCATTCCTGTCAATACTTTCAACTTTTTTGATTTTTTGGTAGGTAAAACCAGAAAAAAAAAAAAGAGCTGGTGAGCCTGAAAGTTGTCATAAGAAGGAGACTTATCTCATGTATTTTTAGTGTGCCTGTGATGATCTTGTGAGGAAACATGGAAAAAGTTTGACACTGTCTCTGTGCATTTGTATTTGTTCCTTTTAGTCTTACTCTGAGATCCTGTGAGACAGGACTGATGTCCCACATTGCTGATTGTTTAACATCATTGCCTGAACAAAGCTGATACACATAGCAGCTGGCTGGTGCATAGCAATGACACCGTGTTTATGCTTTAGCCCCAGCCCCAGCAAGGATGTTTGCAAGCCAAGACAGCAGAGTACCTGAGGTATGTGTTTAGCCTTCGCTAAAGGGATCTGCTCTTATCCATTTTCCTCAGCTGTGTAGCTCTGCAAACACAAGTCCTAACCATTTATGTCCCTACAAAACAACACTTTATATTCCCTCAAAATAAAGAATAAGAGACTGTATAGTTCTCTTCTTTAAACATGTTAGAATATCAGCTCCTGAAGTGAAACCAAATGTAAGCTGTCACAAAAAATAATGAACAAAACAGGTCAAGGACTGGAATGAACAACTGTAAAAAACTATTTGTTTTCTTAAGTATCAAGGAAAAGAAATTCAGAAATAGCTTCTCAATATTATTTGGGAAAAAAAAACCAAACAAACTGATTTTCAAAAGAATGCTTGAAAACTTTATAACTACAGTTGCACACTGTAGTTTTCTTGGGTAGTATGGAACTGCATATTGTCTTATATTGTATGAAAGCAATTACCTTCAGTTCATTTTCTCTGAAATTATATATTCAATCAGTATTACAATATGGAATTCTTCAGAAGTAAATTTCAACAGGAAACATTGGAAAGATCCCTCAGAGCATATTATTTTGAATGATGTGCATTACCATTCCATTGCTAAAAGAGCAGAAAGGTCACAGTCAGAGATGTTTATTCCTCCAGGCCTGTATTTTTCTATGTATTATTTAGTCTTACTTTTTCTTTGCAATGAATATTAGATAAACATTTGTCCCACTAATGTTTAAAGAAAGTGTGTAAACTTATCATACATTTTCTTACTTATGATTTCAAATTGAAGAAGAAAACTTTTTAGCTTTAAATACTTGAAAATTAAGATTTTCACATCGTGAAATATAGCTATTTCTAAAGTTTTTTCTGTTAAATATCTTTCATTTTACCCTTTAAAGTTAAATTATAGTTTTTAAAGCAAATAATACTGATTAGGAAGTTTGAGTCAAACTTTCTTAGGTAGTATTGTAGCAATGTAACACAACTGAAGTTTTGTCCCCTATTTATGTTCATAATTTAAAAAATACTATTACTATGAATATTTAAGTTTGCACTCAAATTTTTTACATGTATTAATCCATTATTTAAAAAATTAAGTAGTCTTTTGTTTCTCCTCTGTGTTAAAATGCATCTCATCATCATGCCAGACATAAAATGTTCACATTTTCTTGACAATATCTTTGATAGTTACTGATAGAATTCTCATGTTGGCTTGGAAAATTCCTTGGGGACTCATCCAAAGAATGTTTGTCTAGTTTGACTTTGCTGATCCTAACAAGAATGAATTCCCTCAGCTTTGGTGAATGTATAAATATGGAGGGCTGCCTAATTTGATCCTGTATGCAAACATGAACTAAGATAATTTTTGTACAGAACAATTATGTGTCTTAAAAAGAAATCATAATCCATTATATAGGGCTTTCAATGAAGTCTCATGAGTACATCTTAGTTCTTTTCATCATAGCAGTTTAAATATGAAAAAAGTTATTCTTGATAATCAGCTGCATCTGATAAAATCTGCAGTCGAATTTTTAGGAATGCAGGTTTCAGCCACTGCATCAGACCAATAAAGGGTTCAGCACAAAAATTTAAAATATTTATGTTCTATTGCTAAGTGAGTGTGATTCATAAAAATATATGTCTTCTTCTATCAAGAGTAGATGACTGTTAGCAAAAATGTAATTTTAGACACTTAGGAATATCACAGATATCTATTTACTGCAAATTCCGATCTGAGTATGGACTGATAAGGTATTTTTAAAACAATGAGCTACCAACAATGTACCTTTAAGTTGAAAGACTTGAAGGATATAGACCAGAAAGCTACATATAAACCAATCATTACACATTTGTTTCCTCTGAGGCTTATTTGTATATTCAAGGGATAAGAAAGTATGCTGGTTCTGAAATATATCAATACACCTAATATAAAGAACAATTAAATGTAGTGTCATTTTTCTGAGAGAAGCAGGAGCAGTAAATATCATTATACAATGGGACGACATTATAGATATTATCATAGTTCCTTCTTAGAAATGGAGTTAGCAGAATCAAATCAATGATGAACATTCAGTGTCATTGTTTGATACGCAGCAGGGTACACAGAGGAGATGATAGTTTAAATATAGAAAATAATTATATTTTTTATTTAACCTTGGCTGTTTCTTGCAGTGTTTATGACTTACAAAACATAACTTGCATTTTAAAATATTTATATGCATACTATATTTAAAGTGCTTTTCATTCTTTGTTTTATGCTTATGATGGCGAAAGTTGACATGACTATCTGAATTTTTATGATTTGCTCTTCCACTTCTTCTCATTCCAGACAATTTCTGCAAATTGAAAATCACATTAGGAATTAAAAGGTATCAGTTTGCTGCAGTGAATCTCAAAACATCTTTAACATAAGTGCCAGCTATAATGACAGCCAGAGTACACTGAACCATGTGCCAATATTGAAAATAAATGTTACTGAGATGCGTAATTAACATATACCATAGCTTAGAGAGTACTTCAAAACATTCCATTTCCATTTACCATATAACTTTTAATGTCTTTTTCTTTACATGAAAGTGCACATATAAGTATCTTGCATATCCATACCACTGTACTCTTCTTCTTTAATGGAATTGTCTGCAATAACTGTTCATAAAATTACAGAATCATAGATTACCAGGTTGAAAGGTACCTCAGAGATCACCTGGTGCAACCTTTCTTAGCAAAAACAAGAAAGATAAGACTGTCCAGTACCTAGTCCAGCTGAATTTTAAAAGTGTGCGATGTTGAGGAATCCTCCACTTCCCTGAGGAAATTATTCCAATGACTGACCTCATGAAAAACTTTCCTTGTCTCTGACTGGAAACTCCCCATAAGTAACTTATACCTGTTACGGCTCCTCTTTTCTGTGTGACTTTGTGTAAAAAGGGAGACTCCATCATCTTTGTAGCTAGCCTTTAAATACTTGGAACATGGTGATAAGATCTCCTCTAAGCCTTCTTTTTTAAAGGCTGAACAAATCCAGTTCTCTTAGCTTTTTCTCGTACAGTAGGCTTCCCAGTTCTTTTATCATCTTTGTGACCCTTCTTTGAACTGTGTCCACAGCCTGTCCACATCTTTCTAGTATAGCAGGGGCCAAAACTGAACACAGTATTCCAGGCGTGGCCTGTCAAAGGTTTGGTTAAGTAGGATAATGACTATCTCTGCTGGTGATGCCCTTGTTCATGCAACCCAGCATTGTCTTGGCTTTGTTTGCTAAAATATCACACTGTTCACTCCTATTGAGCTTGTTGTCCAACAGCAATCCCAGGTCTCTTTTCACAGGACTGCTCTCCAGCTAATCTGACTATGTTTTACCAGATGCAAGATCTTACATTTGCCTTTGTTGAACTTTGTAAGTTTCTTGTTAGACCACTCTTCCAGATTATAGAGATCTTCCTACAGTACGGCTCACCCTTCCAAAGTGTCCACTTCCCCAGGTTGTTTGTTATCATCGGCAAACTTCATTGATAAACTTGATCCCCATCATTCAAGTCAGTCACTTATGAAGATAGTAAACCATATTGGACCCAATATGATCTGACTTGTGACAGGTTACGAGGTTAAAAAGGAGATATTTATCACCATCCTCTGACTGCAACCTATCAGACAGCTCCACACACAGACCAATTCTCCAGACTGTAATATAGCAGCTTCTTTAGGAGGAGGCTGTGTATCAAAAACCTTGGAGAAATCCAGGTAGCTAACATCTATCTGAAAGGCAAGAGCTGCTGAGCCTCATGTGCAGTCCCCAGCTGGGACTCCCACTTTAGAGAGAGAGGAGGCAGGCAGGTTACGCATAGGCAGTGCACAGTCCCGGCTCACTGCAAGCCACAGCAATGCAACTGTGCATTTCTGTCACCTGACTCAGTAATGCTAGATACCAGAAGGGCAAGACTATCAGAAAAGCACGAGAAAACTGCAAAATGTCCTTAAGCTGTGAATTTATCTTCCTAAGTAGTACAAACGGTTCAGTGGCCTAACAGCTGAGAGTGTAAAAAGATGGCCTATCATCTTGGTAGGTATCGCTATAGACAGACAATCACTTTGAACTTGTTCAGAAATTAAAAAATCTTTCTTTGTTTTGCCAAAGATGTATGCCTCTTTAAGGAAGTTGAATGGGGAATTCTGCCTTTTCCAAGTGACGGGCTTCAGCAATATTAACTGAACAAAAATTTTCCTAGTATTTGAATATTAAGAGTTGATCTTTTGACTTAGGCATTTTGGAATGTGTGCAGCACTGATAGACAAAGGATTTTTAGCCCTTATTCCTTTAAGTGCTTGGAATATATAAACAGTCCCGTATTGTTCAAGTTTTATTTCCATTTCTTATGATGAATACTATACCTGAAGAAAAATAACCAGGCCATTAAGAAATACTTGCAAATCAGTATTTTATTACTATCAACATTTTTTTCTCGCAAAAGTAATCTTCTTTTTAAACACTTCACTAGAAGATTGAATTATAATCAGTAAATGTGTTTTGTTTTACCTTCCTTAAATAAGGAATTCATTAAAGGCAGACAATTTCAAAAGTAATTGTATTTACTTACCATCTTGAATGAGGTGTTTAATTTCATCCAAATCTTAGAATAGCTAAGGGAACACACATTTATTTAACCTTGTCACTACACTGGGGATACATAATGTTTATAAATGTGTCACAGCTTGGAAGTCATACTAGCTCTGACTCTCTCTAGTTTCCAAAACGTACAGTAGCTATTTACTTACCAAACAGAAGTGAAGTAACAATAACGCGGATACAGAAAGAAAATGTGGATACAGCACTTTGAAAACTTTGACCTTTGTATGAATGATAAATATTACTCCTTTGGGACTGATGCTAAAGTATTTCCTGCTGCTGTTTTACTAGTAGTTATATAATATTTGGCACTGTATTCACACGCACACAAAATCTTCATAAAACTTGTCCTTCTCATTCTTTTGGTTTACAGCTTTTTTTCTTTTTTTTTTTTTTTTTTGTAAATTTTTTAAGTTTGAGATAATTGTTGAAAAAATACTCCCATAGCTTCGAGAAACTTTTTTAATAGATGGTTCATCAAATCTCAGTCTATCACTGATCATTAAGTCATAGAGAAATATAAATTAATCCACATCGTGTGGTAGCTGTTTTAAAGTAATTCATACCTTCAGGTCATTTTGTGGGTATTTTCTTTACTGTGCTGTTAAAGTCATTCAGTTTCCCATACTGTTAACCCATGTTTTATGCAACAAGCTTTGTTTTAATTTCCTTATATCTTTTTTTTTTAAAGGAAATAAGTCTCAGTACCTATTCCACTTCAACAGACATTGGTACACAATGTGAATTGGAACACAAAAAGGTCTATTTAAATATAAGAAAAAGCTATTTTACTGTGAGGGTGATGGAGTAGTGGAACAGGCTGCCCAGGGAGGTTGTGGAGTCTCCTTCCTTGAGGTTTTCAAGAACCACCTGGACATGTTCCTATGTGACCTGATCTAGGTTGACCTGCTTCTGCAGGGGGGTTGGAGTAGATGATGTCAAAAGGTCCATTCCAACCCCCACCATTCTATGATTATATGATTCAATGATTATTTTACATATTTTTTATCTCTTTTTGTTAAATTGTGCTAAGTTAGTGCTTTACATTTTGAAAAATATCTGAAAGTAGTCAATGTGAGCAGAAAATAACATAATTCTCAGAGAGAAAAATCTTACTTCAATGAAGTCACAATACTTTCAGTTATTTCAATACAACTATGACTTGGCACCATTTCCTAATCTAGCATGTGAAGTTCCAAGGAAGCATGTGAGCATGTAAAGGAAGCTAATTGTTACTTCAAAATCGTCCCACGTTTCAAATCATTCTGATACATCTAGAAGAGTGTGGCAAATAGGTCAAGGGAGGTACTTCTCCCCCTCTGCTCTGCCTTGGTCAGACTTCAGCTAGAGTACTGTGTCCAGTTTTGGGCTTACCAACTCAAGAGGGACAGTGAACTTCTAAGGAGAGTCCAGTGCAGGGCCATCAAGATGATCAAGGGATTGGAACATCTTCTTTATGAGGAAAGGCTGTGGGAACTGGGGCTATTTAGTGTAGAGAAGAGGAGACTGGGGGTAGATCTTATTAATATTTACAAATATCTAAGTGGTGCATGTCAGGAGGTTAGGGCATCACTTTTTTCTGTTGTATCTAATGACAGGCCAAAGGATAATGGAAAGAAGTTGGAACACAAAGTTCCATTTAAACATAAGAAAAAACTATTTTACTGTAAGGGTGAGGGAGCACTGGCACAGGCTGCTGAGGGAGGGTGTGGAGTCTCCTTCCTTGAAGATCTTCAGGACCCACCTGGACACACTACTGTGTGACCTGATCTAGGTGGACCTGCTTCTGCAGGGATATTGGACTACATGGTCTCTAAAGGTCCTTTTCAACCCCTGCTATTCTATGATTTTATGATCTTGGATTAGATGTCAAAATATAGACACTGAAATTCAGACCCTTATATTTCAAAATATGCAATAATAATTTCACAATACCAATAATGTACTACATTACTAATTACACTATTATAAATCATTTGAACTTAGAGAGTCCCTCTACCTTGTCACCACTTTTCATAAATGTAAATAACTGAGAGATATTGCAGAAGAGGAAAGAATAATAATAATAATCATAATCCTGGATGAAATTTGTGTGATGAACTGAAATTACGAGTTTAAATACACTAGGTTTCAAATGTCACTTACATATGCATCTGAAAAAGAATCAAACCTAAAAGTTTATTCTTGCAGCTTTATAAATTGTGGCAGTATTTACATATCTGGATTCATATTTGGGTGAGTCATTTCTTTGACACAGTATCAGTCATGCAGGTTGATCAGGTGTATTTTCAACTGTATTCTTCAGCAAACCCATCCCTAGATTTTTAGTGTATCTCATAAATATTAATAGGAAAATTACTTAGAAGGCATTACTGGTAGAAAACCGTAAAGATCAATTTATTCTTCTTTGGAACACCTTTGGAATATAGCATTGTTGAGTTGACTTTCTCTTGCCCATTTAAAAATAAAATTAATATTTCAGTTGTCTCCTTAACATTAAAGCCATTAGAAGTTAAATGCCTGTATTAGGAATAATTAAATGAAAACCTTTTAAATTTGAACAGTGGTGTTAATATAAAAGATTAATCATGCCACGAAGATAAAAAGCACTGATTTTTTAATATTTCCTATAACTATAAATATACCCTCAGTGAAAAGTCAAATATCTTAACTGTGATAAGGGGATTGACCTGCTGGAGAGCAGCTCTGCAGAGAGAGACCTGGGAGTCCTGGTTGATAATAAACTGACCATGAGGCAGCAATGTGCCCTTATGGCCAAGAAGGCCAATGGCATCCTGGGATACATCAAGAAGAATGTGGCCAGCAGGTGAAGGAGGTTCTCTTTCCCTTCTACGCTGCCTTGCTGAGGCCTCATCTGGAGTGCTGTGCTCCCCTGCTCAAGAGGGATAGAGAACTCCTGGAGAGAGTCTGGTGCAGGGCCACCAAGATGATCAGGGCACTGGAGCATCTTCCTTATGAGGAAAAGCTGCAGGAACTGGGGCTATTTAGTGTAGAGGAGACTGAGGAAGGAATCTCATTAATATTTACAAATATTTAAATGGTGGATGTCAGGAGGTTGGGGCATCCCTTTTTTCTATGTTATCTAGCAACAGGACAAGGGGTAAGGGGATGAAGCTGAAACACAAGAAGTTTCATTTAAACATGAGAAAAAACAATTTCACTGTGAGGGGGATGGAGCCCTGGCACAGGCTGCCCAAGGAGGGTGTGGATTCTCCTTCCTTGGAGATCAAGACCCACCTGGACATGTTCTTGTTAGACTTGATCTAGGTGAACCTGCTTCTGCAGAAGGGTTGGACTAGATTGTACCCATTGCCTCTTGCCTTATCACCGGACACCATTGAGAACAGCCTGGTTCCATGATATATGAGGAAGTTTGTGACCAAAGCTTGTGTCATGAAGTGATTTTTATGAGTATATGATTCTTAGAAGGTCAGAGTAACCACAGTTATTTGTTGCTTTATCTAAATTGGGCTTTAAGTTGACTGAACATAGTCACATTTTTATTTTCTAAAATATTACAGGATCTGTAATTACTAGTAAGTAACTGTCAGTTTGTTCTTTCTTAAAATTATGAAGCAAAACTGTGTAACTTTAAGTCTAAATGACATCAAGATTACTGTTGTTTCTGTAGACACTGAGAATTTTGCCATGCTTAGCTGTTACCCTGCCTTACCAATCCCCACTATAGACTGTCAAAATCCACTATGCATTTATGGACTGTTGCACAGACCAGCCCCCATTAAGAACTTATTCATTTTGTTTCCTATTTCAGTAACTTACTCAGAAATATGAGCTTAGTATACATAGTGGAATATGCATAAAGATTAGAATTTTCTTTTGTGTATTTTCTTAGATAACTTATTTTTTCCTGTTTTGCTTCTGAAATATTTTATGTAAGATGCATAATTTATGAGCTCTTTTAGAAACATATTCACTCTTTCTGTGAATGCAAACTTCTGTTTTATGATCTATTTTGCCACTAACAATGCACATGGATGACTATTTGTTATAAAGCTATTTGTATTTCTTATTTTGCATACCTTGCAGCATTAAATACTGATGGCCATGTTGACTGAATATAATAATAGTATTCATAATTATAATTTAGGTAATATATGACTACTGCCATAATCAGACAGCCATCCTAATCCTTAAGTGTGAAAATCTCTATATTTTTTCCTTCAAATTAAAGACATTTATATTAAGCAAGGTTATTTTCTGTTTGGAAAATGAAGAATATTCTTCATGGAAAGCTAGCAATATTGTTCTTAAGTAATTATTATGATAGCCTTCTGTATCTGTACTGTACCTAGCAGTTAACCCAATAGGATCTCAATCTTGATAGGACCATAGGCTGTGATAGCAGTATAAATATTTAATCACGTTAATTAAGTTTAAAAGGAGGGAGTCAAGAACAAACTCATTGTATAAGGAGTTTGTTACATTAGCTGAAACAGGAATAACCTGAAAATATATCTAAGAGCTGCAAAACTTGAAGTTAAGAAATAAAAATAGAAATAGGTATTTGAGGTCAATGTTATACTTTCACATACTTAAATTTAAGTAATGTCCCTCCAGTCTAGTGAGATATTGAAGTGTTACAACTATTTAATATAGTAGGCAGCTCATTAAAACAGACCTAGTTTTGTAATATTTCACAGTAGGGAAGAACATTGGCAAAATGTGACATCAAAAAGGGCTACTGAGACACTGAAGGAAAGAGGAAAGGGAATATAACAAAAATTGAAAAGCAGGCTATTAACAAGAAAGTGCAGCCAGTTCATTTGTTGCAAAATATGTAAGTATGTCTTATAAATAAATCTAAAATTATCTAACAATTATTACAGAAAAAGTAATATACACAGTGGATTAAATTGATGGCAAAGAAAGAGACTTTTACAATTATTTTTACCTTCATGATTCAGAAAAGTCTTCATTTTGAGGTTTGTTGGAATGAGGTAGTGAATGGCAATATTATGGATACTCTTGGGCAAAGAATACTGGGGGCATCTCAAATGGCAGTATACAGTTTAGAGAAAATAGTGAGCCTTTATTCAATTTTAACTTGGGAAGTTATTCAGCTGAAGGGACACCAGGTATCTTACTGCAGTCTGACCAGTTTCTCTGCAAGGATGGATTGCTTTTACTAAGTCGTAGTACAAGTTAGTTGGTATGTGAGGATGCCCTGAAATGTCCTGGTCTATCTCTGACCAGCTGGCCTTTACCTACCAGTCCAGTGGGATACAGAAGTGTCCTTTACCCTATATGACAGTCCTTTGCAGAGCTCTCAAATGCCATACAGTACTTCAAAAAGCACTAGCTATCTCTATTTAAGGACTTACATGAAGCCATAGATCATCTAACTGTAAGAAGTGGCTAGAAACAAAGGTCACATATGCACAATGAATCAACATTGAAAGATAACAATCTTGAACTGCATCCCAGTCCAGATACCTAGACATCTACTTTAAGCTAATTATTTTAATCACAAGCCCTTTGCCTATCCATGGCAACACCAAAGCACAGGAGATATGCTAGGCTATCTGAGACAGGCCTGATAAATTGGACATTGAGTCTGTGGTCTTCTGGAGAGGGATGAGATGGGATACCTCAGAGTATCTCCTATTGGGTATGAGTGATTTAGAATCCTATACAGCTTTGCAGCAGCAACAATTTAAGGTTTATTATCACTATTGTGGTAAATGGCATTGGTCATTTCTGTGGGGATCAGCACAACGAACATCTGAACACTCTTTAATGCTAAGGAAAACAGGCACTGCTGAGGATGATTCTCATGTAAATATATGGAATAGCTCAGATGTACCATTTTATTGAATAGCACTAAAACAAGTCAGGAGAACTAGGTCCAATGTAAATATCTACTCTGAGAAGTTAGGTGAAATGGTTTGCAACCTTTTCTGTAGAAAACTTATTTTCAGAATGCCATTCCATCAGAGTGAAAATTGACGGTAGGACAGCACACAAAGGGAACAACATTGAAATGTATTCAAATGGCAGAAAACATTTCATATAGTACTAAACAGAATTACCTGTAGGTTTGTTCTTTTAAACCTTAACTATGGTCTGGAAGAAATGCATAATATTGTAATGAACTCTGCAAATGTTTCTTCATTAGGAGGAGCAGCCAATTTCAGAATTGATTTGAAACTTCCTGTCTTTGACACTCAAGTGATATGAAATAATTACCTCTCAAGAGGCAAGCTAAAGAACATTCATAGCATCTTTCTGTTCCAAAAGCCTATCTTGTTAAAGTTGAAAAAACTTTAAAAGTGACCAGATTTGTGATGGGGGAGATTTTTTTTTTTTGCTTCTCATACTAACTTTTGATGCAAATAGAGGTTTTCTCTGGCAGTTTCCCAACTGATGTGAACAGTCAGCATTTTAAATTGTATATTGAATCGTCTTTCAAGACAATGAAATGTGATGTGGTGATTTCACTTTCATATTAGGTGACCCAGTCAAAATGAAAGAAAAAAATTTCAATCAGTTGGTAGAAATGTCATTGAAAGAGTTTTCAGACAAAGAACTGTGTACTATATTCAAAGGAAAATATTGTGGAGAATGACATTTCCATTTAACAGGGAGATTGAAGACCTTGTATATATTCCTAATGAAAATTAATGTCATGAATTGGTACCAGCTTTCAGGCAATAATATACTAAAGAGTTGTGTTTAGGATATCTAAAGCAGATCTTAATAGTATCAGAAATATTGAAAGATAATATCTAATTTATAGTTTAGGTTTAGTTTATGAATATAGGTAAGTCATCTGTTTTTCATTTTTAAACCATAAACACTTATTAAATTCATTGAAAATATTTTAAGATATAAGTCTGATTCTTGATCTCCTAAGTCTTTTAACATAATTTATTTTTTATAGCATAGATTGACAGTGTTCCCCAGAAATGCAACATGTTGCATAATCTCAGATAGAGTCAAAACTGTATGTTATCAATATTGTATAATTTTCTTGTCACTTTTTACAGAAGCAGAACAACTCCACATTTGCTGTGTCCATTCACACTCAAAATATTAATAAAAAACCTCAAAATATCTCATTTCCTGAAAGTCAGTGTTGCTCATATTCAGGCTCCAAATTACACAAGATAATGATTTAATTCAAACAGATAGCAATAAGACCTGTTTAGTGACCTTTACAATTTCCGATTACAAAGCTATCCATTCTAGCAGTGTTTTCATTTGCTTTTCTTATTCTTTGCTTCTGTTCATTTGTCAATCAATTAAAACTACAGTTATCTCAAGCAATAAATTAACTATAATGTTTACCATTGTCTTGGCACATATTTCTTTGCTGAGCGGAGACTAAACATTTAAACTGACTGTCAAGCTTCCCCATCTCCGTGAGTTTGACTGAGATGCTATTAAGAACTTACTTTCTCCGCCCCATTTCCCTTCAATCAAATCCAAACCAGCACCTATCTTTGCAATTCTTTAAACCTCTGACCTGTACTCAGTGATCAAGACAACTTGAATCAGTTCCTAGTCCACTCTTAGAAAGGTAGCCATCCAAAAATGGTCCTAACCTATAAAGCTTTTATTTCAGGCTTTTATATATTAAATGTTTGAGACTTATTTTTGTGTGGGAAAGAGTGAAAGGATAACTGATGATCAATTTTCATCAGTTACCATATCTGTACTATATCTAATCTTTCTGCTCTATTGTAGACTGTAATCCTCTCTTACAGAGGAAACATCAGCTGTGGGTCTGTGTATGTGGATTACCGAACCTGAAAAAAATCTCTGATGGAGTTAAAATCTTGCTGTTGCTAAAGCACTTTTCCATGTTTCTATTGTCAAATTTCTCTTCATATAGGGACAAACTTTGACCAATTGTTATAATAACCTAAAAGCAATACAATCAAATCTCTTGCTTCAGAACAGATTGATAACAGCTATGTTTAAGAAGGAGTTGCTCCTACATTTGGTTAATTGAAAAAGGTTCTTCTTTGGCTCATTAATTGAATAATGATGATAGAATTGTTATTCCATCATAGGAAAGGCTGTGGGTACTGGGGCTATTTAGTTGAGACAAGAGGAGACTGAGGTGGGATCTCATTAATATTTACAAATATCTAAATGATGGGTATCAGGGTGTTGTGGCATCACTTTTTTTCTATTGTATCTAGCAACAGGACAAGGAGTAATGGGGTGAAACTGGAACAACAAAAAAAGTTCCATTTAAACATAAGAGAAAAACTATTTAACTCTGAGAGTGATGGAGCCCTGGCACAGGCTGTCCTGGGAGGTTGTGGAGTCTCGTTCCTTGGAGGGCTTCAAGACCCACCTGGACACGTTCATGTGTGACTTGATCTAGGTGGACTTGCTTCTGCAGGGGAGTTGGACTAAATGATCTCTAAAGGTCTCTTCCAGCTCCTACCATTCTGATTCTATGATTCTATGAATCAGTGAATTTGGCATTCAATAACAGATTTTTTTGTATTCACTTTAGAGAGACTTTGTTACTTTCTAATTTGGAAAAAACAAATAATCTGAATTTTCTTACTATTTTTCACTTTGCACTGTGGAGGTTTTTTGTTGGTTTTCATGTTTCAAGAAAGCTATTCAAATACTTCCTGCAGATGAATGTAGTCACTTAATTTCTAAATATCCTGTGACTTACTTGAGTGTTTTACTCTAAACAATAGAATTTACTTAATAATGCATTTTCCTTTATAATGTTCATCTTTTGCCTTTTTGTTTACTAGGTCATGTAAAGTTTAGATAGATCTGAAAAATGGTGACTCCAGTTTTCTATAATATGATAATAATTCAAACGAAGAATGTCTAAAAAGAGAACACTGAGCAATTGGAGGGTTTTTTATGTTTTTTTTTAATCTCAGTGCCTTTCTTTTTAATTCTTCATTGCTTTGAGTGGTTTTATCATGAAAGTGCCTGATACACATGTTATTTTGCTGTTCTTATTTTGATACTTTTTTTGCCAAGTAGATAGTGACTGAAAATGTGTTAGTTAGCATGAAATGTGCAAGTTAGCATTATGCTGTAGACTTTCCTACATCGACAAAATAAACTACAGTAGAGCTATGCTTTATAGATATATAGGCAGTTTCTGCAGGTAAATTCACATATATAACTAAAATATTCTTCACATAGTTTATTTTCATTAAGATAATGATCCTTTTTTATATGTTTATGAATAAACTCACCTTTTGAAATATCATCTATCTCCTTGATTGATGTATTTCAATGTTACTTAACATGGCAAGGATTTCCCACATTTTGCCTTTCTCTGGAAAGGCAGTGAAGACATAATGTTTTCTATCCCTAGGAGTTTTTAAATCTGTGATTAACAACATCTTTTCTAGTTGCCCTTATGACATCACAACATATCCAATTTTCATTCTCATTTTTCTTTTTCCAGAAAGTTATTGCTATGCCTGAGTGAATAGTATATACTACAATCACTTCACATCATCATTTCATTAAATAGATTGAGTCTGAACAATATGTATTACTCTTCAGGAAGTCCTCCCACTTCATTTTTTGATGCAACAGAAAACTGAAACCATATATCTGATGTATTAGGAAATTTATAAATGTTTTAGAAGTTTGTGTATATAGAGATACTTCAGATCATAAAAGAACAGAAATGTGTAGTCAGGTGTGAAAGATGTTTCTTCCTCTGTTATCATAGTGTGTCAGGAAATTACTTCTGAATCACAGTCTCACTTCTGATCAAATATCTACCAGTCAGATTTACACTGTATTGCATATTAACCAAACTTTGCTCCAGTATAGTTACAGTGCTCCCAAGTGATACAGCTTTTCTAGCAAGATTATTCGAGTCTTCCATTCTTGACACTGTTTCCCTGAAATTCAGCTATATTTTCTATCTTTTGCTGAATTTACTGAAATGGAGATAACTGAACATAATCTTTTACTGCATCAATGTTTAAAACCAAAGTGACAGCTTTATTTCAAGGTTTTTTGGTTACAGAAATATTTTAACCACACTGAGCAACGTGACTTATTATGAGATCTCAAATAATTTTGGGAAACGATAATCAGAATACTCTGTGAGTACAAATGAAGGGTAATATTCTGCATTCTCAGTATTGATTCATTCTTAATTGGAAAAAAAGAAAACTGTTCATCTTTATTTCAGTGATCAACTTACCTCGTGACAGAGGTCCATACCACATACTACCTTCTGAATGTGAATTTTAGGGACCAAAAGCTATAAATATTACCTAGTAGTAATTCAGAAGTTTTAATTTCTGAGTTATTATAAATGAACAGTGTTTGTTACAGAGCACTCCAAGAACATTTTTGGGGTTTATTTCCTTAGCAATGTGATTGAAAAGGAACATCACAATATATATATCTAATGGGATTAACATTAGTGAAACATTTCCTGCCATTAAAATTATTTCTCAGCTAGTGAGGAGGTAAGAATCTCTTGAGGACAGCTTTGAGAATTAAATTGGAAAACAAGTTCATCGTTTGTAGTAACATCACATTTGCACTTTAGCTGCTAACATTTTACTTGATCCTTAAATTGAAAGTGAAATACTTTACAATAGCATTTTTTTTCTCTCTGATTTCTTCCAGGAAGATAATTTTTGGCTTGATAAGGAAAATGGGCTTTGGGAATGTGAATGTGAGTCTGATAATAATACTTTTCTAAAAATATAAAGGAGAGGACATCAAGAGAAAAAGCAAAGACCATGGAACTTACTTCATTAAACTCCTGTCACTGCTTTTATTTTTCACTTTTAAGGAACAAAACAGATAAATAAAAGTCAAAAAGTCAAAAATTTGCAAATAAAATAAAAATAATATTACTGTCACAGCACAGAAACACTTCTAGTTTCTAAATTCTCCTTGATGACCCCTGTATTTCAGAGTCTGCATGAAAACTTAGTTTCTTAACGGTTTTTTAAATATATCTCCAGGAGGAATTTCTGTTAATTTGTGTTCTGGATCATTAATAATAAAATAATAATAAACCCCCTTGTATTCCACTTAACCCTTCCCACCTCAAAAATAAAACCCCAAAACATGAAAAAACCTCAACAAACAAGATATAAAATGAAATCACAGCCAAAACTAAACAACTCAGCCTTGACCATCACCAAGGATTACTAGTGCTTATGTTATTCTGATACTTTACTGAGAATGTGTTAGAGTCTATACACGTTTTATTTTTGCCCTGTTGCACAGGCATATAAATATATAATCAATTAAGGAAAAAAAAAAAGTAACAGAGACACATTGGAACCATTCAGGATTACTGAAAATTAGTCCAGTGCTCAGATGATAATTAGAAATTTGCCAATGAGAAGATTTTGTATCTGCTCAGTCTTTTATATCATAAAAAGCCAGGACTGTTTTTTCAAGCATGTTCCTCATTTTCTTTTTGCTTCCAGTCTTTATCTTCCAAGGCTCTAGTTGTGCTAAAAGTTTCTCATCAATTCAAAGCAGAACGAAGAATTCCTGCTTTTAGCAGATAGGATGATTCCAAAGGCCAGTATACGAAATCATGAGCTCTTCCTTCCCAGTCTGACACTGGAGGCACTCTCTAGTCATGTTCCAGTTTGATACTGTACATGTACAAACTCCTTGCTTTTCCCAGTCTCTTGTATAGAAAATGTGTGTGAGCACCCACCCCAAGCAAAAGCTCTACTTTTTTCCAAACAGGGTGAACTTCAGATGGTTACATATACATACTGTATTTTTCATCATTGGTACATGCTGAAAAGAAATAATCTTGCTGATTCTAACAACTCTTTTGCAGGTGATTCAGAAGATATCATTGCATCTCACCCACTTAATTACTTGTTCTATCACTTCTTTTCCTTCTTCAGTAGTTTGTGGTGTTCAATATTTACTAATTCCGCAGTAATTTCCAGTTCACCTGTTTTGCAGGCAATCTTTGGATTACTATCTAGTATAAAATATCTTTACATGTGTCACACTCATTGTACTCTGATCTACTGTGATATACATAACTGATAGTGAAAGTATATATATCTCGCTTGAACCCTGAATATATACTAATTCCATCCTCCTCCTTCCCCCATATCTCCCTGCCTTAACATTTAATATTTCTATGCAAAATTAGATTTTGGACACTTTCAGTAAAAATTAAAGATCTGGATTATAAAAGGGGAAATTCACGCATTTCACAAGTAGCTACCTGACCTACTGTGAAATGTTAGTATCATATTCCTTTTAATATGGCTAGTATGAAAAGTCACATGTATATCAGTGAATGTGTAGCAAAAACTTTTCACTTGGCTGAAAGTCTCGCATGTTTTGTAAATAACTGGTATCAGAATCATTACTTGTGTTCTACAGGAGAGATTTGACATTACATGAGTAGACATGACTGTATGGGAGATATAGGCTGGCCTTGTGTGTCGTATTTGTATGTATGTGTGCCCTTAGGAAGTCCGTTTCATAGAATCATAGAATGGTAGGTATTGGAAGAGACCTTTAGAGATCATCTAGTCCAACCCCTCGGTTAAAGCAGGTCCACGTAGATCAAGTCTCACAGGAACATGTCCATGTGGGGTCAGAAAATCTCCCAAATTTACATCCTTGAGAAATATTCTCAGAGATTTACTCCATGTGAGAGAGAAATGGAGACAAAAGGTGAATTAACTGGGAGCTGTGAGCCCCCAGAGAATAGACCAGTCTCATACTCGCCCTGTATTCTCTCCAAAAGGCAGGATACTTGGCTAGAGATGGTAATTGTACCATTTCTAGAAAATAACCCAGTAGTACATATTATTCTTGCCCAAGGCAAGTATAGTAGTAAAAGTTTTCCAGATGAGCTTTCCCTGAAACTTTTATGCTGTTCCACTCCTTTTGTGAAGTCTAAAGAGAAAGCTGTACAGAAGAAAAAAATATTTTTGAAATTTGGGAAGGGAGAGGAAGATAAAATAAAATTAACACATTCAATACCTGTAATTTTAAAAAAACAATATAAAGGAAGAATCATGTTTGCTTTGTCGACACAAGGAAATTGTCATTTCTTCAGAAAGAGGAAAAATGCCCTTGTATACATTTAATGACAATTTCTACATACAAAACTGAAAAGAAAGTGTAATTTCAATTAAAGCAAAACTCCCGGTGTGCCTCAGCAATCTATACAAATATATCCATAATGCAGATTTATTGTACAGGTTTTGCTTGCCTATTTTTAATCCAGTTTTGAGTGGTTTATAAACCTCTGCTTAAAGCTACCCTCTCTATCACATTTCACAAACTAATGTGATGCTTTTATTCAGTGATATTCAGGACTAAATACACTCTCTTACATTATTAGCATATTCTAGCAATATAATAAAGGACATAACCGTTTAGAACAGTGTGAATCTCTTTCAGAAAATGTAAATTATAAATCTCCAGCCAATGGACTAATCATAATGCATTAAGCATCTTTTCTGATAAGCAGGAAAATTGCAGAGTGAGATTCAGATAGATACGATTAACATAATGTAGAAAACTGGAGGGAAAAAAGTATTTCTAAAGAGGCTCTAATCACAGGGCTTTAAAAGAAAACCTTTTTACTGAGGATTAATTACACTGCAAAGTACACTTTCCTGATCATGAAAATAATTCTGTTGGTTACATGTGTGGTCTGTTATTATCCTAAATAACAGGGTGTGGAAGCTAACAAAAAAGAACTGGTATATTTTATGATATTTCTGGATATAAACAGTTTTTAAATCACATTTTGGGAATGAAATCTTAACAAAAATATTCTGAAAAGTTGTTATTGATTGTCACTAATAAATTTGCCTTAGAACTTGATTCTCTGAAAGTTTGATTGTGTAGCTGGAGGATTTTTTTTCATACTTGTTCTTTTTAAAGAAATACTATCCTTCATGTTGGCATTGTTTGAATTCTTCCCCATTTAATTTAATGCAGCTTACCACTTAATTATTGAGAGTACTTTTTAATTATTTCACTATTAAGACAAATCACACTGATAAAAATTATATCATGGAATATTTATTACTCAGAAGGAGAAGTAACATTTTTCATATATTGATTTTAGAAAGCAGGGGAGGAGTGGCTCATCAGCACCTGCATTGATATATCCAACCCCTCAGAAGCTCATGAAATGACTGATTATGGCTTATTCTGCAAGTAGAAAATGTTTTCTTCTCTAAGCTGTTAGAGTATCTCATGGTATAGTTCTCATTGAGATTTTTTTTCTACTGAGAACAGAATAGTATTACTTTCTTGGAGACTGCAATTTCCAATAATATTTGGTGGTATGAAATAGAGGGAAAAGCAGTAACACAAACTCAGTTGCAAGCTTGCTTGAAATACAAGGTATATATTCTTCGTTTAAGTCATGTAAAAACTTCAAATAATGGATTGGTATGAAAAATTACCAAGCAACTAATATATGAAAAAATTTATACTCGATGTCTACAAACTGGGAAAGAATTATGGGAACGTAACTATGATGATTATGGTCTTACATGTACACTATAGAAGTTTTAACACACTTTATATCAAATACACAATGAATAAAACGCATAACTAAGTACTGGAATTCAGGAACCTCTTTAAAAATTTTCATGTATAAAAGCAAATGTCTGTCAGAATACATCACAAATCTCCACCTGCACTTTGAAGAACAGGACCTCTCAAATTGAATCCACAATTATGGCATTTTGACTTTGTTTTTATGCAAGGACTGTTCTCTGATCTTAGGGAAATGATATTCATTAATGAAATTTGAAATCAAATAAAGATGTAGCTGAATTCATTAGACCTCTGCATTTCATATAAATTTGAATTTCAACTACTGTTCCCTTGTTGGGTGACACCTGTACTTTTTTTTAGATACTTGTATTCCTCTCTGAATGCCATCATTCATGTAAACCGTTAGCATTCCATAGAATCATAGAATGGTAGGGTTGGAAGGGACCTTTAGAGATCGTCTAGTCCAAGCCCCCTGCAGAAGCAAGTTCACTTTGGTAATAGTTTCCCCAAAATGCAGAACTTAAACAGTTCAATGCACTACACATATTTAAAATTTAAAATTTGAATTAACAGTAGTTATTAGAGGTTTAATTTTTTTTTTAAAAAAGGAACAACTGTCTAAAAACATTCTGTTTTTTAAAGTTATGTTGAATGTTGCATGCTATTTGATCTGTTGGATGTCTATCATACTGCATTTTTTACTATTTCAGGTTACAATCTAAAGCTCATTAAATTCAGTGGGTGTTGACTCAGGATCGTTTATGTTGTTATAGTTGTAGAACTCCCAGAAGTAATAAAAATAATTTTTATGATTAACTACTAAAAATTATTAGAGGTTTAAATTGAAACCTTAAATGCTGAAAACTAGAAATGTCAATGGGTGAAATATCTAGTCATCAGCTTAATAGTAAGTATTTTAGTCATATAATTGATGTAACTTCTGCACTGTTTCAGTTAAATTTGAGTTTCTTCTCTGAATCAGATGGTTAGGAAATTAACATTTGCTTTCTTCTTCCTCAATTTCTGTTTTCTTTGCAAAGTGTCATGCATTTCTCTACCTTCTGAATATCATATACTACATAATGGGAAGAGAGATTGAATATATTGATCTATTTTTAATATTATTATTGTAATGTAATCCCTTTGAATCAATTGCCTGAAGAGATTGAAATTAAAAATAAATTGGAAGAGAGACATAGTAATATGTCTGCTGGATATCTTTAGACCTGGGTTGATACAGAGCTGAAGGCATATGGGTGAGGGGTTTTTTTCAGATTTTTCAATGATTTTTGCTAGTTTCAAACTGTGATTGGGAAGAGTGCAGACATGTTCTACTAAGGTTATTTATGTTATTATGGAGAACATTAAGTGAGATTTCCAGACAGATATTGGTATATAAAGCTCAAGCATTATATTTTTTTACTAGGCAGAATTCTTAAGATACGTTAAAGGAATAAAGGCTGAACTTTATAAGCTTAAATTACTGTTATTGTTTTTTCTCTGAAGTAAGAAGACAATGATATCTTATGTTTTCCAAATCCAGGAAGATGTGGAAAACCTGGTAAACTGTGAGACATCTGTAAAAACCATATCCATTACTTGGATCACTGATTTCACACTACTTAATCTTGTATTGTGTTTGTTAACATCTACTTTCATTACATTTAATATAATGCTGGAAGACTGTCATGAAAATGTGGCTAATTTATAACAGAGCAACCCATTCTTTAGTGCTGAGATTCAAAATTTTGCCATGTTCTGTATTACTGTAATTACAGAAACTGAGTACAAAATACATTAATTAATAGTACAAGTGATCTCTAATTTTTCATATTCAGATAATATATGCACTGTGGACATTTATTTATGATAACATTTTATCAGAATGACAACTCTGTATTACCTGCTTTTTGTGTGACAAAGCAAGATTGAAACCTTTTCTACTGCAATTCTGCTATTTTTTTTAAAGTAGACAGTTGATCAAGCACCATACATGCCTGGAATAAGAAACAATTTATGAAGATAGATAGCCTCCAAAATGATATTGTTATGTATATGTGGAAGCTTGGAAAGAACCGCTAGAAAGGCAAGTAAAGCAAAATAAAGTCAATTGTTTTTTTTATCCATCTACCTACAAGACTCAAATTCACATGGAACTCTCTTAACCAATAAACAAGAAAGGTGATTTAATGTAGCTGCATAAAAAATAACCTGAAGACCAGAAGTCTGAAAAAAATCACAAGAAAACAGTACTCAAAACTCCCTTCAAAAAAAAAAAAAAAGAAATTCCCAAACCATTACAACTCTTCTCTATTCTTAATCTCATGGTTTCTCATATTGTGTTTGTCAGAGTATATTGATATTTTAAATGGGAATCAGAATGCTTGATCAAGGCAGAATATCATGTAATACCAGTTATGGAAGCTAAGCTGAAGCTTAGAACAACATGTCTTTTTTCTAATGTAGCAGCCGTAGACTCCTTCACAATTCTAAAAATCAGACATATGTTTCACATTTTAGTGTGTAGACACAGTTTGTTTCATATCGATGTAATAAAGTGAATGATCTTGCTATCATTGTCATTTTCATTAATGGTTTTCCATATTTAATGAAAAGCATTAACTTTCCTCCTCAATCACTTTCATGTTCTCATTTTCTTGGCATTATCATTGAGTTTTACCCTGGAGTTGTCAAATAGGTTACTGTTTCTTTGTGAAACAGTCCTTGTCATTACCTTTATAAAGTCATAAGCATTGTTATTACCATAGTCTAAATGGCACAATTATTAAAGTTTTCTAATATGATCATATCAACAATGGTTTCAGCAGCCTATCTATCCTAGTTTGTGTTTATCCATATTCCAATCATTGCTGAAAATAAGCTTCCAAAATTTACAGTACACAGCTATACAAATAACCAAGCAGCATTTCTGAAAACTATATCCAAAGTCTAGAAAAGCAATTGTAAAAACACTTTGTTATACAGGATGCACTAAAACTTTTATTATGAAAATTAATGAGGAATAAGACATTAGAGGAATAAGACTACAGTTGAGGAACAGCAGATTTTTACTTCACCTAAGAATTCACCTAGTGGAATCTTTTTCTTTCATCTTCACAAAAAATGACAGCATTTCCAACATCAAATGTTAAACAGGAACCTCCAGGATTCCAACTTTCAATTTTTTCTCTATAAACTTTGATAGCAGAAATGGAATATAAAAAAGTCAGAGTAAGCTTCTATAGCTTGAAGAAAATATCTTAAATGTAAATAAATATGCAGTATATATAAAGTTGCCAAGACTGACTCAATCCTTAGTTTTATATATATATACACAGACACACACATATAAATAACGAAGGCTTCGAGTAAATGAGAACTCCCATTAAGCTTTTTCTCATAAGAAAGAAATATAGATGAATGTTGAATTAACTCATATCATGCCATATAGTTACATGTTTAATCACCTCAACAAACTGAAATCTATTATTTTGATTCAATGACATTAAAAGGATTAATTTCAGTCTAAGACACTGAAGTAAATTGGGATGTTTATAAATGGTTTGGTTTTGTTCTCATAATAAAAAATATTTTAGTTCAGATTGCAGATGAAAACGTTAGGAAATATTGTAATAAGAATTAAATGTTAATTTTGAATAGTTTTGCTCTGCCTGAGAAGATTTTTAGTTTTATAGGAATACAAAGAAGCCCTTCCAGACTGACATGATAAGTAGTGGGGATAATTTAATCTTATAAAATTTTCTTCCCTCCTTCTCTGAATACCTCTGGGAGTAACTAACATATTCTCTCCCCAAGTTCAATGTGTGATTGAACAATGTCTTCAGTTATCTTGATTTATGCAAATCATATCTTGATTATACGTTGGTATAATAGAACCATATTCTTCATTAAATATTACGTTTGTTATCTCTACAAATAAAGGAGTACCATTGCTTTTGTAAGCAAAGTCTATAAATCAGCAGTAGAAATAGTATTGAAAGCAACCATTGTATCTTAAAATCATTTTATTTAGCAACTGCACAACTTCTTCCCCTTCTCAAATACGTTATTCACAGAGGCATTACCTCCATCACTAATTGGCCAGGCCTGGGTCAGGTCCAGGATCCATCTTGAATTTGAGGGCCCCGGCCCTATCAGCTACAGGGGAAACGTCTGGCAGTTCTTTGTTTGAAGAAGCCTTCCCTATAGCCCGCCTTGCTACCAAAAAAACTATCTCAGGCAAATCCACTACAATCCTGTTAATAGTTTGTCTGAATAATAACAACAAGAGTGAAGAGCAGCTATTCTATGTGATTTTTTTTTTCTTTTCTATTATCTGATATTTGATGGAGAGGAAAGCAATCAAAACACTGTGTATGACTCTGCATATTTTTGTTATAACAAAATCTTCTTATGTGCCTGGAACATTACTAAGTCCTCAATAATAGCAAAGTTATTTGAAGAATGAGTGTGACATTCATTAAAATACAAATTTATGACATTAAATATGTAATTGTAGTTATCTGTAGTTTGAGTTGACATTTGATTCATGCAATTCTATAGTTATTTACCCTCAACTGTCAAAACACATTTTTCCCCATATCTGTAATTTAAAGAGGTACAAGCTGTAACAGTGTTTAAAATTAAACATACTCTTAATGTTTTGTTAGGCTATGGTAAAATTATTCAGAAGGTTACATTATTGAACATATATTAATAGATTTTTTTTCACTATCAGACTGACATCTGATGATACAGAGAAAGTAGTTTTCATGAGAAGTTTAACGTTGTGTTGCTTTTTTTTTGTTCTAGTACATTTCCCTTGCTTTACATATGTAAATCTGCTTGCTAGGAAAGTCCAAGAGAAGCAGTTAATTTTCTGATATTCCAAGCAGATGCTTGAGATAATTTATCAAATGTAAGAGATGCTCTTAACTGTTGACTATTATGTCACATCTGTTGACTATTATAATATCTATTAACTATATGTTAAAAGTTTTAGAGTTCAAAAGTAAATCAAGTTGAATTTTTAGGCCTATTTCTACAGAGAAAGAAAGATATAAATGATAGTAAGGGAAGCCAAACAATAACAGAGGTCCCAGTCATCATTTATCTAAGGCAGCAGATTTACTGGAGTCAAATATGAAGTAGCAGATCTATGGATAGAATTTTGATTTCACATAGATTATAGATAGAAAAAGAGATATCTATTTATCTCAAGATTAGCTAGATTTTTTTTTTATTGCCATTGAAATCTTTTCTGCTAAAAATTATCTCTGGGGAAATGTCCCCTGTATGTTCCAAGTTAGTGAGAAAAGAAGGATAATTCCGTGGTTTGAGTGATTTTCTGGGACTTGGCCTATATGCTGTAAACAGCCCATTCTCTTACAATTTTTCTATGTGAATTTGTAAAGCTTCTCTGTGCATGCAGTCCCATTTGTAAGTGGGAATAATTATAATTGTAAGAGGCTAAATAAATATATTGAAAACATTGTAGCACATTACAAGCAGCATTTCTTATTTGCATTTAAAAAAAAATTTTATAACCTGTGCAACATATAGTAAATTACAGAAGTCCTCATCTGATTGTTTACAAGTAATCATTTGTCCATGGAGACATACAACGTAATTTTGAAGAAAAACAGTTAGAATTTTTCACTGATTTTGTTAATGATTGTTTTCTGCCTTGCAGGTTGTAATGGCAATGGCTTCAAATAAGTTGTCAATTTTGCTAATAGACTCACATCTTAATGAAATACTGCGTGAACCAATGTTATTATGTGCTGATAGAAATATATTCTGTTAGAATTTTATTCATTATACACTCCTCTAACATACTTGTTAATAACATAAAAGAATCCATTTCTAGACAGTAAAATATAAGGCTAACTTTTCATCATAAAGAGTTAAATTCATACTAAGACAATCAAAATATAAGTGAAAAAGCTTATATTAATGAGAATAATTTCTGATTGGACACAAAGTGATGGATTGCACTGTAATGAATACCTGAAATTCAAAGAAAGACTAACAATATAAAATGCAATAGTATAACAGCTTTAATATCTTCCCCCAAGTTTATAATAAGATGTGGTTATATCAACAAATGGCACACTGTAACAGCTTTTAATTAATATTTATACTAAAAATGTAATCACCTTAGCTGGTTTCTCCTTTCTGTTAGATATCTCTTCTAAAATCCCCTTGGATATCAAATTCCTTAAAGTTCCTCTACATATAGTAAAACACAGCTTTCTCACACTTATATATGTACTTAAATCTTTAGATAATTGTTCCCTGAGGTTTATTGAATTAAAAATAGTCTGTTATCTGGAAACCACCTATTTTCCACAGAGTATCTCAAATTTAAGAATCTTATTTTTTATTTCCTGATGCATGTTTGTTCTATTTCTTACTCAATTGGCTGCATTTAGTTTGTCAAGTCTATTTATGTCAAAGTCCTCTGATAGAGTAATATTGGCATCTGTTGTATAAATTGTAGAAAATAATTTTCTTTTACTCATTTCAGAAGTATATTTTTAATTTTTTTTTCTGCTATATGAATAAAAGTGTTTCTTTCATGGGACTCCTCTTTCAATTTCTATTAAGTGTCCCTGGACAGTTTTTAAATTTTCTATGTAAAATCATGGTTTAGAATTTACTAATTCAAAATGTAAGTTAGTAAAATGCAAGAGATAAGAACTATAGTTATTCTATCATAGTATTATTTCACAGGCTAATAAAAGTTGTATTTTATTTTTTTATTTGGTTGGGGCTTTTTAATACACTTTTTTAAAATCCTATTACAATGGTTATACATTCAGACACTCATTCATATCAGAATAAATTAAACCAAATTAAACTGTTAAACTGAACTATTCATATTTTACAGTTTATTATTTCTTTATTATGAGGTATAATTTTACCTATACTTAGAAAATAACATTCGCACTTTTTGTAGCAAACATATTTGGTTTAAAGAACAATTGTGGCCTCAGAATCAGCAAATATCAGAGAGGATTTCCTCTGTTATAATTTTCAAGTATTGCAATGAGTTTATTAAAACGTCTTTTTTCCTGACGTTTCAATTGATCTGAAAGTTCAGAATCTTCAAGAAACACTCTGGGCCAACCTTCATAATTAGCCTAAAGAGGTTGATCTGGAGTGGCTTGAGATACAACTTACTGTCAACAGAATGTCTTAAGTGTTTGCTGGCCTTCATAAATAGCCCACCTTGTGGCCTGCAACTATGAATAAGCCCTGTATTCTGAGTGTATCTTTATACGGTATGTCAAGAAATAAAAAGTCTTTATATCCAGAAATAATCACTCTAAATAATACACTCAAATATTTCTCATAGAACAATGGACATAAATAAAGGGCCTCTGGTGGGAATCACAATCATGTCAGAGCAAAAAGTGTATATCTTTGCTTTAATATCTCAAGTCCTGCAAGCCCCCTAAATAGTTTATCTTTGAACTCAAAAGTAAACTAGCAGGTCAGATTAGAAAACATAGAAAAAGGACAGGGAGTTAGAAGATGGAATATTTAGATCATAAATAGAACTGAGACCCTGCCATTTCCTTTTGTAGCATTGCATACATATCACAGACTCACAAGACACCTGAGATGTGGATATTTTAAGTTAGTGAATTCACACTGTTTGATAAGAGAGAAAAGACTAAGAAGCATGAAATAGGACAAAGATTTATGATGAATGATAGTGTATTATCAGCAGTTACTGAATTTAACAGTATCAGTGAAGAAATCCTTTAAGAGTGAAATAGTAAAATATAGACCTTAAATGCTCCTTCTGGAAGAGGAGAAAATTAAATATAGGACATTTTATGAAGAGAACATGAAATGCAAACTACTTTATGAAGAGCACTAATGAATAGCAGGTAGTATTTCTGACTGAAATATCCAAGTAACTGTGTTTGACTATGATGTGGAAGTATAAAAGGTGCTTATGTAGAAAGCAATTGCAATTAATGAGAGTTTTTAAGATATAATGAAAAGAAAAAGGAAGAGAATAATTAATTAAATATATACAAATATAAAACTGTAAAGATAAATGTATTTCTTCAACAGTGCTTATCAGCAGTCTTAAGTGCAGTAGAATATTAGTCACTATCCATCAGCTTAATCATATATTTTCTGATTCTTGACATTACAGTAGTATCAAGGAACAAAAGGAACCTCAGGGAATATTTACACTCAGACCACCGACTTAGAAGATGATTGTTAAAAAAATATTTGCTATGACAGAGAATTAAGGGAAACAGATGAGCTGCAGGTACAATTCAGAGCCTTTGTGAAAGCTAAAATATAGACAGGATGTGGTGGCTTAGCCCTGGCTGGGTGCCAGATGCCCATTGGCATTCTGTCATTCCCCCTCCTAAAACTGGACAGGGGAGAGAGAAAAATAATGAGACAAGATAAGGACAGGGAGATCATGCAGCAGTTAGCATCATGGGCATAACAGACTCAGCTTGGAGATAAATAGTTTGATTTATGAATGAGCAGAGCAGGGAAATGAGAAATGAAACCGAATCTTAAAACACCTCCCCCCACCCCTCCCTCTTCCTGGGATTCTCCTTCCCTTCCCCTCAGCAGTGCAAGGGATGGGGAATGAGGGTTACAGACAGTTCATAACAGATGGACTTTGCCACTGCTTCTCATCACGCTTCCCACTGCTACAGTGTGGGGTCCCTCCCCATGGGAGACAGTCCCTCATGAACTTCTCCAGCATGGGTCCTTCCCATGGGCTGCAGCTCCTCACGAACTGCTCCAGCATGGGGCCTTGCATGAGAGCAGCTCCTCACACCCTGCCCCAGCATGAGTCATCCTCCGGGAGAACAGTGCTGGAACAGACTGTCCCAATGTGAGTCCATTGCAGGATCACAACTCCTGATAGCAAACTTGCTTTGTCATGGGCTCCTCTCTCCCCACGGGCTCCCAGGTCCTGCCAGGAACTTACTCCAACATGGGCTTCCCACAGAGTCACAGTGTCCTTCAGGCATCCACCTGCTGTGGTGTGGGGTCCTCCAGGGGCTGCAGGTGGATCTCTGCTCCCTGTATACCTCTATGGCTTGCAGTGGCAGCGTCTGACTCACCATTGTCTTCACAACAGTTCACAGGGTCTTCCAGTGCCTAAGCATCTCCTCCCTCCCCTTCTCCACTGACTTTGGTGTCTGAAGAGATGTTAAATTCTCTCTCCTTTCTGCTGCTGCAGTTTAGAAACTGCATAGCAACTTCTTCCCCTTCTCAAATACATTATTCACAGGAGTGGTACCTCAGTCGTTAACTGGCTCACCTTCGTTCAGCTGCGGGTCCATCTTAGAATTGGCTGGCCGTCGCCCTAACAGCTACAAGGGAAGCCTCTGGCAGGTTCTGTTTAAAGAAGCCACCTTTGTAGCCCTGCTACCAAAACCTGGCCTAGACCACTACACAGGGATATCAAACTTAAAGTATTTTATAAGACAGATATATAGATTTCAGACGTTGTTGATATACTGTATGAAATGTTCAGGTATATACTGAAATGAGACGTCACAGATCATGAAAACAAAGAATAAGGGATGATTTGAGGATAAAGTTTCCTGTCTGTAAAATGAGTTACAAACTGCAGGTTTTCAGAATTAGTCACATCTTGAGGAATGCATAAAGTAAAACAAGACCAAAAAACAGGATTGATAAGATATTTCAAAAGGCAATATCTCATGGTTTGGTGAAGATAAAGAAGAGGATAAAAGGCCAAGGATAAAAAACACGAATATTTAAGTCACCAAAATTATCATTACAGAACATTGGACAGATGCAAATATAAACTTTGATCTAACATTTTCAGACGCTAATATGACTGTGAGCAGGAAGAAAAGTAATGAAGAATCTTTAATGAGAATGAAAAAGCTTAATATTTTACTGCATTCATGGGAAGTTATTTAAGTCAAGAAAAGATTAAGTAGACTGGATATTTATATGGTTTTTTTTTCTTTTGAAATCCTGAAAGATAACATAAATTATTTGAAGTTTGAGAAAATGTGATGTAAAAATCACTGAAAGATATCTCGCCTCAGTGCAATCAATATAATAATATTTTAAATACATCTTTTAAAAAGAGATAACAACACAGAATGAGTATAATTTGTAATATCCAGTAATCTGTTTTATACTGCTTACAGTAATTCTGTAGGTGCCAACTATTTGGACAATGCTATATAATTAAATAAAAAAGCATGATTATAGGGTAAATTTACTTGAATAATTCTACAGATAATTTTTGAACTTAACAAAAAAACTGTATAATGCTAGACACTTAAATTCAACAGTATCATTATCTTTAAGAAATGACACCACATCACTTACTAAATATAAAGGAAAACAACTATAAAATAAATAATTTTAAGAAAACTGAGGCAATCTCTTTTAAAAGTCATAGAAAAATGATTATGAAAAAGATCTAAGAGATTGTAGGTATTCTATGAAAAACTAAATATAGCAAAGCAATAATACCAACACGATTTTTCAGGGCACACACATAGAGTGACAAAAGCTAGACTAGTCAATTTGTTAACTGAATTATATTCCTCCAGTGTTCTCCTTGGGGAAAGGGAGGGCAGAACATTGAACAGAACTAGAAAGCTCTTCATGTGAATTAGCAGAAGGGAGGGCACAATTGTGACACAGCTGAGATCCTCCAGAGCTTAATGGCATCTAGTAGAGAGATGCTTTCAGAATGAGGGAGCAGGTTGCATGCATGAAGCTCCTCTGTAGGAGGAATGATAGACTGGTTGAGAGCTTATCTGTCAGAATTAGAGGGGAGAAAAATGTCAAGTCCTCTGCCTGGAAATGAATAATAGCTTGCAGTGACAAAGACTGAACAGGACGCACTGGCTGAGGAGCAATTCTGCTGAAAAGGGCCTGGGGATCATGGCAGAGAGCAAGCTGAGTATAAGCCAGCATTGTGTCCGGATGGCAAAGAAGACCAATGGCATCTTGGACTGGCTTGATTATCCTCTTTTGAATGAGAATTCATATAGATTTAACATGTAATACTGTTTCCAGTTTTTGGGTCCTCTCAATACAAGAAGGATATTAACAGACTAAAATGAGTACAGTGAAACCACCAAGACAGTAATGCATTTGGAGCACCTGGCCTGGAGAAGAAGCTGAGACATCAAGACTGTTTCAGCCTGGAGAGAAGGTGGCTTTGAGAAGAAGTAACTGTGGCTCTCCAAGGAGGTGATTAGGATTAATAGAGCCTTCATTGTGGTGCATGGAGGAGAAGACAATGGACATAAATAAAACAAAAAAGACTCTACCTAGATGTGAGGAGAAATACGTTCCCTGTCAAGCAATGGAACAGGTTACATAGAGAGGTGAGAAGGAAACACCCAACTAGATACAGCCCTAAGCAGTCTGGCCTGATCTCAGAGATGACCCTCTTTGAACCTCCTGACGTTCCCTGCTGCCTGAATTACCCCATGAATGATCTCTACATGTGAACTTCAGTCTGTGTCCATGTTGCTTTCCATATTTTTAAAGGCTCATAGGGAGAAATTAGTAGCTTTTCCAGATAATCACTAATTGTGAAGGAGGAGCGAGTTGTCTTTAACTGTCACACATTTCTACCAAGCCATGACTTCTGACCTACGGAAGCGTGTGTGGAATGTGACAGTATTTCAACTCATTTCTTCTGGGTTTGGTTGGCTGGGGGTAGGACATTGTTTTGGTATGGACTGTTTTGGGGATTTTTGGCTCTTACTAATTTTGATTTGGGTTGAAACCACATTTCTTAGCATTTCATTGAGCATGATCTGAATAGTGAAAGTCAGCTTTGATAATGGTGGGGTTGACTAACTGTACAAGAGGAAAGCAAAGGGAAATAATGAAGAAAGGACAATTGATGAAATGAATACTGATGGTGTACCCCATGGTACAAGACTGAGATCCTAGATATGGAAAACTGGATTTCGAAAGTCATAGATACGTATGACCAAGAAAATCTGGGACAAGGTTGTGGTTAGAGATTTTGGCTGTATTAAAAATATTAGCCTTTAGAGAATTTGGTGTCAGGCTGTTAATAATGAAGATCAACATACATATCCTGAAAACAGAAAACTGTCTGATTACAGGTGTGCATGCATACCTGTGCACAAGCACATACAGGGTAAATATTTCTGTAGCATATTGCAAAGTGATTGGTCTGTGCATGCATATTAAATTTACAACTATACTGTTGAAATATTTCAGCACAAATTCTGTTGCTATAATGAAATATTTTCTGCAGTGATGACACTTGATATACATCATTGGAGGAGCAGCTATTAGTGTCATATAGTACATCGTTGATATGACAACGTTGAGAGGATGTGTAATATATAACCAGAATAGTCTCATTTAGACATCAATATATTGTATTTACTGGTATTAATAATGTAGTGGATTTAGCTTCATACTAGACATAATTCTGATTCTAAACAGCGGTCAAATTCCTGTAAATAAGGGCACAGCAGCTCCTATCATGCAGTGAATTTTGTGATAATAACTCTTTGACTAGAGTATGTGTATATTGACTACCTATGTACTATAGGAGTAAAAGAAATACATAAAAAAAACTGCAAAAAAAAACCAACCAAACAAAATATATCTTACAAAATGGAATCAAATAAAACCTGAACAGAAAACAATCAGTCATTCCATCAGCAGAAGAGTGTGGCAACAGAGAATGAGTTATTGTCTAAGTAAAAATGATCAGTGAGGGTAAAATAGCTTTGAAAAATAAAAAAAATACCCTTGATGCCTTGATGGCTGTGGAAGTCAACAAACAACATAGATGCTACACCTTCATTATTTAAATATAAAGTCATGAAAATAAGAGAGTTTAACATGTACACAAAGTAATAATGAAGAAACTAGGTTAGGGAAAAGAGTGTTGTTATTTTTTTTTCCTTAAAGCTGCCTACATATTATGGTATCTAAATTAAAACTGACGTTTTGTTTTGTTTTTCTTTAACAACTTATGTTTGCTTTCTTTGATTTTCAGTGAAATTTAAACTTCAAAATTTCTGAGTATTCAGCAGATCAATATTACAAACATAGTGTTGAATCAGCACTGCATCTGAGGATCTTTACTACTCAATTTTACCTCTGAATAGGAACATAAAGCTCAGAAAATCACAGAATCATAGAAAAACACAAATTGGAAGAGACTCATAGGGATCATCAAGTCCAGCTCCCTGCACTTCAGAGGACTGCGTAAAACTAAATGTTCAGAGAAAATAAGAAAGCAGTTAACATCAAAACCTAATTATAACAAAAAAAAATGTAAAGACTTCCAGATCCCCAAAAATAAACAGCCTTTAACTATTTAACCACAAATATATACCAAAACACCTTCTATGTTAGTGTTACTTGCCTCTTTAACCCATTACAAATTTGACTCATAGATGTCACTATGGAAATTAGCAGATTACAGAAACAAAAGGCAGGTAACATTTACATGAGCAAGCATTTACATGGGCTGGGGTGAAATCCAATAGCAAGCCAAGACAATGCACAACAAGCTTGCAATATTTCAGCACATCTCCAAAGGATGTAGTCAACAGACCCTCCAGCTAGTGATCTGTCTGAAATATCTTTTCCACCTTATTGCCACTTATACTTCCATCAGCTGTACCATAAAGAGCCCAAAACAACTCAGAACACTAAATGTCTTTTTTTTTCACTGTATTTCAATACATGATTGAAGGTAGACTTCAGCTCTAATAGCCTTACTGGAACTTTTTTACTAATTTCAGTAGTTTTGTGTCATCCATACATAAATAAACTTTTCATTATTGAATGTAAATTTCCTTCTTCCTAACAAACAAGTTCCCTGTAGAAGATGAAGTCAACATTTGTTTCTTACGGTTGGAGTAGTTCTTGGACTAGACAGAAAAGGCAACCATTTTGTTTTATATGTGAATGTACTACTCAATGTGGTGTCAAGTAATGCCTTCCATGTCCAACGATGATTCCATTAAGCAACACATAGTGCAGTGCTTATGCTGTACCTTGTACGGACAATACAGCTTCCTGATGGACAGCAATTTTCCATCTCTGATTTCACCCATGGTGACTGTCCATAGGTTGATTCTTTACAGATTTATACCTTCAACTTCAAACTTTGCTTTCTGACAAGCAATCAATGAAATGTGCTGGACAAATATGCTTTAAAAAAGAATGAAAGATGAATGAAGAGAGTACATTTAAAAGACGATTTTGCAAAATTTTTTAACCTTCAGTAATATCTAGTTAGAAAGTATCATTTGAAAGATATGTAAGAATATGCTTTCCAAATGTATTATTTGTATTTGTACTAGCCTTCCTTGTCCTTTGTCAGTATACTGAAGGAAAATATGTATTTTAATTTTTTTTTAAATATAACAAAGACTCTTTTGAGTATTACATTAATAAATAAAATTATAAATCTCAAAGAAATTTCAAAGTCAAAATAAAGAGTCAGGATGGTCAGGCAGACCATTCTGAAATCTTGACGTTTAAATGCTGTTTCTTGTTACATCAAAAAGAAAATCAGGAAAAAAAAATCATAGAATCATAGAAATCATAGAATGGTAGGGGTTGGAATGGACCTTTAGAGGTCATGTGGTTCAAACCCCCTGCAGAAGCAGGCCCATCTAGATCAGGTTGCATAGGAACGCGTACAGGCATGTCTTGAAGACCTCCAAGGAAGGAGACTCAACAACGTGCCTGGGCAGCCTGTGCCCCTTGTCCTGTTGCTAGACACCATAGAAAAAAAGGGTTGCCCCAAACTGCTGACATCTACCATTTAGATATTTGTAAAGTCTCCACTTCTCTAGACTAAATAGCCCCAGTTCTCACAGCCTTTCATCATAAGGAAGATGCTCCAGTCCCCTGATCATCTTGGTGTCCCTGTCCCTCTTGAGCTGGGGAGTGCACAACTGGACACAGGACTCTAGATGAGGCCTCACCAGGGCAGGGTAGAGAGGGAGTAGAACCTCCCTCGACCTGCTGGCCACACTCTTCTTGATGCATCCCAGGCTGTCATTGGCCTTCTTGACCACGAGGGCACATTGCTGGCTGAATACTACTACTACTACCTAGTATTAGTATTAGTATTAGTATTGGTATTGGTATTAGCATTAGTATTAGTATTAGCATTTATTAGTATTAGCATTAGCATTAGCATTAGCATTAGCATTAGCATTAGCATTAGCATTAGCATTAGCATTAGCATTAGCATTAGCATTAGTATTAGTATTAGTATTAGTATTAGTATTAGTATTAGTATTAGTATTAGTATTAGTATTAGTATTAGTATGGCTGGCTCATGGTTAGTTTATTGTCAGCCAGGACTCCCAGGTCTCTCTCTGCAGAGCTGCTCTCCAGCAGGTCAGTCCCCAGCCTGTACTGGTGCATGGGACTGTTCCTTCCAGATGCTGGACTCTGCACTTTTCCTTGTTGAACCTCATGAGGTTCCTCTCTGCCCAACTCTCAAGTCTGTCGAGATCCTAGTGAATGGCAGCACAGCCTCCTGGTATTGTCAAAATAATTTGACAATTAGTAGTAGTATCTACCTTCATGTAGATATATGAATCTAAACATCTTACTTTTGGGTAGGATTCTGAATATTTTAAGGAGTCTAATGTAGCAAATAACTATATAGTATCAAACATTATGTACTTTGTGGCTCCATATGCAAACTGACAAATAGTCGATACAATAAAAAAATCTGTCTCCTCTCATTTTGTGTTATGAAATACACTGATTTCTTTAATTTTGTTGAGCTTCCCTAATAACTGTAAAAATATTTTCTGCTTCTGTTTTCAATGTGAAATATATCCTGTCTGCTCTGTTTAAATCCGCAAAAGTTAGCACTAGTAGAATTTCTGTACTGGAAACTATAAATGCTATAAAAGTGCTATGAGATACTTCAGAGTGAACTGGATGTTTCCTGATTCTGGAGCATTCTTCTCTTAAAGAATCCACTTAAATATCTTTCAAAGTCAATGCAAATATTCCCACTGGCTTTATTAAACTTTTGCTCAAATCTGGTTTCTGATACACCAAGAAGATAGTATAGTAGGTGAGGAAAAAGAAGAGAAAAAACATGCTTAACGGAATACAGCCATCATTGATACATAATTAGCTGTTTATTTTAACATCATTTCCCAGTTATTTTGTAGTTATGAGAGAGTAGTTTAATGTATTTGGCAATTTAACAGAGGAATTAAACAAATACAGAGGAACAATTGGTTAGCTAATAAATCATGAAGTATATGGGATTTAATTGTTTCTTTTTTTGTTTTAATTATTGATGCTTATGTCTTTTGTTGTGATACGTTGCTAAACCATTGTTAATTACTGTGTAAAAATTAAAAGTTTTGTTTAGAGCTTAAATGCCATCAGTGCCATCAAAATAACTCAAAATATAAGAATATCTGTATGTTATTTTACTAGTTACCAAATTCTATTCTGGTCTGCTCTTGTCTGGTCTATTTTTACTTTTCTATCCTGTTCCCATCACCACCCCACTCTCATCCTCCAATATTTCAACCACTGTACAGATTTGACCTGTCTCTCTTTCCAAATTATGTGCTACTCTTAACATTCATGAAAAATAATTCACTTACAGTTCTATTCAATTCACATGTGACACATAGCCCTGGTTTTGGGGTCCTATGAAAAACTGCTTTCGTTACATCCTTCTTTCCTGCAGCGTATCATTGCTTCCTTGGGTATCAGAGCTACTCTTCTCTGAATGCATTAGTCAGTCATGAATAATGACATAAAAGCCTGGCAGTACTCTAGAAGTAGAGCCCTTTATTTCACTTTTCTAACAACCATTAATATGTATAATACTGAGCAGTTTTCTGATTTTCTTTTGTGAAAGGACAAGTTGTGACTATATGGTGAAACTGCATGGGATCTGCAACTATTACTGCTTTCATTATTGCAGTAGAAATGAAGGAAACAGAACAATAGGATTTATCTTTGCCTGATAGAGGAGATTTCTAGGTTTTCAAACAACTCTTTGTTTTCATTGAATTTATAAATATTAATTAGAAGAAAGGTCTTAGCATTGCATTTTGCAGTAACTAATTATAATGACTCTAATTCTTCTTCGTAAGGCTATAACTCTCTGGGTCACAGGAAACCTAAAATTTATAGTCCATACATGTTAAAATGCATGTTAGAGGAGAGGGAGAACAAAGCAAGTGTTTCATGGCAATCTGATAGATGTTTCAGAATACAAATATATATTCCTGAACTCCCCAAGTGACTTCCTAACTTTTGTTGTAAGGATAGATAGAATAAGAAGGAAGAAAATCCATGATCCAAATGAATTGTCTGAACAGAAACCTTTGATATGCTTTATATAATGTACATACTTGAACTCAATGACTGCACTCTGAACAATTCCCTGTAAACCTGTATTTATTACACAGTATCTGGGGTATGTTTTCTATTAGATGTTGAGGGAATTTTAAAGTTGTACTGTATAGGATAAGCTCAAGCTTGTTGGGGAGAACTCTGAGGCTACAAATAAGGAAATGTAATTTGATTCTTAAAATAACTTCCCAGAGCAGTCAATATGTGAGTACTTTCCAGGCAGCTTAAGCCTGCAGGCAGGTGACCAGAACAACTTGTCCAAAATGATATCAAAGTTCCTATTTGCCCTTCCCAGCAGTAATGGTCAATATGACTGTTTTCCAGGTAAAAGATTGTGCTAGCATGCCCAGAGGCAGGTCAATGTATAGAGACAAATGTCTATAAAACTTCTAAATTCAAAGTATTCATGTTCTAGCAGGAGTCCAGTTCAGAATGCATCAAGAGAAAAAATACATCTGAAGCAAATCTGTTCATAGATAACTTCTCTGTGGCTTAAGAGACCGATAGATTGGTCTCTAATATCATTTATACTGTATATAAGGACATAAATGTGCATTCATAATCTTAGTAAGTTAAAACAGAATTTAAATTCCTTTTGAACCTCAAAATACTTTAGCAAAGACCAACGTCTTTATGGTGTGTTGGAACATCGAGTATAAGCTCTGCAAACCAATACTTTAAAAAGAATGTAATAATCTACTTAACTTATACAATTATTTTGATACAATGATACAATGATCTATCCTCATTTTCTTCATCATGGTCTGGGCAGGGTAGGGGAAAGAGAAAGAAAGTTAATAAGCACTTTTTGAGGACTGTTGTGTTCCACTTGTACCGCCTATAAAGATGATTGTTGTCATATAAGTTAATCGACTTTATAACCCCACATTGCTATGGGGAATTGTGTAGAAGAAAGATAAATATTTCAAATAGAAAAGATAAATATCCAAATATATTTCCAATATACTTCTAATTTATAGCTAGTAGTAGCTGAACTGTTTTTTCCTGTAGAAATAAATGGCATACATTTACATCCTCAGTCAGGCATCTTGCCTTGAAAAATACAATGTAATTTAAAGTATTTCACTTCAAGAAAAGCCACATGGGAGGCACACAAAAGCAACTAGTATTTTCCTTAAGCAGTGAAAGTACAGGGATTTTTCAATGCCTGTTTCCCATAGCAACCCACTTTTTGACCCATTTTAAGAAAATTTTGTCCATTTCTACCTGTTTTTTGATTTCTAAAACTGAACAATAAAACAAAATGATAGTTACTGAGACATAACCAAAACTTGATTACAAAAAGCAATGACTGAATAGAAAAATGCAGATTTATATTTTTTTATAAACCATATTTACTTTTATATTTCTTCTGTAGAAAATTGTGTGTGCATATGTACATATAAAAATTTAATGACTATATCAATGTCATTAAAAATTATATTGACTTCTGTTATTTAATTCATTATCATGCACTTCTTAACGTAATTTCATATAGCTTCGTCAATACTTCTAAAAACAAAAAGCAAAAGCTCATTTTAACTCTTACATTTCCTTCATTGCAAAAGACAAATGAGTCACCACCATTGTTCAACTTTTCCTCCAATAAAATGAACCACAGTCTAACACATCAGTTGAATGTGGCCATCTGGGAGAAATTTTCATCTCTCGCTGATCTGAAAATTGAAAACAAAAAATTTCAGAACATCAACATATTTTTAATGGTTCTTACACTTTCTGACCTTCCTTGTATGTATATCTTTAGAGAGAATTGCAACACAGGACTGAGCTCCAAGTCCAGCCTGTTCTCTCAGCAGCAGAACACAGGGCACTCAGTGTACGTTTCTGTGAAGACAAGTTGGAGCTTAGTGGGCAGTGCTCTGTCATCCTTCAGTCACATCCTGGACATTGTCCCAGATACTAGGCATTACATCTTCAGTGGAGGAACTTAATCACCTGTAGCAGAAGCAATTCTATTTCTATACTTGAACTGAATTAGTATTGTTCCCAGTGGTTCTGTTTATAGATATTCACAGGTTAAACTCCCTTACAGTTTAGTAAAATGTTAAGTAGACTCTTTGTCTACAGTAAAGGCTATGCCTTTTGTTTGCATTCATCTGTGTGACTATTTCTTCCTCTCCACTGGAGAAAAATGTTAATGGCTAGTTAAAATCAGAAAATGATTACCTCTTAAAATTGTCTGTATATCTAATGAGCATGAAAACGATCTCATACTTAAGATCATGGTGATTTTGCAGGAATCTTGATTACTATTCTCCAATGACTTGTGTTATCACAATTTTCTCTATTTCCTTTATTACACACATTAGAGATTGAAAGATAATTTTTCAAAAATATTTTTTTTAGGAACATAACTGGTAGGAATGTGAAAATGCAATCAAAGAATACCTTTGTCTCCCTACTGATACAAAGGAAGATCATTTATGAGGTACCCAAGTCTTTCCATACAAGCATGCAAGGTCAGGTAATAGTATGCTTGTTCTTTTTAATGTCAGTAGTTTACCTTTAAGGATTCTTTTTGGATATCAAGCTATCTCAAATATGATTGGATTTTTGGGGTTACATGCTTGATTTTTTTAGAGATTTGCTTTTTTTCCCCTCTTAAAGCAGTCATTTATTTTTGCTGCTTTTATGATGAAATTATAATGCTTTCTGATATTTTTAATTTCTGTATACCAATCGCATAAATGAAACTTCTGATTTAGAATAGCTTGGAAAATGAAAGCAAGCAGAAAAGTACATTTGAAAATGTATTCCACTGTATCTTGATATTAAGAAGACTTTTTAAAAATAGCTGAAATATGAAAGATTTTAGAAGCAGAAATACATTTTGGATATGAGAAGAAGACAAAATCGGTTGCCTAAGGAAGACAGATTAGTTTCCCTTTGCTCATTGTCCCTTGGATATTTCAAAAATCCATTACTGGTAGATTTTGTGTACCCATATTGTTTTCTATTCTGTTCCATAGGAACATAAAAATCAGATAATCTTACAGGGCTTGGAGGATTTGTTCCATTCCTATTGTAAGTTTAAGAAACTTTTGTGAAAATTTTTCTTCTTTATATCATGCCAGAAGCAGGGTGAGAAATAAGTTTTCTTGGATTGTCTGTTATTTGTGGTCTCAAAGATCCCAGATAGCAACTAGACCGATGAAACTGATCAAAGTTTTTATAAAACTCGTAACTAAAAGTTTATTTAAGTTGACTGAAATTCTGCAAGTTGCTTGGTGTATCTCAATAATGTTTATCTAGTTTGTCTAGTTATATTTGCATGCTATGTTGTCAGATAGAGGTAATATCAACCTTTAGAGATACCTGAATAAAAATTTTGAATGACAGAATTCAAGGACCATACACTGTCGTGATTTGGCCCAGCCAGCACAGCAGCACGACGACAGTCTCTCGCTCGGTGCCCCCATTCACCCTCACCCTCGTTAGGATGGCAGAGGCCCCAGAGAAATGGGAGTAAAAAGATAAGCAAGGTTGTTGTGGATTGAGACAAGGGCAGGGAGGGCTCATTGCCATTTACAGTTCTGGGCAAAACAAACTCCAGTACTTGACTTAGANTGTTCCCAGCAGCTGTGGCTTCTGCCGATACAGGGTCCCTCACACGGGACGCAGTCCTTGGTGAATATCTCTGGTGTGGATTCTTCACCACGGTTGCAGTTTCTGCAGTTATAGGATCCCTCTCTTGGGACAAAGTCTCTTCTGGGCACAGGTTTGATGGGTTGCTTTGTCGTGGGTTCCTTCCCACAGCCACAGCTGTGGATATTGGGTCCCTCCTTCAGGACACAGCCTGCTCTGGCCATAGTTTTAAAGAAGAAAATCACTGCCCCTGGCTCGGGGTCTGTAGTGAAGAAAATCACTGCCTCTGATCCAGGGTCAGCTGTATTAAAATGAGTCTCTACCGCTGATGCGGAGTCTTTAAAGACATGAAAATAAATCTCAGCTTCACCAGTTCTCCCCACAGAATGCAAAGGAGTCTCTGTTCTGGTACCCCTCCTCCTCTCTTTCATCACTGACCTTGGAGTCCGCATGGTTGTTTCTCTCACTGTTCCTACTTCTTACACCACCACCAGCCAGAAGAATAAGAAAGAGCAAAAGAAGCAAGAAGCAGGAAGAAAATGGAGGAAGAAGACTCCTCTTCCAGCTTCTTCTTAAAAAGTGATCGTGGAAGCATCTATTTGGCTCAGCCCCAGAAGTGGGTCTGGCTCAGAGCTGGGGAGAGTTGAAAACAACTTCTTACAGGTGCCATCTTTACAGCCCGTTCCTCCTTACCAGAAAAGGCTGTCATGTCAAACCATGACACACACTTGGAATTCACAAGGTGATATCTGATATGAAAGTGTGCATAGATTCCAATGCAAAGTCTACTTACAGTCTGAATGTGTTGATAATTACTAATAGTATTTGAGATATTCTCACTTTTCTATTTTTCTAAAATTAAACCCTTGATATTTCAATTGTTAGTAAACTTAATGTACTATGATAGCTCTTGAAGAGACATAATATAAACTGCAAAAGCAACTGTTCCTTAAAAATAAAAAAAAAATTCAATACAAGCTTAGGAAAAAATATACTCTTCCCTTTGTAAATCCTCATGAAAAACTCAGTCATTAGAGTTGCAGCACATATTCTTCAAATGGAGACCTATTATTTTCAGTGGAATTGATTAATTTTTATCTGTCTTGTTAGCAATTGTACTGTTGGGTATTTTCCTTGTTTATTAGCAAATAACTTTGGAGGCATTTAGGCTCTGTTAATCAGGCAGTTGTAGAAACTGACAATACTGTAACATCATATGAATTAAATACTGCATAGTAAAGACATAGTTTATAATTATGCTATAGATTACAGAAATTCCTTGATGAGAACACCAGGGAAGAAAGAAGCTTAATTTTGAAAGAAATACTGTGTCTGTAAAAGAAGTTGTAATCTTCTACGTATAAAGCAGAACGAATTCTGGTAATCAGCTGTGGTAACATTTCTTCCTCTGATAAAAATGGAATTTGTTGCAGATTGTGGCACTTCATAATGCATGCATTATGAACAGAGCTGGCCAAATACTACAAAAGAACAATTTCCTAAAACACCTAGGATCATTGGATCTTATTCACACATTGCTATGGAAGAAAGCTGTTTAATTTTATTGCAATCATTCACAAGTGAAAACTGGAGTTTCTACAATGCTTATTTTTTCCATATTAAATTACACACATATACATATATGTATATGTGCTACTATCACTATTCTGTGAGTTTGTGAAAATCTTAATTAATTTTAGGTTTCTGTCAAATTCAGCTAACCAAAATCAGTTTTAGCTAAGAAGAGTTTCAATGGAATCAATTGAGCAAAACATTGAACTGCTTCTTATTTTCACTAAAATGAAATTTGGGAATTGTACTCTGAGTACCTATTTTCTTTTATGGGGCATGTTTCTTTGTCAAGAGTACATAGTGGTAACACTGTAAATACAGTAGTGAAAACATTAATCTTTCTGTTGTTCAGTATATTTGATGCAGAAAATTAGTCCTATAAGTAATGTCAATGTTCAAAAGGAAAAAAAAAATACATTAGTAAAGTAAAAAAAAGAGGTTTTATTTAAAATTCAATATGATAAGCCATTTAAATACTTCTAGTAATTTTAATAATTTTGTAAAGATGAGGGGACTGTAATTTCTAAGCTCTGGGGTTTTTCTAGTTTTTTTTTTTATCAATATGAAGAGAAGGACAAAGATTTCATGATATAAGTTCTAAACTTCATAATTATTTACTATCTTTCCACTAATATATGTTCCTTCTATATTTCTTTGTCAGTTGACTATTCCTCATAGGAATGCCCATATTGCACATGAGCACTCAAGAACATCCTCCTTTTATCATCTACTATCCATCATTCATTATCATTGTCTTTTAAAATGGCATGCTCTACTTAGAAATGATAGCAATCCCTTAAATTAGACACAAAATCTGTATGATAGACTCACCTTGCCAAAAAAGGGAACAGTTTGCAAATATCCAAAAGCTGATGTGGGTCCGAGTGTGCTGTTCCTTGTGTTTGTAGAAAATACAACCTGCACAAGGAAAAAAATAAAAAGCCAAACCAAACAGATAGAGAGTGATTTTGCTTTTTTTTTCATTCCAGTTTAAAATAAAAAAAAAAAAACAAGTATGAGGGAGGAGAAGGATGAAGACAAAATGTGTCACTTGGCCAGATTTACTTGCAGATGTACATATCCAGAATATGGAAATTGAGCAAAAAATTGAGGAAATTGCTTTCCTCTCTTCAGTTCCTTACCACCTTGCAAATTTGTAAACAGAGCTTCTGTAAGTCTCCCGCAGGTTCTCTGGGAAAGTAGCAGTAAACAGAAATAGTAAGATGGATTTGCAGAGTGGTGAGAAAAAGAGAGTTGGAGTATTTTTAATAGTTTTTAGGTCTCATAAAATGCCCTATCATCGTCAAGGTTTTTATCATTGGATTAAGAAGTAGCATAGATATAAAACCAATGAAAGCTTAAAAGAAAAAAATGGTTTATGAAAAGCTACACTTTAAACTGAAGTCATATTGGTGGAAAAGAGCTTTGAAGCAAATGAGGAACTTCACATTTTTTATGCATTTTTCTGCAATATTCTTTAAACTTAGCTTTAGTAGTCATGGCACAAGATATGAACTACTAAACTTTATAAAATAAAAAGAAAGCTGAAATATTTCAGTAGCTTCTGCACGTCATACACAAATTACTACTTTCCAATCAATAGACGTTTTAAAATACAATTGGTATTCTGGAACTATAATATGCAATCTGTGCTACTGATGTTATATATTCACATCATAGATATGAGCTCTAGAGAAACAATTACAATGTATGCTGCAAATGCATATTAAAACACAAATTACATTAAGGATCATGCTTTAAAAGGAGACATAACCCAGGCTTCAATTTTGCACCTGCAGTCATTTCCAGAATTAACAGTGTGGACACATAATTGCAAACCAAATGATTGCTTGTAACTGTTGGAATAGTTCATTTTCAGGTTCAGTCATCCGGTTACATATTTAAATGCTGTAATTTGTGACAAAAATTATGAATGTCTATAAGATTTCTGTTACAGAGTTTGGTTTGCTTTTACAAATTGGGCCTTAATATCCATGTGCTTTATCATCCATAGGCAAGTTACCAGTTGAAGGAAAGCAGTATATTTGTAATACTATATATGATATTTTTAAAAAATTAAATACACATTTCTTTGAAATTTCAAATCAGTGTAGTCTGTATTGCATCTAGACAAGCTGAAAAACACAGTTTTCGATGTACAAAACATGTCTGGGGACAGAGGTGGTGCTAAGTGGGTTAAAGCTACTTGTAGGTGTTTTTCTTCCAGATTTTCAGCATTGGTTTCTTTGCCCCTGATAGTTAACTTTCCTAGATCTCTGAAGTTGGGTTTCTACCATTAGTCATTTGACTATGAGAATCTCATTCCCATAGATCAGCTGTGGTCTTGAAGGTGCTTATTTCTGTGTTGAATAAAAAAAAGCCCTGTCCCATCAAAAGGCATTCTCTAGTATCTATTACTTTGACATAGTTTTGTCACAGACCTACACAAAGTCTTACAACATTATCCAGTGAGTCCATCATACTCAGATTTTTTAGCCATCAATAGATTGACTAACTATATTTGGAAAGAATTGAGTTAATCTGAATGCAATTTTGTCTAGTATCCAACAAAACCAAACTGCAGTCTACTTAATTAAACACATTACCTTCGACAAGTGTATTTTACTTTGTGTTTATTAGTTGTTAGTAGATACCAAGCCACAGCTCAGCTACAGAATTATGAACCTTTATGAGAAACACTAAGTACTGATTCTGCAGTACACAGAGGAAAGGCAGTTTGCCAGTGTACACTTTCTAAATTAGGCCTATGAGGTCTTTATATATCCCTTATGACATGTATGTTACCGATTTCTGGTTTGAGCTATGGAAATAGCTGATTTTCTGGATATTCCAAATGTTTTGTTTCTTTCAAATGAAAAACCACATGAACTGCCTACTTGGTTATTCCTATCCTCAGATTAGAAGTCAAACCAGAGGATGAGAATTAGCAAAATACCATCATCTCAGATTATCTGAAGTCCCATACATGTTTAGAGATCATGTACATCATATATAAGGTGCAGAGAACTGTGCATAACAATGAAGTTTGCCTATTATCCATTATTAAAAGAATTTATAGCATTTGAAGGGAGTTAAGAAAAACTATGTCTAAAATTACTATTATCAGTCATGGTTAGATTTAGCTCACAGATTAGGACAATGAGTATCTAGTTATCTAGTCAATATTGTCAATGTTGTAAATAGATTCTCAAAAGATGTTTGGCTGGTCAGCCACCCAAACACAGGACTGAGTTTCCCAGAGGCATCTGTTATCATTTTAAACACTGTGACTTATGCTTTTAGGCTTCACTTACTTCTTTATTTCAGAAAGATGAGTCTCTCTGTAGGTTCTATGTTACATCGTTTAGACACATAAACATGCCACAGATGTACTCAAAGCATAAAAAATAACATTTAATACTTATACTCTGGAATCATACTTTAAATTTATATGTTACTCTTTAGCATCGACTGTCTGTTGAATAAGCACGTGGGTCTGTTCCTGCTTGAAGGCACTTTATGTCATTTTTAGATGCTCTGACTTATCTAAGATATCCTCATTGATGAAAAATACAATGCAGAACCTATAGGAGAGCAGAATTCTAGTGGCATGACAGATTGAAAGGTGCATACAGGAATTTCAATTGATGGTAGACATGTAGTGTGTAAATGGTCTGATTTCTAGTTCGTATGTGATTATCTACATACAGACAACATCAAACATACAGACACCTGTAAACAGGATCTCAAGTCTTAGTTTCATGGACTTTCAGACAATACTTTTTAAAACATATATTTATATGTTAATGTGTCTGGAATTCCTGTAGCTGAGGTGAAAGCAGCAGTGCTTGTGGAGACACCTGGAAATGAAGGCAGCCTGGTGAATACACAGGTCTTGATCTTTAGCTGATATAGATACATGCAACTGTTTTCCTGTGATTTACATCACCTGTGGAGCTGGCGGAGCTATAACACAAGCACTCAGTGTCATCGGAGATCTGTGTTCCACTATATTAACAAGGCAACCAGTCATATGGCAAAACTATTTATCCTTAACACTCAAGAGAGAAAAAAATGTATTTCACTTCACTATATTAAAACTATTTGCATACAGAGACATATTTATTCAATCTTTCATTAGTGTAAAATAAGGTCATTTGTGGAAATATCTACATCAAAATTATTTGAAACTATATAAGTCTTCAAAATCTAAAAAATCAAATGGCAGTGAGTTCAATCATCAAAATAATGTTTTCTAGAAAGCCATATATAAATATGTTTTACAATCTGAGAGGAAAACATAGTTAATTTTGTAATTAGATTTTGCTGAGTTTCTGATAGTTATAAGGAATATCTTAATAACTTTGCTTATAATTATAACAGCACTTACTATTAAAGCACTGTTTAGCTTTCAATTATTTAAAGAGCTTCAATAATTTAAAAAAACTTCTATAAAATTTACTTTGTGAAAGATCTGAAATTAATCCATTACCTTTTTTTGTGATGATTTCTTTATATTACAAATAAAGAAAGCAGTTCTGAATTTATTATTATTGGTTTACTTTGTTTTGAATGTATACTTGTGGAGGTATGAAAAATAAATGTCTGCAATGGTTTCACATTTTCCTTCAAAATAAAAAGCTCACATTTCTGTACTCTTTTTATAAAAAGGGTTTGTATACTTGACAAAGCCACTGAGTAGGTTCAGACTAGTGACCTGAATCATTAAATGCTGCCAAAAACGAGCATTATTGTTCTAGCAACATCAATCAAATGGCAATGCTCTTCGACATTATTCCTAAAGGACTCTGAAAAATGTAGCAAAGAGCTATGGGATATTTTATTTTTCTACATGAAATACTGAGCAGAATTCTTGAGTGGGCAAAGGAATTACATGGTACACTATCAACATAAATCATATTTTTATAATATAATACTTTTATTTATAGTTATGTATATAAAAATCTCTGTGGATTAGAATTTTATGTAGAAACTACATAAATATAAATATAATAAAATCTTGCCATTCTTGTTCCAGGCTTTAGGATCAGGAAACACCAAAGACTAAGGCTGTAGTTTAATCCTCACAATCAATTTCAATTGCTTTGTTAGCATACAGCAATGTAAATTGATCAGATAATGTAGGTTTCATTGATTATATTCCCAGATCCTGAGGTGAAAGGAAGTTTTATCTGAATAATGGCTCTTTGTTCCTGGCTGAGCTAAACCACAACAAATAACAGCATGTTAAATGAATGGCAATATACAGTTCACCAGAGGTGTCTGGCATTGCCATTTAGTAATAATAATGGAAATATTAAACAGATATTTTTCTTTCTATTTGCCTGTGCTTTTTATTGGTTTTAGGTTTTGGGGGTTTTTCTGTATGATAATGGGTTATTAATGCAAGTATGGTAGCTCTAGAAAGGTTCAAATAAAGTAATCTTATTAAAAAAAAAAACAAAAAACCAAACCTGTAGAGTCAAGCCTTTTTTTATGAAGAAGTTTAAAATGTGTTAAGGAATATTTTTCTCTGTGTATGAACATGAATAACTCCCATTAACTTTTCCAGTAGTTATATACAGAGATGTGAGAATGGACTTCTCATGAGTTTTCCCAAAAAAAAAACTAAACAAGTGATTGTTTGTCTGCTCCTTGGATCAGTTACTACTGAGGTTGCATCAACAAATAGATCTGACATAGATTAATACAGTAACATTGGAAAATACATTAAAACCAGGAACTGTTTTGAATTTTTGTAGAACCTTTGATAAGCTCACTGTACTTTGAGTTACATAAAATAATTATACAGTTGAATACTACTCCGAGAAGGAAAAATAAATTATAGAGAAATCAATATGAAGTATATAAGAATATCTCACAATTAAAATTTAATGAAAATAGTGTTTTACTAAATGACACTTAAATATCTTAAATTTGAGAGGAAAATATTCAACATTTTCTACACTTACACACAGAATACAAGGTAGATCATCTGAATTTACATTAAATTTATTTACATAAAATGACAACTAATACCTTTACTACATTAAATTTATTTACATAAAATGACAACTAATACCTTTACTAACTTTCATATGGTCTTCAGTTCAAATGTTATTACTCAGATCTCTGATTTGAATTTATATATTTGATTTGTTTTCTTGATACTAAGTCTATATACTGTCTTATTTGTTTCTAAAGTCACTCTGGGTCTGCTATACGTTGAAATGATAGATAAGTATTAACAGTCAAAACCTGCTACAATACTGCAGGTTCTTNTGGCTGAGCTAAACCACAACAAATAACAGCATGTTAAATGAATGGCAATATACAGTTCACCAGAGGTGTCTGGCATTGCCATTTAGTAATAATAATGGAAATATTAAACAGATATTTTTCTTTCTATTTGCCTGTGCTTTTTATTGGTTTTAGGTTTTGGGGGTTTTTCTGTATGATAATGGGTTATTAATGCAAGTATGGTAGCTCTAGAAAGGTTCAAATAAAGTAATCTTATTAAAAAAAAAAACAAAAAACCAAACCTGTAGAGTCAAGCCTTTTTTTATGAAGAAGTTTAAAATGTGTTAAGGAATATTTTTCTCTGTGTATGAACATGAATAACTCCCATTAACTTTTCCAGTAGTTATATACAGAGATGTGAGAATGGACTTCTCATGAGTTTTCCCAAAAAAAAAACTAAACAAGTGATTGTTTGTCTGCTCCTTGGATCAGTTACTACTGAGGTTGCATCAACAAATAGATCTGACATAGATTAATACAGTAACATTGGAAAATACATTAAAACCAGGAACTGTTTTGAATTTTTGTAGAACCTTTGATAAGCTCACTGTACTTTGAGTTACATAAAATAATTATACAGTTGAATACTACTCCGAGAAGGAAAAATAAATTATAGAGAAATCAATATGAAGTATATAAGAATATCTCACAATTAAAATTTAATGAAAATAGTGTTTTACTAAATGACACTTAAATATCTTAAATTTGAGAGGAAAATATTCAACATTTTCTACACTTACACACAGAATACAAGGTAGATCATCTGAATTTACATTAAATTTATTTACATAAAATGACAACTAATACCTTTACTACATTAAATTTATTTACATAAAATGACAACTAATACCTTTACTAACTTTCATATGGTCTTCAGTTCAAATGTTATTACTCAGATCTCTGATTTGAATTTATATATTTGATTTGTTTTCTTGATACTAAGTCTATATACTGTCTTATTTGTTTCTAAAGTCACTCTGGGTCTGCTATACGTTGAAATGATAGATAAGTATTAACAGTCAAAACCTGCTACAATACTGCAGGTTCTTTGTCTCAATTAACATATATATATATTTTTTTTTTCACATAGTCTAACATTAAAAATCTAGTAAATTTTACAAAAAAAAAGAATGGTGCCTTATGGGTGTGCTTCCAAATAAGTATCCATCAGACTCTTCCACGAGTATTGCAAATTTAATAAAATAATGATAATAAAATAANAAAAAAACAAAAAACCAAACCTGTAGAGTCAAGCCTTTTTTTATGAAGAAGTTTAAAATGTGTTAAGGAATATTTTTCTCTGTGTATGAACATGAATAACTCCCATTAACTTTTCCAGTAGTTATATACAGAGATGTGAGAATGGACTTCTCATGAGTTTTCCCAAAAAAAAAACTAAACAAGTGATTGTTTGTCTGCTCCTTGGATCAGTTACTACTGAGGTTGCATCAACAAATAGATCTGACATAGATTAATACAGTAACATTGGAAAATACATTAAAACCAGGAACTGTTTTGAATTTTTGTAGAACCTTTGATAAGCTCACTGTACTTTGAGTTACATAAAATAATTATACAGTTGAATACTACTCCGAGAAGGAAAAATAAATTATAGAGAAATCAATATGAAGTATATAAGAATATCTCACAATTAAAATTTAATGAAAATAGTGTTTTACTAAATGACACTTAAATATCTTAAATTTGAGAGGAAAATATTCAACATTTTCTACACTTACACACAGAATACAAGGTAGATCATCTGAATTTACATTAAATTTATTTACATAAAATGACAACTAATACCTTTACTACATTAAATTTATTTACATAAAATGACAACTAATACCTTTACTAACTTTCATATGGTCTTCAGTTCAAATGTTATTACTCAGATCTCTGATTTGAATTTATATATTTGATTTGTTTTCTTGATACTAAGTCTATATACTGTCTTATTTGTTTCTAAAGTCACTCTGGGTCTGCTATACGTTGAAATGATAGATAAGTATTAACAGTCAAAACCTGCTACAATACTGCAGGTTCTTTGTCTCAATTAACATATATATATATTTTTTTTTTCACATAGTCTAACATTAAAAATCTAGTAAATTTTACAAAAAAAAAGAATGGTGCCTTATGGGTGTGCTTCCAAATAAGTATCCATCAGACTCTTCCACGAGTATTGCAAATTTAATAAAATAATGATAATAAAATAACAATAATAAAATAATAATAAAATCATGTGCCAGAAAACAGCAAATTGACTTGCTTAGTTTCTTGCTCTTCTTGATCTCTGAAAGGATTCGGGTTACTTTTTTGATGTTTTTAATTGTGCCTTCAGGGTTTTCTGTTTTCAATTCTGCCCTCAGGGTTTCCTATGAAAAAATAAGGCAATTTTGGTTGACAATGCATTATATCAGAAAAGCTGTGGACAGGTAGTTGTAATCCACTTAAAGGAATGTCATGAAATGTTGGCCCTGGTTGCATAATGAACTTCCATTTACGTCATTGATGATAGTGATAAAATGATGTGTGGAGAAACCTCTTTTTTCTCTGTCTGATTTCATTTTTGTATGAAGACAGATAATGGAAGAGAAGTGTACATTGATATCAAGAAGAAAAAAACTGAGAAATTTTAATGTAAATATGGAACTGTATTTACTTACACACTGCAGTTTCAATCTGGCAACAGGGAAGTGTACAGGAATGATGCAGAAAAGTTAAAACTGAGGACATTTTAATTGGAAGGAACTATTAAAACTACCTAGTCATAGGTCAAAATTAGCATATTTTGTATCTGGGGAAAGGCAAGTTAACATGCCTGGCATTTTGGAAGAAGTCACAATTTGACAAGTAGTAAACCATAGTCTAAAATCAGTAAGAAAAGAAAGTCCCATCCAGAATTGTGTGCTTTTCAATATAAATGTATTGTGGATCACCTATTAAGCTTCTTCTTTTGATAACCAGTTAAAAATTTATTTACTTTTTTTAAAAAAAGGACTTTTATAAAACCTAATTCTCTTTCCTTATTCAGACAAAATTTCCCTTGACCTCAGGATATGGAAATGTAATTAATAAAAAACTATATTGTCTGATCAAGTTACATTGCTGTATGGTAGCAAAATGTACAATTGAAACTAACTTTAAATCTGTCTTCCAGTCAGGATCACAGAACAATTTAATATGAATACATCAGCAAATAATTTTTGCACATCAAACAATAGAAAGTTATGACCTATAGCTATGGACCTGTGAACATCAATGTGAAAATAACTACATATAGAGGCTACCTCCAAGCAGATCCTACAATGTTTCACTGTCACTCCTACCTAAAATCAGTTATCACAGTTATTAAACATGACCTCTAATCCTGATGGAGACTTTAAATCAAATTGCTTATGCCAGGAATCAGCTCTACATTATTTCATGTAGTGAGGGACAACTTCTATTATTCAGGTAGGTGTGAAGTAGCCTGCTTTTACTCTGAATAAACTAAGGAATCTACAAGAATTTTTGCAATTCTGAATAAATCAGATCAGATAATCCAGGAGTTGTGACAGAAACAGACTTACTGTAGATCACAAACTAGATCCAGGGTTTGTAACAATTGCTGTGTACAGGAATATAATGCAATTTAAATATTCATTTCATCAGGGCTTAAATGTCATAGTTTGTTCTCATTTAATAGAGCTATTCCCTTAGTAAATTGAATATTTCAAGCAGTCTACTTTTGATCATAGTTACTATACAGGTAATTTGCTGTTAGATTCTTTTCCATGTGAACCTCTTTTTGGACCATTTCAAGCTAGTTTTGTATCAGATCAATCATGAGGTGACTGGCACTTATAACAAAGGAACATGAAACAACTATTTTAATCAGACAGAAAAGTTCAGCAACAGAGTCCTGTAGAACTGAAAACAAATCACAGAGATGGATATTGTCAGTATGAATAAAGAGAATATGAGAACCAAAGGAGAATAAATCTTACAGATAGACTGAGAAGTGTAGGTAAGAGGCAGAATTGGGATAATTTGAAGAGAGGTAAACATATAGTGGATTATCCCTGGCAAACAACCAAATGCCCTTCCAGCCACTCCCCCATCCCTCCTCGCCAGTAGGAGAAAATATTATGAGGAAGCTGAGGGATCCAGATAAAGACTCAGAGATTGATTATGAAGTACTACTACAGACAAAACAGACTCAATTTTGGGAAAATTAATTTATTGACAGCTAAAATAGGTTTAGATAGTGAGAAACAAAAACTTTACAGTGTCCCTTTCCTCTTCCTTTTCGTAGTTTTGGTGGTCAACTTCATTTCCAGCTCCTCTACCTCCTATCCCAAATGGCACAGAGTGATAGGTATTAGGGCATTGTGATCATTCCATAACAACTTCCCTCTGCTGATCTTTCCTGCTCACAGTTTTCTTCTACTGCATTGCCTGGAGCATCTCTTCCTCTCACCTTGAGGTTCCCTCTGCTGTTTATCCCTATTTTTGTTTCCCCTTACTCGTTTCTGCTCTCTGGTGTCTTGGCCCCATCTTAAATACAGTTTCCCAGAGGCACCACCACCTTGTCTGTGGGTCACAAGTGTGCCCTTGGGATCAGCTGGAGCCAGCTGGAACCAGCAGTGTCCAGCATAAAGTATCCAGCCTCTACTGACAGAGGGGGGGTAGTGCCGGGGAACCTGCACTCAATGCAACATGTAGTAGAAGTTGAACAGCTGTAAAAATCGCAAGAGTGACAAAGACATAGTGAAGCTTACAGGCAGATTTAGAAGAAAAAAAACACCCAAATCCTCCAAAGGATATTTTTATGATTAGTATAATAGAAAGAGCAATAAATATTTTACATAGAAGGCAAACAAGGTAATTCATAGAATCATAGAATGGTAGGGTTGGAAGGGACCTGTAGAGATCATCAAGTTCAACCCCCCTGCAGAAGCAGGTTCACCTAGATAATTGAAGGCAAATAAGTGCTTGTGATTCTTTTTAAATGAAGAAAAAAGTATAAAAAAATGGATGCATTTCTTCATGAGGACAGGTAGAAACAAATGTCACAAAAACAAGACAAAATAAAGGAGAAAGAAAACACAAAATGTCTGCCCAAAAAAGCAATACATCCATTTTCAGTTTTGCGAAGCCCTCTTGATTTCTATACTGATTTGCTCAATATGTTTTTGTATTTAATCTTGAGCTCAGTTATGTTTTATTAATGGTAGATAAGTAATATATATGTTACTATATTTGTAAAGAAGAGAAATAAAAAGCAACTCTTCATTGGAAAACTAATAGGATTATTTAGTTTCTATCTTTATGGAGAAAAATAAATAAAATCAGGAATATTGGACTAAATTATTTTGGACTTAAACTACTCTCGATTTGTGAAAAATTAGGGTTAGACTTGAAATATTTCAATCTTTTCTGCAGAAAATTACCCTGTGTGAAGTTGTTAATGTTGGCTCTGATTGGCAGCTGCTGGCAAACAAGGACTGGTCAGGCTGGATCCTGATTCAGACATATTGTGACAATGGCCACATTATATATTAAGCTACACATTAAATTAGCTGGAGGTTCTGAATTAAGTAGGTAAAGCATGTTCATTTATCAGCAGTTTTTACTATGTCAAATGCCCCGCCCTCCACTCCCCCACCCCTAATATCTTTGGAGTAAACTGTTTCATTTAGCCCAACGTGAAATATTTATATTTTGCTGTATTATTAATTGCTATGCATTGACTAGAAAGGAACTGTTTTCAAAATAGCTAAGGATAAACCATATTTAATGTTGTTGTTTCTAGATAATAGGTAATAATTGTCTAAATCTGTGTAGATTTTATCAATCATTTAAGATTTTAAATTTTCCTTGAGGTATGGACTGTATATTAGGAATGAAATACAGCAAAATGAACCTCAAAATTTCTGTTGCTATTTCTGTAATGTGAAATCAGTTTAAATTAATTTGCATTGCAAGGTGTATCATAGGAAAGGATATACAGAGACATTCACTGTTGGAGGAAAAGGTTTAAAGAAGCTAGTAGCGTTATGTCTAATGTGAATTTTCCACCTAAACAAGCCCCTAAAAAGACTCAATTTTTATTGTAAATTTGACATCACAGGAATCATACATTGTAACTTTGGGTTTTACATGCCATTGGATAAGTAATATCCATCAACAAAGTATATATCTTATAAGAAAAGGTAGCTTTTCCAGAGGAATAAATTTTTATTGTGATCAGCAGTGATTCATTCCTGAGGCATATATTCTCTCCAATCTCTATTGTCCCTCAGGTTTCTGTCAGAATCCAAGACTTTCAAAGCCCACAGCAGAAACTGATTAAGAGATTGTTCAAGAAGAGTGGTTTTGTTCAGCACATTCTCTGATGTTTGATAGTTGGTAGCAGTGATCTCTGGGTTTGCATTTCACTTATTTTAGATATTTAAAAGATCTTTATAAACAACGTAGTAATAACAAGATTCTCCTGTTATTAGAATTTTGATCTTTAGAGTGCTTAGGTGTCTTAATATGCTTGGAAGACCATCTAATACATGGTCCAGTCTGGCCTGAGGTCAAATTTGGCTCATGCTCATTTTTCTCTCTCTGCATTTTTCCCACAAGGAAGGGAAAATAGCTGCCCAAGTGACGATTCCTGCTGCATTTTTTCAATGCCTGACAGAAAATCAACTTGCCACTGGGGAAATAGCATTCTTCTGACAAAGGGTTAGCAGACAGATACTGAGAAAGACATGGGCAGCAGTCATCAAAAGGAGAGTATTTCTCAGTGTATGGAGAAATGAAAATCAAGAAAAATGTCATGGGTCAGAACTGAGGACATAAATAACCAATCGGAATTGGTTAGTTAGAGATGAGATTCCTATGTGAAGACTACGCAGGCCTTCAATAGGCTATTATTTAAATACTGCAGTCTTGTTCTCAAGAGTTTTTTTTCTTAATATTCTGTTCTAAGAGCATATAATTTTTACACACATACTCAAATTCTAAAAGAAAGATGATGTGTGCTTCCCTAGTATTGCAGTTTACTTAAATTGATAGCTAAATGCTTATCTCCATTGTTGGTGTAATTCAGTTTTCTTATGTAATGTTTAGGTAATCTAAAATTTATTACTACTTCTGTGTGGTACCTGATGTGCTTTATCTAATACAATTCTAAAGTATATAAGTATCATTATGCATGTAGACAGATTTCATGTACAGAGAAGATACATAGATAGAACAAGTTGTGAACAATACTCCAGGGCTGTTAGTTTTTGTTGTACATCTATCCAGTGTGGACATCATCAATCAAACTAAATTCATTAGTAAAATGTTAGTGGAATATAAGAACAATATGTGTGTAACAGTGTAGGAAGCAACATTGTGTCTTGGTTGTATGAAAATGGGAAAGGCCTACAATAAATGGAAGATTTACTCAACAGTAATCATAGAGTAAGACAAGAAGGATATACATTGTACTGCAAATATTTATCAAAGCTATATTATTCAACCTCCATGGACAGCAAATGCTTTTGAGAATCCTGTGTGATCCATATGTGTTGCCGTTGCAGGCAACACTACGTGGTGGTTCAGGCTGATCTCCCAGCTCTCCGACAGTCGAGGGAAAGGATCACTGCACACACGGTGTGGATGGTGCTCTGTCTCCGTCTCTGTCCGTCTCCATCTCTCTCCGTCTCTGTCCGTCCCCTTTATTGTTTATGTTATGCCCTTATATCTGCTGGCATAAGCACCTCCTCTATCTCTGCCCCGTGCCAGACCTCTCACTTCCTCTTCACCCCTCGCGTTACAATCCGAGATCTTCCGGACGCCTACTACACATATGTAAACCACCAGACTCCCAGTTCCCAAAGCTGTCAGTCAGATTCTTCTGTATCTCAGGATCAAGCTCATTGACAGTAGTTTCAAAAAGCTTTAAATTCTGTCAAGAAAAAAAATATTAGTCCAAGTCTTTTTGGTGAAACATGTTGCTAAGTTCTGACAAGTAATAAAAAGTGCTTGAGTTCGTTTCATAATAAGTCTTAAACTCTCATTAAAATGACCATTTAAAGTCTTCCACAGGTATTGTTTACATAAATAATACTGAATTAACTGTATGGGAAAAAAAATACAGTATTTTTTGTCTTAAACATTTTTTTGCTCTTCATTACCCATGGACATTAATGGAGTTTTAATTTGTTGTTACACCAAAGTTTTACACTTCATTAAATCTCTGTGCCAATAATTACAGGCCTTATTGATTTCCTGTCTTTTTAGATACTCAAGAGCTCTTCAGGGCTTATCTCCCCCTGGATTGTTTTTCTCACATTGAGATGCCACTGTTAATCTTTCAAAGGAGAGGTTGAAAGCATTTAAGCTTTCTGTAATACGTTCTCATCTTCTTTACTGTGTTACAATTAATTAGGTGAACTGACAAGGTATTTTTTTTTTCCTCATGCATAGAATAATACAGAATTTCCTATGATGGTTCTCTGGTAGCAAAACATTTGAAAAGCTCTCAGTGGTCTCACAATATGCAACACATGCAGCAAAAAGATTAACTCTTAATTCAGAGGAAAAAATAGTTAGACAGATCAGGACTAATATTCAAAACCAAGGAAAGGATTTAAGCAGCTGAAAGGCTGAAGGAGATGGGGCTCTTCAGCTTTGAGAAGAGGAGGCTGAGGGGTGATCTCATTAATGTTTACAAATACATAAAGGCCAAATGTCAGGATGGAGCCAGGCTCTTCTCAGTGATGTCCAGTGATAGGACAAGGGGCAACAGATATAAGATGGAACATAAGAGGTTCCAAAGAAATACAAGGAAGAATTTCTTCACTGTGAAGGTGATGGAGCACTGGAACAGGCTGCCTAGATGGATTGCTGAGTCTCCTTACCTTGACACATTCAAAATCCACCTGGACGAGTTCCTGTGTGACCTACTCTAGGTGGTCTTGCTCTGGCAGGGGGGTTAGACTTTAGAGGTCCCTTCCAGCCCTTGAGATTCTATGATTCTGCAATTCTGTAAGTTGCATAAATGGAAAACAGGGATTTCTATTAGTTTATTGTCTTCTTAATCATGTAACTGTCCAAACTCACTAGACATGCCTGATTTGACCTAAAAGCTTCATAGAAGTGCAATTCTGTACTATGTGTGAACCTGGAGCAGACAAAACCAGGCTGGAAATCAGTCTGTGGTACACAAGATCCGAAAACTTGGTAGAACAGAGCTGTTCCTTTTGGAAGACTACAGTGTCTATAATGGACTCTTAGCTGTCTTGTTTAAGTTTTTTTCCACACAGTTCTTCATCAGTAACATGCTGTTTATTTTATTATGTGATTTTGGTGTGAATTACTTTGTGTAGTCTTTTCTCTTTTTTTGTATGTTATGTAACTCAACGTAACTCAGAAAGATACCTTGTTACAGATGTGCATTATATATAATCTCCAAAGATCTGAAGTATATCAGTTTGCACTGTGAATGAGTATTTAGCAAAATTATTGAGGACTCAAAATTCTTAGATCTGCCCTTCTTAATCTAATTTTTTAAACCAAATGTTCACAATCATTACTTTCTGAACACAAGTCTCCTTACCTGAACACTTGCAAACCCATTGATTCTTGATCATAAATATTTTTTACCCCAGACTATCATAAAATCAAATCTTTCTTTTCTTGTTAATTTACTCTTTCTGTCAGTGTTTAACCAGATCCTTCTATATTTTTTTCTTTATAAAGCATTTGAACAAATAATTGTACTCTGATGCATTCTTGCACTCAAATGCAGCAGGAATGATCCTTTAATTATACCTGTAAAACAAAGGCTTCACTTTAAATTCATGAAGCAATATATCCCTCTTAGGAAAAGGTGAGGGAATGTGTAGCAAAATATCACACTGGTATTTTAAAACTCTATAATGACTGTGGGATTATACATAACTCAATCTTTGATTAAATCAAAACCCATAAAAGCAGTATTAGATATGCCTGTATTCAGGATACATTTAGATTAAGTTCAGTAGAAAATTCTATTTAATATCATAACACATGCAACATATGGAATAAAAAAATCAATGATAATGGAGTTATATTGCTTAGGACAACAGCAATGATGTCTTATGTCATTTGCCTTTGAGCTACCCCTTCAAATCCAGTTTACTAGTGTTTGAACATCAGTAGTTTACAAATACTCCCATACTGTCCAATATTGAATTTCTTGGAATCTCAGTTGCCTCCTTCACAGACAGATATACTGACCTTTATTGTCAGTTCCACTGGCAAATCAGAAGAAGCTGAAAACTGAGTAATGAGGAAGGATAAACTCTGGTCTCTTTAGATGCAGCATTTCTAATTTGTAGTTAGATTACCTGGGGACTAACCCATGAGGAGACAATTCTGTTTATTTATGTACTTAATTCCTACAGCTATTCTAAAGAAACTCCCACTCTAAAGAACTGAGAAGTATTTCTAGATGTTAATATCAAGTGATTATTTATTCTTTGAATCAGGTGGATGTTGAGCCTTACATAATCTAGGCTGAGACATAATAAGAATTTTTTTTTATACAACAAAAAATATCAGGGTTTTAAATTTTTTTTCTTCTAAAAATTATGATATGTCAGAGACTTAACATTTTCCAGATGGATAGCTTCATAGGAGAAAAAAAAATACAAGTAGAATATGTCCTTTAGTTTGGTGTCACAAACATGGTACTAAATGTCATATTTCCTCAATTATCAAAAATAAAGCACACAAGAAACTTTCAGCGAACCTATCGAGCCAGACAAGACTCCAATGTGTCATATGTGTAATTTAGCTAGAATCCTGATAGATGTTCTTCAAGAAAATATTTTTTAAGACATCCGTTGTAAAGGGAATACTTTCAAACCATTATTTCTGCCTAGGTTGCTTATGAAAATGTTATAAAGACAAAATTACAAGGTTACTTAAAGTCAATGTATTGTCATATCTGGTATTTTTGTTCTACATATGCATCTAACTATCTTTACTGAGTTGGAAACTAGATTGTGCAGATCTCTTCAGTTTTAGAGAAATACACATTGGGATATTTAGTGTTTTAGTATCTTGTAAGTAAATACAAACGACTTCTTTTTATATTTTCCGAGTATAATCTCAAACATCAGAATTAGATTAACTAATCCATGATTCTCCAGGTATTGGTTTTCCTCTCTTTCTTCCAAGGGTCTTTCCAATCTCCATAAGACTTCAGGATAAAACCAAAATTTAAAGATAAGTTAATCTTTTTTTTTTTTCTCAAGGTTCATGGGTAAAATGATCCCTCTCTTTGAGTCATTTGATAGATTAAAATTTTTTAAAGTCTGTGTTTTATCCTTATTCTGTTTTTTTTGTTTTGTTTTGTTTTATTTTATGTCTGTGTGTGTGTGTGTGTGTGTTGAAAATCTGGTCATAATCTTTTCTGTAAAAAAAACCAAAAAAGGATAAAAAGGAACAGTTCACTTGAATGCTCTACTGCCCTGATAAGTAAAGGAATTAGACTTTCTTTTCTCCTAGTATCTACTATATTGTCATCTGTTACCTCTGTGTTTTTAATGTTCTCAGAGAACTGTGAATCTTTTCTCTCCTAACCCTTTCTGATTTTATCCTTACACACTTGCCCTATTTCTTTATACTCACCTTCACTAATATATCATTCCTTCTAATGTATGAATGACCTTTTGGGTTTCAGTGTCATCAAATTACTAATGAATCAGTCAAATATACCTTTTATGGTTAACTTCTGCATGTGAGCTGAATTCATTAGCTACTGTGTATATGGGACTTTTTAGTAAGTGTCAGCATAACATATTCTCTTTTGCTACATAATTTTTTTCCTAAGAGAAATTAAATATTTGACTTAATGAAGTGTATTTTTTTAAAGTATATTATTTTCCTTTCCAACCCTATGTCTTACTAAGTAAAGTGACAAAAACTACTTTCTATATTCATGTTCTTAAGCTCCCTCATTTCTAAGTCAGAAATAAAATCAGTTTAGCTGAATATTATCTCCTTATAATTTCTTCCATTTATTGAATTGAAATTCTAAAATGGAATTTCCGATGTCTGTGAATCCATCTATTGTACTTGACAAGCCTTATAACTGCTCTTCTAAACCAGTCCATCTTTGACTTAAGGAACTTGCTTTTTAATCTTTTAACTAATACTAGAAAGTGATTCTACAACCTTTCTTATAATTTACGGCTTGTGTTTATTCAATGCACATAGTTTTTGTGCCATTTGCATTCTTTATTCTACTTCATTTTTGTCCTTCACATTGCCTCTCTCTTCCTGTAAATAGTTAACACATTTTAATATACTGAGCTTAATATATTTTCCTGTATTATATTTTTAACAAGAAGATTTAATTATTTTAACTTGCCTTTCCACTGTTAATTGCTTTCCCACATCTGCCTTGCTTTCTTTTTCTGCCTTTTTTTGTCTTCACTTCTTTCACAAACATTCAAAAGGTCATGTCATCTCCATCTAAAGTCAGAATAACCATTTATATTCTTGGTATGTAGCATTGTGTTTTCTCCTGTTGTATCTCTGGCAGTAGACTAGAATCAACAAAAAGGCTGGATTCAAGTTTGAATGACTTTGAAGCTCAGTTCCCATTACTAAAGAAGTTTCTGATCTGGATTTTATCAGTAATTGACTCTTTTGCTAAAGTTAGGGTCAGTTTATGCTCATTAAAGCCAGAGTAGTTCCATTTGCATTTCTTGTAGATTTGCATCACTGTTGCTGTAATCAAATGATGTCTCAATAGAATTTAGCTGGAGAGTCTTTTAGGGTCATTTCAGATGAAGATTTTCCAAATATGACAATTATGATGGAAAATACTTCAACAGCATTAATTTCTTGCATTCACTTTATATGACTGGGATGAATATAGGATAAAATTTAACTCATTAGTTTATATAACTGCAGACACTAGAGGGACAGAAATCCCTGTATAACATTTAGAACTAAATGAAGCAGAGGAAAGAAGTACTTAGTATTAAATTTTAAAAAGACAAATAGCAATATAGTTAATTACATTTTAATTTAGCTGTCTTAGTTAACATTAAAGTTGCACCTGTGAGAAGATTTCTTTAGTGTCTCTTTCACATCAGTTGAAAACAAAATCCAAGTCATTTGTCTATAAAACAGTCCAAAATCAAACATACTAACAAACAAATAAATACTGGACAATATGCCATTTTTTTTTATTGCGTAGAATTTGAAAATGTCTCTGAACTGCTTGAGTATAAGCACTTAATGTGCATAGCTGATAATTTCTAACTGTCATTTACCATTCTACTTTTTTGAAAATTTTAGTGAAGTCAGAATCAAAATAAGAGGTTTTCCAGGTAATACTTGCACCTTTGAGTAATATGTTTGTTAAAATTAGTATCTTGAATTATTTCTAGAAAATAGTTTATATACATTTTTAAAAATGTATATGATTTGCTCACAGCTATTGTTTCTGAGAAATCCAGGGAAATAAGAGTGAAGAAAATTAAGAGTGGTTTTTCAGCCTACAGAACTACAGACTTTCCTTGTTCAGTCAGAATGACAACACAAGAATATATTCTCTTTATCAGTCAAGGATGAGTCAAAGTTGACTCATATTTGAGCTTGAGGGAACATTGTCAGAGCCTTAATGCAAGTTCCAGTCTTCTTTTCAGGTGCAGTCTGTGGATCAGGAATAAAGCCAGCTATGCTACAGCCCAATACATTAGCAGATACTATCAGTTTAGGACTTCCAGAGAACAGCATGGAGAACTGTACTGGGCAAAAATGACAGGGTTTAAGCAGTGGAAGATGAAGAGACTGAGCACAATGTGTGGCAAGAAGAAGAGGAGTTGAGACAGTTTACGTCTTCTTTGCTTCTTGATACATGTGTCAATAATTAAAACCTATTAATTATTGGCTACAAATTAAGTGAATTTTCCCAAATCAAGATTTCTCTGTGAATTTCTCTGTACTGCATTTAGACCAAATAAAAAATGGAAAAAGAGCAAAATCATGAGAATGAGCATACTTGAGCCTAGATATATTGTCCTCTCACAGTGTAGTTAGGCCTCTACTATTCTATAGCTGCCCCACATGCATAATCAGAAATAATCAGAATTAATCATTGACTAGTTCTCATGCAAATATTCAGTGGTGCTTGTTCTCCTGAGTCTTTATCTATAATAAAATTGCAATATAACTTTTAGAAAAACTGCAATTTTCATGAGCATTTAAGGAAAGCACAGAATGAAGATATTAGAATGTGCTGCTCGTTAGCCCTTCTATGACATTAATACCAGATAACGGCAGTAGTACTTGTAACAATAGGTTGCTAGATGCTGAAATGTGATATTGTCAGCATCAAATGATACTGATTTAGTAAATGAAATTTCAGCTTGTCAGGAAGGATGGTTTCTAATACTTTCCCATGTTAATAACTAGTTTTCTTTTCCTATAGTATTGGAGATCTTGAATTTATAAACTGTAAAATAAAAACAAGCCCTTGCTCTGATTTTTTTCACAATATTTTCTATTACAATGATAGAAATAAACCTGTAGGATCCAAGACAAACCCATATTTTCCTATTTTGTATCCTCCTGAAAGATCTTTTTTTTGAAAGGTTGTCATTGCCTTTTTTATGTTTCAGTAGATGTAAAACCAAATATTTTTCCTTCTCCAGTCCAGATAACTCAACATTGTTTGAAGTCATATTAAAATACGCATCTCTGTGTCTCTTCAGATGTGATTGGATTTCACTGGTCCATTAGCTGGGACTATACAGATGAAAAATTTGGTTATTATTTCAGTTGAATTTACAGCATGTTCAAAGTATCTTTGGAATGGTAAAAATAACTTAAATCTTCTAGACAGATATTTCTAAACCATTTACTATAGCATTTGAAAAACTTTAGTATTATCTATTAAAAAACCCTCTTGTTTTTAGTTCAGTGTTTGTTTAATGTTAAGACATATGAAAACTTGAGAAAAAATATTAAGAGATCTCAATCATGTGCAATAACTATTGATTTTATGAGCAATTGTATGTACTCGGCATCAAGAGTTTTAAATAATGGCTTTTCATTGTATTCATATGTTTAATTTTGAATGAGTGTACTGAGTTAAAACTAAACCACGTTATGTTTAATGTTTCAGGAACTTGGTGGTTAGCAATAATGTTCTGCAGAGTTTTTTATTTTTCTTTTACTATCTCTAAGTCAAAATAGATGGTTAAACAGTGCTGCTGACTAAAAAGTCTCTTTTTCACAAAATTAAATAAAGTTGTGGTCCTACTCTAACTTCTGGTTAGATATACTCAAATGAGGCACTATCAAAACAGAAGCAGGAATTGAGCAGATGGCACAACCATACTCCTTCACTAACCCTATAGTTTGCTACTGTTTCATGACTGAAAAAAATATGCATTACACTTTAGAAAAACATGCTCATTTTTCCTCATGGGAATCACTTAGCCTTCCTATCTGCAGCAGAACAGATCAGCTTCTTGTTCACCAATTATGGAACTAAAGAGCAGCTCAATGTTCCCTCAGGATAAACAGAAACAAAATAAATTGTGACCATATTGCTATCATACTAGTTACGTCCCAGGGGCCAAGTTGAGAGGGAACAGGCAGAGACAGCTGAGATATTTCTTAATTTTTGACTACTTGACTTTCAGCACTAGCACTGATCTTTTAATGCATTTTTCTTTGTAATAGCTTACTATTAGATTAGTTCACTTGCCTGTGTGTCTATTAGCTGTCTTTTAGAAGCAGAGAATCTAATCAAAACAAGTCAGCTCTCTTTATTTGTTTTTCCTCTTTGTTTTCTCTCTAGGGTGCTGTAGCATTCATGTTTCTTTTATAAATTTGTCAATCATTCTCTTCAGGTTTCTTTACCTTGCTTGTGGCATCTGAATTCTGTTTATTCAGAATTTAAGAGTCTCTTTTTTATCACTTGTCCAATACTTCCTTTTAGTTCCAAGTATAGGTCATTATTATACAGTGTCTTATCTTTCATTTCTTTCCCTGAGTAGTGACTGTTGAGTTGAGATCATTGATCATATCAGAATTATTGCATATGTCAAGGTTACATTCACAGAATCACACAGTCTTAAGGGTTGGGAGGGACCTTGAAAGATCATTTAGTCCAACAACCCTGTCAGAGCAGGGCTTTCTACAGTAGGTCACACAGGAACTCATCTAGGCGGCTTTTGAATGTCTCCAGAGAAGGAGATTCCACAATCCATCTGGGCAGCCCATTCCAGTGCTCCGTCACCCTCACAGTGAAATTTTTCCTTGTGTTTCTTTGGAACCTCTTATACTCTACCTTCTATCTGTTGCTCTTTGTCTTATCATTGGATATCACTGAGAAGAGCCTGCATCCATCCTCCTGATACCCGCCCTTTACGTATTTGTAAACATTAATGAGATCATCCCTGTCTCCTCCAAGCTGAAGAGCCTCAGCTCTTTCATCATCATAAGGGAGATACTCCACTCCCTTATTATTTCAAGTAGACTTTTAATTTTCACTGAGTCAAAATTTCACTTTAGTGAAATCTGTTTATGGCATTACAGTTTTCTTGGATTAAACCTCTGTTCTTTTACAGTTACTGCTATATAAAAAGAAAAATAGTGAAGCTATAGCAACTTGAAAAAAGAGAAGGAAATACCACAATATATGTTTTAATATAGGTCTGTATTGTAAAATTTATCACATATTTCTAAAAGGCTATAGCTATATATACATATGTACATATGGAAATGGTTGTGGCCCATTCTTAAACTGAATATACACACATTCTGATACACACCTTTTGATTCAGTGCTATCTAAAGCTTTTTTTTTTAAGACTATATTTATCATATTTTTAAAAAACTCCCTGACGTTTAATGTTTCCTGTTACCTCTGAGTCTCACATGCTTTTCTTTACGCAACTGAGAAAAGTTTATGTTTTGACAAGTGACATACCTTTTGCATGCAGTGCTTTCATTGTCTCCTGTGAGACTCTATTCCGATTTACTGGAGTTTCTATATTATTAAAAATAATATTTTTTTCCCCTATATCACCCATGTTCACCCACCACTGAATGTTCCCACGTAAAGCTGTATTCTTGCCAGACCATGGAGACATAGTACAATTCCACTAAGAAATGTTTGTTGCTCCAGGGCCGATGTGTGAAGAAGAGTTAGAAACAAAGCACCCCTAATAGAGCCCTATGGAGCTGAATTCCTCCCAGGACACTGACTGATGGACAAACATTTTAAATTTCTTTCTTTCAGACCTCGTGAGTGGTTATCAGTCTTCAGCCATGAGGATAAGGACAGCTTCATCAGTAAAGCTTGGATCAATGCATGACTTCAAAATCAGCTGTGTGAGGCGGAAATTAGCTAGGCAATGCATCCTGTATGTAGGGCAAAGTTACAACAAAAGCAGTACCAAGAGGAAAAAAGAAAAAAATCTTTCACATTAGGAAGATTTTGTTTATAATTCTATGCCTTGATTCAGTAGGGTAGCTAGAATAGCCCAAGGAAACAATCCCAGAACAAACAAGTAGACTACAACATAGTCCTTGTATGTATCTTAGAGGAATTTCGTTTTGTATTCTCCTGCCATAACATACAGCAAACGTTTCTGTGAGCCATATTGATTGTTTTTACAAACTAGATTAGTTAGGACAATGTACCAATATTTTAGCTACAGATGATGGCAGATGAATTATGAAAGGCTCTTCTGCTCTATTGGTAGTTTCTCACTGAGATTTTAAAAAACTTATTATTAGTATACTTTCTGTGGAACTACATTAATATTTCATAAGAAAGACAAAATGTACAGACGAGTCTGATAGTAATGCTAGTCTCTAAACCTACTGAAAAGAACACAGTCCATTTCAAGGTAAAATGTCTGGACAACTGTATACGGAGGCTTTGCATTATGGATCATACACTCAGTTCTTCTGATATGGTATTTATAATACACAAAATTCTTTTATGCTTTCACTAAAACTTTAATTGCCAACACAGGATAGCTATCATAAAACATTAACCTTGAAAGCATTGAAAAGTGAGAGGTTTTTTAACTTACATTTATTCCTCAGTTTTTTCCCAAATGTATGTGTATATGCATATGTGTAGAGCAGATGTACATATTTAACTGTACTAGAATTAAATCTCAAAATAAATTAAAAATTAAAATTTTCTTTAAATTAATTTTAAAAATAAAAACTGATGGGTTTGATTTTTTTTTAAAGCAACAATCTAGTCTATGTAGTGTATATCAATTTGATTATTATTAATTCCCCCTGTAGCTCTAATGGATAGGGACCTTCTCTTTATCTATAGACACAAATCTCTATAAACTTGATAAATCAACACTTCATGTCATCACATGTGCCTTAAAGAACTCTTAATGGTTTCTTAAGGGTACTTTCACAAAATTACTTCTGACCACCTGTATTACTCTCAGAAAGTGTTGAAGGCCTGAGGGTCACAGTAGGAGTCTGACTCAATGCTAAATGTTGTGACCTGTCAGAGATTCCCTGAATAATTCCCCTGGCAGAAAGAAGAGCTTCTACTTGCTTACAGAGCTCTCACTCCTGGTTTACAGTTGATAACAGTAACTCTCCAACAAAAGGATTTAACAGGTGAAGGTGATGATAGCTGAAGGATTTTTTCCACAGTTGTATCTGTAAGAGTTGTTGGCTGCAGCTTGAGTTGCAGCTTACTTTCTGGTTACACCTGAGCGTTTTCTCTAATCCAGAGAAGTAGCGTGCTGACCAGTGCCTTTGGTCTCTCCTACTTTCTTTCAAGGAAGTTTATATTCCCATCCTGTGAACTTTTACTCTGTAGATCTAAGTTTTCTCTAAGATAGGAGGAGTGTTTTCTGACCTACAGGGAATGGAGGAATGTGAAGTACTTTGTAGACTCTTGGATCTAATGGTTGCTATATAGTTGTAAAGCATTAGGTCAACAACATAGATGATTCCTTTAAAATGTTGGTTACTCTGGAACTGGGAAACAGAGTAAAATGTCTTGACCAGGCTGACACACTAGTCTGGAACCAATAAGTGTTGAATTCAGTTTTCCAAAGTCAGTTATCAACTCTGATGTTTTGCTGCTTTGCAGTGGTTTGAAAGACCACTTACCTAATGAAAATACTCAGTTTTTAAGAGTCAGACATTTTTTCTAAATTAAACACGAGAATTTTCAGATGATAAACAAAAATTCCATTTCCCTTCCTGTAAAGAAACTGATTAATAACCCTTCCATTTTTTACCATTTTAAGTCTGCAAAATTTGAAATTATATTAAGATATTTTCCATCAATTATATAGCTTTTTAAATATTCAACTGAAATGGATGATAGTCCACTGTATAATCCTAAAATGAAGTATTGTGGTGCACGTAAATAGACCTGTACAAAAATAATATATTCCAGTGATCTTTCACTAACAATGAAATAGCATTTGACTTACAGTTTCCATCAACTATATTATTACTTTCTTTAGTCTTCTAAATTAAATAATGTGTTTTTTAAATGATCCCACAATGATAATGAGTTCAATCTATAATCAGTAAGCACTTAGCATTTTTCTTTCTAAATATATGACTACATATACTTTTCCTAGGAATTATTGTTAGGTCATTAAGCTGTTCACTGAAAGTCATTTGGGAACTGTAAGACTCTACTTGGTTCTCATTAAATGAAATATCTGCAAAGATAACACATTATTGTGTAGGCTGCTTAAGAAATTGTTATAAATTAGCAATTTAATATTTGACCTGATATGAATTGGTACAATATAACTGTGTGTAAACAGCGTAGATCAAGACTAATGCATTTTCCAAGCATGTCTGAAATTAAATTTGAAAGTATTCTGAAAGAAATTTTAGTGAAAATCTTCTAGCTTTAATCTACCCTGTGGAACTCAGTTCTAGCCATAGGATCAAGATGGAGATTGACATACAGAGATGCCATCTCTCTGTCCCTCTGATACCTACTTTTCAAGGGTAGGAAATGTGTATTTGTAGACCAGAAATACATGTATGCCCCACTTTAACAGCTGTCTGCATCTGGCGAAGAAAGACAATGTGACAGTGGGTTGCAGTGTGACTCTCTTGCTTATTCTCTACATAAATTGGGCAAATTCCTGACCTTCAGGACCAGGGATTTTCTCAAACTCTGAGAAACTCCTTCAGGGATATCTGTGTCTCGAAGTAGGAAAATAACTAAAGGTAATCAAAGCAGGAAAAATAATAGTGTGGCATATCACCAGATTCCTCATTTAGAAATTTCTATGCTAACTACCTAGTTTGATTTCTTAAACAAACAAATATGATACAAGAATTTTACAAACAAAGCTACAAATTTAAAGACTGAAAAAGATGGCATAGATGTTACAGTCTTGCAAATGCTTCATTTCATACTCTTCAAAAAGGAGGGAAGAAGATGAATTATGCACTACTGTTGCCATTACAGAAACATGGTGGAATGAGTCACATGACTGCAGTTCTGCACTGGATGGCTACAGACTCTTCAGAAGGGACAGGTAAGGGAGGAGAGGCAGAAGGGTAGGCCTCTGTGTTAGGGAGTGTCTTGATTGTTTAGAGGTCAATGATAGAGATGATAGGGTTGAGCGTTCATGAGTAAGAATAAGAGGGAAAGACACTAAGGAGGATTTTATAGTAGGAGTCTTTTATAGACTGCCCAACCATGATGAGGAGGTAGACAAAATATTCTATAAGTAGCTGGGAAAAGTCTTGAGATCACTGGCCCTCATCCTCATGGCGGATTTCAACTTACTGAATGTCTGCTGGAAATACAACAGAGCAGAGAGAAAATAGTCCAGGAGGTTCCTAGAGCGTGTGGACCATCACTTCCTCACACAGTTGGTGAGGGAGCTGGTGAGGGAAGGTCCCTTGCTTGACAATTACCCTATTACACTTATCTGTAGGCACATCATGCACCACAATGAGTACAACAGATCTGTACTTAATGTACTCCAAAACAAGTAACTGGAAATGATAAAGCATCATTTGGGATCAGCAGGATACCTCTGTTCTTCTGGAATACCAGGTAGGATAAAAGCTGCTGGAATGTGAAGGAACACGTAACCACCAACCAGTTCCTGCTGTACGTGGACATAGACTTGAAGGTAGGTTGTGAGTTACAGGCAGTGAAATAGACATGGAACAAGGAAGTTCCCTGCCTAGGGCACAGGAGCAAACATAGTCTCTGTTCAAAGTGTCTGACATTCCATGAGCAAAGGCCAGTTTTCCAAAGTCTTTCTGGAGAAGGGAATAGTCACAGTTGTGAAGCAGGGAGCATAGTTCCAGGGTGTATATCAAGATATGGGAAGAAAAGTTTTTGTGCAAATATCTCAAAGATGGTGTCCTGTATTAAAGATCCAATGACAGATGCCTTTGAGCTAAATTCTTGGACATCTATATGGGGGTTGTGGAGTGGGGAGAGTAGATGTCTTTAAAGGTGAAGAAGACTATCTGTAAATACAGAGATTCAGAAAAATGCTGAGAACCTCCCTATAGATTTATTTGAAGCCTAATCATACATTAAAAGGTGTCTCATCAGTAGCCATTAATGACTTTACATTTTGTAGAGTACATTCTTTTGTCAAGTGGTTGATTACATGGCCAGCAACAAAAAAATTACTTTGTTTTGAGTGTATTCATAGTTCAAGAGTTGTTCATAGTTCAAGAAATTAGTGCAACTCAACAGAAAGACTGTGTTTCTTACCACGTTGCTTTACTTTCTTTCTGGAGTGATAATGTAAAATGATACTTTGGTCATTTTCTCATAAAAATCATCAAAGGACCTAATGTTTATGATACAAGGCATTTTAGTCAAATAGAACTAATTATATGAAACCCACTCTTTATGAGTCTCTGAAAACTAAGATTGCTTTAAAACTATATTATAAGCTTTTTTTTGGCTCTCATTCAACCAAAACTACAACCTGTAAGCTTTCAACACATATTCTAGAGACTGAAAAATTGAAAAGGAAGCAATTAATCTTTTATATGAGTTGTACTTTATTCTTAGTATATCCTCACCTGGTTATAGATTTCTAATGATCTACTAAAGGCAATAAATTAAAAGAGCACTTTCAATTTCTAGAAGTTGAATTTTAAAGTCTTTATGCACTATTACTGAAAAGGTTTTAGTCTATTTCAACTGTGTATCATAATTATGCCATGAATATACCACTAAGTAAAGCATAAAATTAAATCATAATGTCACCATTTAAGCATATTAGTAAGTTTAAAACTCTCACCTAAAAGAAACTGCTCCTATTCTATCACCGGCATTACTAATTTTTATTTGCTTATCATGTTTTCTGACAAAGTTATTTTCATGTTTATTGATATAAGGACTATAAATAAAACACAAAAGTAATATATAAACAAAGGAAGCTGAACTTAAGTGCTGTTATTCATTAAAGGAATTTACAGAAACATTTCATCAATGTAAATCTGTTAGATATTATTGCTTTCATTGATGTGACTGAGACTGTTCTTTTTGAAAAAGCTGAAAATATTACAATACCTTTACAGCCACAGTTTAGTGAAAAATAATTTCAGCTGTTCATTAGCATTAAATTAATATTTTCAGGTATCTAAATACCACAGGTAATGTGCTGTGTCTCAACTATCCTGATTTTTTTTTAATGTTGAATTATTTTTATGAATAATTACTATCATACATGAATAGACGTCTGTAATACTATTGAATAGGGAAAGTTTATGGTTATGTTAGAGCAGAATATGTGACTACTCTATCTGCCATTAAACGTTTAAAATAACCATCCTATGTATTTAAAATAGCTATCTTATTTAAAATAACCATCATGTGTGCTGACATAGCATATGTATGGTATGTATTTCTTCCATGCTTCAGAAAAATTTGCATTTCTTTCCTTTAGTGGTAAGGTAGCAGTCAGAGGCAGTATTTTTTACACTTTACTTACCATGAATTGCCAGACAACTTTCAGTTCTCTGAAAGATCTGAAACTGTCATGCAATTATAAAACATCTCAGCTAGCTAAAAATGTTGCTCGGTTTCATACATCTTTACTTCTTTTGATATTTTCCTGCAAAGTGATCACCAAGAACTGTGCAGAATTTGCTAGATAAATAGCAACTATCTAGGAGTTAAAGAAAAGAATTAAAGTCCATTGATTTTAAGCTATACTTTTTATTTTTTATTTTTTCTTGCCAATTAATTTCTAAATGAAATTAATAGTGCTCTTCCACTCTATAACAGAGACAATTTTCATAACAATACAGCATTTGTCCAATTAAAGTAACAAAGACTGGTACTTCCAATGACATTTACCATTTAACAGTGAACTAATACTTATCTACTCATATTTTTCCATCTATTCCTAGCTGTTAGGGGAGCATTGCTAGTGGTCATAGTGACAATGTCAGAGTGGAATTAAAGATAAAAGAAGTTCCTCATTCACTACTATCAACTTCAAGTTTCCGTTTTCTTTTCCTTCCCTCTGCCATTCTTTTCTCTGTGTACTGATGTTCGGAAGACTGAAACAATTTTTAAATGCAATATTGGTTATGTCCATTTCTGTGGACAAAAAGTCTGCAGTTCTTTTGCCCTTTTTATAGTATGTATGTGAAAGGTGTTATAATACATCTAATTTTCTATTTAATACATGCGAATTGCCATTGTGCAGTATTCATAGATTTCTACTTGACACCATTCTATCTTGAAACTGTTTCAAATTTGGGGAAAACGTTACATTAATGAAGGGACTTAGAAGAAAAAAATGTTTATTGGAACAATCTGTTTCTACATATCTTTATTGACCATGTAGGTCTTTTCCCAGTACAACCTGTCATGGCATTGCAGAACACTATAGCTGTTCATCTAGCTTTAGTCATTGAAATTGAGCCAAAACATATCTGAAACTTTTAATACACTTATGAAAAATTGTCCTTCAGAAATGTTTGAGGGGAAAAATTGTGGGTTTGGGTTTGGGTTTGCAGGGTTTTCTGCTTCCCAGCACCCCTCATATTCACACCCCACTTCCCAGGATATAACCTTATTGTCACTTCTAACACACAAGATAAGCATCGGAATAACTGTCAATCTGCACGGGGCAATCATTTGTTGTGCATCAATAAATGAGAAAGAGTATTATATTCCAGAAACCTGAATTCTCCTGAAAAACTACATCAGCTTGTTCACATTGCTACATAAATTAAAAAAAAATAAAAATGAGTAGCTTATTTTGAACACATATATGAAAACCTTCATTACTATTTGAACACCATATGCAGCAACAATTGTTAGAAAGTGATCTTTCCAAAGCAGTACTACAGATGATGGAAAAGATCAAATGGCCTTTGACAGACATTTAAGAAGAAAGCTGCCCTTCATCTGTAATGGAAAAACAGACAGCATCTCTGTAAAATTTTAGAATACCAAAGAACAACATTCAATAGGAAAAAAAGAGACAATGCAGACAGGTATTGAAAATAGTCTTTGGATTAAAACAGAAGATACAGCTAAGGTTATTTAAAATGCTGTTCAGCTTTTAATGTGTTACTGAATTGTAATGGTAAGTCTTTCACATTCTGGCATTAACAACCATTTATTTATTCACAGACAAGAAAAGAATATTGCTGAAAATCATGTTATGGGCCAATTTTGAAACCCCCAAAAATTAAAGTTCATGTTAAATTAGATCTTTAAGTCATCCAGGTAAGGCTTTGAATGCTACAGTCCATATTGCAGATGTGAGAGTATCTCTATCGCTGGGAAATGGTCAAAGCTGATATCAGCTGTCAAATTCAAAGAAACATATATTTTTAATATAGGTAGTGTAATATATTTTTACATCTTTATTTTCATGAACTGAGACAGATTCGCAGATTTCACTAGACAAATTGCACCTCCAGGTTCATAAATTTATCCTTGTTTCTTCTGGAGAATGTCACTCTATTTATAGTTTAGAAACTCCCTTTGCTGAAAGAGATAAGTCTGTGTACAAATACATCCTTCCATCCTCTGCATTCCCTCTTGGAATCCTTAGGAATTCCTGGAGGTACACACCACTCAACAAGAACAGTGACTGCATAGTACAAAAATAGGCTGACTTGGCACAGTGCATTTCCCATCTAGCAGAGCTTTGCTCTAGAAATGGTAAAGGTTTAATAAATAGGCTTCAGAGCAGCTGCCAGCATTAATTTCTGGCACATGACTAAAGGAGATGTGTGCCATGTGAAAGTCTTTTGCTAGGTTTCAAGATATTAAACATACAGCATAAGGACAGGCTTGCCTATCATCAATAATGAATACTAGAAAACAGAAAAAACTCTCCTTGATGAACATAAAAAAGATTATAAAGAACACTGAGGTGAACTCCCTTCCGGTACAGTTATAAAACATCAGAATCTGTCCATCATATGGAACTTTCCTTAGTATAAAGAAATCTGAGGACACCATTTTATGAATAGGCAACATATCAAAGTCTAAGCCATTTCAAAAAAATGTTTAAGAATAATTTGCAGATACGATTCTGAGTTCCATTTTTTAGTAGCTGATAGACGTCAAAGAAACAATTTGTAACAATTTCTGTAACCAGTGAGAAATTAAGAGACAGTATTGATTGTTTACCTTTCTTTTCTTTGTTAACTGATAAGAAAAAAAGAAACTGGGCAGAAAAATAAAGTTTTAAACTGAAGAACAATTCCTGAGAGGGCAGAAGATTATTTCAGTGCACCTGTGACAATTTGCACAAACCAAGAATCTTTCTTTCAGCTTTCTCCAAAACAAAGTAACACAGTACAGTTTTGGAAAATTCACTCTATAATTAGCTTGATTTATGTTGTTTTTTCCACTGTCACAAGCAGAAATTTCTCAGTAATAATCCACTTATTTATGAGATATGTGAGAAACTAGAATTGTTATTAACTAAGTTGGCATTATTATCATATTGTGGAAACAATGCATTAATTAAATGTTAGACATCACTCATTAATTACATATTTTAACTAATTTTCAGCGACTACAGTTGGACTGCTGCAGCTTTTTTTCCCCACAGCTTTTCTTTTTGCTTTTTTCTTCACATGTACATGCATAACATAACAAATTGCTAGGGATGAGGCTATTACTAGCTGACAGTGTAAGAATCTTTACCTCCCTAAAATGCTTAGCTTTGAGATGGTTCTCATAGATTTCATTGACAAAAACCTGAGGACATATCTAATTTAGAGAAGAGTTCTGCATTTCCAAATTATACTTTGATTTTTTTTTCTGCTGGCAGTTTGACAAGCTCTCTTTTGTATTATTATTAGTAGTAGTATCATCTATCATTTAGCAGGTCTCTTTTTGTATCCATGTTAAGGTCCTCAGTCTAAACAAATGTGCTATTGACCATAGTTAATGTCCACAGTAATAAAATCTACTCAGGTTTCATTTTGTTCTGAAGACCAACGGGTACTTTAGTATACAGATGAATCATAGAAGCAATATATCTGTCTACTCAAATTTTGTATTTAACAGGTTACATCACTAAAGATTTTATGGCAAAGGACAGGGCGAATAATTTCTGTTATTACTGCATCCATATACTGAGTTCATATCAACATAGGAAAGTTACAAAATTATAATTTCAGTTAAGACTATCATTTCTAATTTCAGCATAGGAAAAATTTCTTGACTCATTTTACCAGCATAATCATAGTGGTATTAATGAGTAGGAAATATAACTGGTAAAGTTTTCCCAGATTAAGAGGTTGTCAAAGATGCTGGACCTTTTTCCATAGCTGTAGTAAGATCTATTAGCTTCTGAACCAAATCCCAAAGCTCTCCTCTCCTCTCCTCTCCTCTCCTCTCCTCTCCTCTCCTCTCCTCTCCTCTCCTCTCCTCTCCTCTCCTCTCCTCTCCTCTATCATTATCTTTCACTTTGCGCTTCTCTTTTTTACAGCATTTTCCTCTACAGTTGGTAGAATAGCTTCTAGGACAGTAAGAAACATTCTCATATTAATAATGGACCATTTAATGTAGCACTCTTCCCTTGATATAGTTGTAATAATGCTTTGAGGATTAGATTCCTCTGACTTACTTTTGATGAAAACATTACTGTTATGTTGGAGATTCACAGTTAATTTTCAACTGGTTTTATTAATTTAAATACAACATCTGATTTAGAAGCTTGCATTTTCTAAGATTATACTACAGTCACTGGAAAGAGTCAGAACATTTCAAACTGTGAATTACTTCCTTCTTACCTCTCTTTCTCACTTCTTGTTTCTTCCCAAAGGTGACTTTGGAACTAGTTTTGAGGATGTGATACGAACATTGAAAATACCGAGTATAAATTAGTATATTCTAAAATATATAAAACTAAATATTGTTTGCACTTTAATTGTATTACAGATAATAGAGCATCTTTCCCATTGGACTAAACTGTTAAAAATTGTCACAGTCACTCATTTGAAAAGTTTATTTTCATTTCTTGTCTTTCAGTTTCTTGCTTGGACCGTCAAATGGTAAGGGACTCATCTAGGAGTTTTCATGTCTGTCTTATGAGCAATTCCTGCATCTGATGGCACAAATGAAATGTTGTAAGTGGTCTCTTTTTTTTTAATTATTTTTCATATTTAATGTCAGGTAACAAAAAGGAGTTTTAGTTTTCTGCTGATGATAGTTTCTGGTTAGGCATTCAGGACAGAAAAATCAAGAAGTCCACTAGAAAGACAGTGGAATACTGGAATGGGCCATCCAGAAAGATTGTGGAATGCCCTTGCAGTTATTCAAGCCTTGGCTAGACAGAGCCATAGCTGGCCTTTTCTAATGTTGGGTGTAACCTTATTCTGAGTGGGAATTGACCTACATGAACTCCGTTGACATCCTTCCCAACCAGCACTTGTAGCATATTATGATAATGTTGTAGCTCAGTGAAACAGAGTCAGTTGCTGTCCCAAGGATTGTGTATCAGGATAAGAATCCTAGAGAATTCTAATCTTTAAACTTCTTGATTTCCAAGATCTCTGTATCACAGCAACATAATGTGCTACAAAGGGCTCATATGTAGAGAGATTTATCACAAAGCTCAGTTTCTTTATTTTTTGTGTTCTGTCAAGGAGTTGCATCATTGCTTGCTCTGGATTGTCTGCAAATTACATAGCTGTGTCCTTGTGACCTGAATTAAACAGTACAACCTACACCAGGCAAACAAGGAATGTGATCTAGAGATTGTTCAGGTGGTCTCCAAGTCTCACATATCCCTATATCATCAAAGGATGATTCATGGTTACCCTTACATAACTGGCATGTTTTTATGGAGTTATAACTAATGTACCTTTTTTTTTTTCTTTTTAATTCATTGTTTCCTCTTTGCCATAGGCAAATGCATTATTCCTGCTGTACTTCAACAGAGTGATTCTGTTCTTATACTTTCACATATCACTAACATAAGCAGACTCACTAGCAAAACTGTTTAAACTGTATGGTCTGCTCTAGTATGGTCTTTAGTAAATGATTCTTGATGCATTACTGAGATTCATCAGTGAATGCAGTAAAAGAATAATTTCCTTTTTTTATTTTCAATAATGTTGATAAATCAAAAATGTTGACAGGTTAAACTTGAAATAATAGCCACATCCTACAGGAATCTGAAGGAAAGGAAATGGATGTTACTTTATGGAATGACTGTATAAAATGAGGTGATTAGGTAGAGATAAAAAGCTCCCACAAATAGCATTCATCATCTTTTTCTCTTAAAGGTAATTCCATCATACTAGTGTATGCTGATGATGTTTCTGCTCTTGAAGTAAAATATATCATTCAGGAATTAGTGTTTCAGGTAGCAGTGAGTAAACTCAATACTTTGCTGTGACATCTCTATTGTAGTTTTTTTTTTAGCTCCATTTTTATACAGATAAATTCTATTACTATGCCCTGCCTGCTTAAACTGAAGATACATTTTTCTTCAAGATTGGGCAGATCAGTGTGTTCATAAAATATTAATGATGAAAGCTGATGGAATTAGATGTGTCTGTGACTATAAGTTTATCTTCTTGGCAGGGCTTTCTCTGTCTAACCTATTTCTTTTGTCTGATCTCCATCAGAAATGATGGACTGTTAAATATATGTTTGTTCAGATTAAAATATGCACAGTTTTTCAGAGCAGATAAAGGACCTGAATTTTTTATTTAGTGTTCCATGTTTAGGTAACACCTTTATAAATTTTGCAGCACAATTTTGTTGTTCAAAAGCATAACTGTTTGCCAGTATGCTATTTCCTTTTATTTCTCCTGCTGTCATCCTATTCTGCAGAACACTCTTCCTCACATGGAGCTAGAAGAATAGAGGGCAAAATGGAGAATGAATATGATAGCTTAATTTGTAATCTTGCACCACCACAACAAAAAGATACTTAACCAGCTGGTTATAATGTGTGCTGCAGGAGAAGCTGTTAAGAGGCTTCTGTTTTTCCATTAATCTCTGTTATTTGGGAACTGAAAGGGAAAGAGAAGTGACCATGCATTCTTTTTTGTATCATGCATTTGAGGCTTGCTTATGTTAAACTAAATTGTAAGAAAAATTTGTCTCAAAGGCTGAAGGATTGAGTGAAGCTTTTTTTTTTTGTCTGAGGAATATTTGCTTTTATCTTCCTTGTTGCTTTATGTCATAATTCTTGATTTACGTCTTCCTTAGTTAGCAGCTGTTAACATGGGTTAGATAAACAGCAGCAACTCTTGGATAGAAGAGGCAACCATTCTTTTCAAATTTATGTCAATCTGTGAAGAGTAGATTTAAATAAATCATCCAGAGAATAATATACATAGAAATGGGTATCCTGACCCTGCAATAAAGAATAAAAGGAAATATGTAAGAACAAGATGTGCTAAACATCCATGAAGGATAATAAGCTGTCTCTATTAGTCTGTGACCATGTGGATTTTTACATCCTTGATAAATTAATTGTATAGCACTAGGAAGATTTTGCATTTTCTCCTCCTGCTTGAACCATGCTGTTCACCATGCATTTTGTTAACTACTGTGATGGGATTTTATTAATCTGCTTAAAATAAAATTTAAAGAAAATAATTTTTATTGTCTAGATTTCTCAAAAATTATACTCTAAAGACAGGAGTCATCTCACCTTACTTTAGTTTTGCAAAATTGGAATAAACAGAGAGAGATAGTTTGCCTGTTTACAGTACCTGTCTTAGCATCGTTTTAATTACTTTTTAGTGAATACCTATCTAAGTAACTTAGATTATATGAATAATGTTTAGGTGACTAAAAACATTGGTTTAATTAATTCCTAATGGTTTAAAGCATTGCTTTTTCTGTTGATGTTACTGTCAGCCAGCTTCAGAATGCTGTTGTCATGGTTCAAAATGAGAGATATAGGGACACAGAAGTTAATTCTGGTTTTTTCATGTCTTTTCTAGACCTACATTGGTAACTCCAATCTGTCTTCTGGATTCTTCTGCAAAAAAAACATTTCCCAAAAAAACTCCTTGTAAAATTTATACTGCCACCAACAATGGGATTTTGAATCTCATGATATTCCAGTCCCAGACTTCCTCAGTTCATTATCCAGTATTGTTTGCTTTCTGTCCATGTTCATATCTCCTTGGAATTCAACAATTTTATAGACCTCTAGACTCTGAGGAAGTTCCAAAGTTGATGTGGTTTCTGGGCTCTGCACAAATTTTTCTTTTTGTCAGTAGCTTCTCATGTGTACTGATGCTGGTTCGCTGAGAGTATTTCCAAGAGTCAGAAGTAAGGAGCTTTGGTGGAACATCATCAGGATAGTCTGGTGCTCTAATGAAAATCTTACAGAACATTTTTAACATCCTACTTTCAATTCTTATGAGAACAGCATTTTCGTCAAAATGTTGGAAAACGCATTTAAGTTTTAAGGAGACTTGGTACTTTATAAAAGACACCATAAAACTCCTTTCGAGGTGGCCAGAAATCCTATTGCACAGCACAGTTCTGTGCAGTGCCCAGTGTCTGTCACAGATCAGAACTAAGGTGGCAGTGGTAGATGAGAACATTAGCACGTGGTATGTCTAATTAGTCTCATCCCCATCAGTCTCTCATTTTTTAACCTTGTGTTGGTCTAGTAAAAAAAAAACAAAACAAAAAAAAAAAAGGAAAATGAGCTTTCTTTTACTCATAGTAAAATGAAATACCAAATTACATGTTTCACAAACATAAGAATCAAGTAGTTCACTATGTCATGTTAGCTTTTTTCATAGTGTTAACTGAAATCACACATAATTCAGACTTTCTAATTACCAGTATGCTGCACAGAGGAAGTCTTTCAGTAATTAACCTTTCAATTAATGAAAGTACATTTTCTGCTTCTCTCCCTCTTCCAGCTATTTTATGATTTTCCTTCCTCTTTTTTTTTCTTCTACTTTGTATTCTAGACCTTGCCTTCGAAATAATAAATCCAATCTATTCACAGCTATCAAAATTTTGAGCTACAATGTAAAATGACAAACAGAGCAGAGTGAAGCTTATTTTAATTCTAATAATTCTGAATTGAAATACCACTTCTAATATGATAGAAAAATTACTCCCATGACCTATTTTTCTTGGCTAAAGTCATGTGCACCCAGTCTCAAAGATTATTCATTTTATAAATGTAGAACTCTTTTTGTAGAGGGACATAATTTTTCCTTATATATACAATAGAACTTCAGCAAAGTGAAAACTGAGCTCACATATCACCTGCAGATTTTTACTTTGTTTGCTACAATATTCCCACTTCTTAATCTGCATTTCTTAGACATGAATTTTTGTCATTGTATTTTAATAGAATATCGAGCCATTTGTAAGCAAAGTACAGTACAACGAAGAAGCTTACAAAAAATTATATGCAAATATGAAAGTATTGATGACTTTTTGAAGTTTTCTAAGCATGCAGAATAGAGAGGTCAGGTAAAAAAAACCTCAAAAATAATTGTCAATTTTCTGAAGTAATAAAAAAGTGGAAACTATTTGATAAATGTAGTTTTCTGGATCACAAAACAGTATAGGCTTTTTTTCCTGTTATATGCACTTAAGAAGCTACAGTAACGTATTTCAGTTCTAGTATATGACTGAGACTAAATGTTAAACAGTAAGCCTAAATGGTCTGCAAGTTGACCTGATATTTTATCAATCTCTCTGCTGAATTAATCAACCATTACCATGTGTTCAGATATTTTTTTTCTTACACTCATAGACCCTATACTGAATTATAGGAAGATTACCATAAATATTCATAAAATTCCACTTTTTATATATATTGACTAAAGTTAGACTTACACTTTTCTGCATTTTTATATTAATATTCTTTTGAGTAAATTTAACTATGCAAAAATATGAATTTTAGAGTTCAAACTGCAGCAAGAAATGTTTACATACCTAGCAGCTGGACAAATAAACATTTTATAACATCTCTGAGAAATCCTAACAAGCATAATAAAAAGGGTAAGTATTCCCAAGGAACAATTTTCATCAAGTCAAAGACTAGAAATAAAAGTCATTACAAATACCTTAAATTTGTTGAATTCATAATTAATTATGTCTCTTCTCCAAACACAAAAAAAATCTAAAAATAGGCTAGATGTGTTAGATAAATTATTCACTGCAAATTATTTTCACAGCAATAGTTAGCAAACAATTCATTTGTTGTTTCTATACTTGCTTAAAATCAGAACCGTCCTATCATGAATTAGCCTCTTTCTACCAGATTAGTTTAAACTTTTTCTTTGAGTATTTGTATTCACCAGAGAATCTCATGTCAAAATATGAGCTGATATTAAGGAAAAGTATAGATGTCTCATAGTTTCATTTCACAGACTACTGCCACAGGTTTATTTAGCAAAGCATTGTAAATGTAACTACCGATGTATCCAAATATAGCTGAATAACTTGTTGCAGCAATAAAACATCTTGTCAGCAAATACTTCAGGAATGTGAATTTAAACCATAACACTTTTGTTAGGATGTTTCAGATGAATTGCATTTTTTCCCCAATTTTTTTAAAAACGGCAACATTAGCTAGCATAGTTTTAGTATAATGAGCAATCTGGAAAAGTACTACCATGGAAATATGGAATGGTTTTGGTTGGAAGGGACCTTAAAGATCATCTAGTTTTATGCATATAGCTATAAATCTGACTGCTTTTCTGCATCAGGAAAAGATCTTTTACAGATTAACATTATGATTATATGCAAAATTCATGAGAATATCACTGCTAACAGACCAGCAAACAGGTTGTAGTGCTGCCTGTTCCAAAGAAGCCTGCAAATAACATCCCTGAAAATGTGCTTGATACACTGATCTGCAAACATTAGCTATGAAATAATGAGAATCAAAGGAATTGATATAAATAGATTAAGCTTTCTGTCAATAGAGGCAATTATTTTTATCAATTTTTTAATCAATTTTCATCAATTAATTTAATTATGAGATACAATGAAAGGAATGTTGCAATAAAGATTTTATCAAATGTATGTGCAGAAATGATATCAAATGCATTCAAATATCGTACTATGAAAAAAGTTATAAAAAGAAGTAAGAGAATAAAAATAAAAAACATTAAAAATCCCTATTAATGAGGAATTTATATAATAAAAAAATTATCTTGTTGAACTGATTAAGCTTCAAAAGATCAAGTGGGAACATCTACCTGAGCAGACATTTAGGGTTAGAGGAATGCAGTCTCTATGACAAAATCCCTGTGTTATCCTAATAACACCAAACGTATTTGTCCATACTGTGTGTTTTGGTCTTAATTCAAAAGGCTTAAAGAATACACTTAAGAGACCTTGATAATCAAGTTTTTGCTTCAAGTTTTGCATCTGAAAATCTATAATTCACTCTGATTTGTAACTTCGGTATGACCTGATAATCTAACTTTTTAGCTTAATTAATGTTAAATTGACACAGGTGGCCTGTAACTATCAATCATTACTTCTCAAATGCTGGTTTTGAACAAGGATGAGGGAGGTTTTGTGGCTGTCCTTCTTAGCCACTCACATGGTGTAAATATCTTTTTGGAAGGAAAATAATTGTTTTTTTCTGAGCCTACTCACATAGGTCAAGGGCCTACAAGGAAGCTGAAGTGATGGAGAGAGAGAGAGACACAGACAGTGGGGATCTCAAAACACTGTATGGGGAATAGATGCATAGACAGAGATCTTTTTCTTGGGAATCAAAGTGCTTGCACAAAATCTGTTGCAAAGGAAATTACTAAATGTTCCTAATCTGAAAGATTCCCTATAAATAGAGAGTCTGGGAGTCTTTGTTACCAAAGTCTTTCATTTCTATTCTGTCTTTTTTGAACAGCTACTTTTCTAAAAATCTACCCAGTTTCAATTTCTATCCTAATAAATCTAGCTTCAGGTGTTCAGAAATCACTTTCACGTCCAGTTGCTCAGCTTTTTGGTTGCAAGCAAACTTAGCAAAAGACATATGCTTTCCTTACATTTGCTTAGACCTTCATATTTGCAACAGCATGGCTAGTCAATTCTTCTCCTTTATTGTATTACAGTTCTTAAAATCTCATCTTGCTTGCTAAGCATTATATTAATTAACCATTAGTTTCCAAGATGCTATTAGATAGACAGAAATACACAGTTTTGGTGGATACAAAATAATGAAATATATTTCTAATATCTAGTCCTTTTAGGTATTTTCCATCTCTTATACAGCTTTATACAGTCCATGATTCCTCAATAGTCATATAGAACCCTATAGTAAGAGATATTACCATCCTGAGTAGAATATAATTAATTTATTACACATAATTACGCATGCATACAACTATGCATTACATTTGTCCTAAAAGCATTGTCTCTGAATCATTTTTCTGTTGGTTTGCACAGCACTACTGTTGAAAGTTACTTAAAATATTCACAATCAGAATTCTGTGAGTTTGGGTGGGATTTTTTTTCCTATGTGACGAGAGTTACTAAGAAGTGGTATTTTCCTTCCTGACATGCTAACTAAAACATGCTGAGATATATTTATATCCATAACCAGACACATTCGTTGTACTGCTTAACTAGGCAATAAAAATGCACAGCAGCATTTAAAGAATAACTTACCATGCTGAATGCAATCATATTTTTGCAATGACTCTCACTATTGTGCCTATTGATACATGTTCTGCACTTGGACTCTCTCTCACCATGAAAAAAATTGAGAATGTGGAAACAGGCATTGGATCAAAACAAAATGCAAGTATCTAACTATTTCAATAATTTGTATTCTTGTACTTCTTTGTAAGCCATTGCACACAGTCAGTATAGAAACAAAGACTACATTTTCATGTAGTTTAACACAGTCTACAACAACAAAAAAAAGCACTATGTTCTGCTGAGCTACACAACCCTACAGAACCTGAACTATTCATGGAAAAAAAAAAAACAACCAAACACCAAAATGTAGATAATATATAAACTAATTTAATTCTTTGTTTTTGTAGATATGCTAATAAAAAATAGCTAGGCTGTTTACTGTACACAAACTTCCTGGAATATACTCCCTTTAGGCAACATTGTCTAACTTTTCAATTAGCACTTTGGAATAATGTATTAATATAGAGTGAATCCCAGACAGATGTCATCTCACCTATTGATCTTAGAAGATTGTATTATCTGGTGTTACAGGATTTGTATAATCAGAGGTCAAATGGGCCTAGCCTAGACCTAGGCTGATAGCCCAGACACAGAAAAACGTGATAAAAATCTTAATGCCCATTAAAGCTCAAACATTCAATAGTACAAAGTGGAAACACTTTTACTTCCCCTCCTAAAACCAAATTTTAAAAAAGCTACACATATGCTGAGCAACAGTCAGATACTATCACACACAGACTGCTGATTCCAACCAAAAGCTATAGTTGCATTCCGACTTTTGGTTTCACACTCCAGAAATCACCAGGAAGAGGAGGAAACAATCACATCATTTCACAGCTCTTCTTGAAGTGTCTGTCTCTAAAATCCCATGGTAAAAAATTAAAAACACCTCAACTACTGTTGCCGTTGCAGGCAACACTACGTGGTGGTTCAGACTGATCTCCCAGCTCTCCGACAGTCGAGGGAAAGGATCACTGCACACATGGTGTGGATGATGCTCTGTCTCCGTCTCCGTCTCTCCTCTTATTGTTTATGTTATGCCCTTATATCTGCTGGCATAAGCACCTCCTCTATCTCTGCCCCGTGCCAGACATCTCACTTCCTCTTCACCCCTCACGTTACAATCCGAGATCTTCCAGACGCCTACTACAAACTACAAACATGCAAAAATTTTGATATTAAAGATTTCTAAGAAGGTTCTAGTTTATAATATAAGCCCCCCTCACTATCATATCTAATTCCATCAAAAAGTGACAAATAATAAAGCCAGAATTTTGTGGCTTTTGCCCTCTTTTTTATTCTCTGTATTAGGGATTCATAAAAAGCTAAGAACTGTAAACTTAGAATGGAAGAAGTTCAATATCTGCCTGATTTTCCAGTTGTGGGCAATTTAGCCATTTTTCTATAATTTACTACAGTTACATGCCAGAGGCACGTATTTATAATACACAAATCAGTGAGTTGTGGTATGCTTGCTTGGCTGCATTTGCAGACATAGTTGGTCCCACTTCCCTCATCCACACACACAAGAACACAAGAGCCAGTCATAAAATTTGGTGGCTAAATATTTATAGTTCAAATATATTGATCATCAGCAGTACTGTGAATACTTTCTTTCCCAAAGAGATTGTGACTGTGTTTGATGAAGATGTGTCCATGGCCTCTAGAACTCCAATTAAAAAGCCCATTTTCACACAGCTTGCTTCTAAGTGAATTTTCAGACATGTGTTAGTAGTGCTTCCTCTGAAACTCTACAGACATCATCGTTCAGACCATCACCTCTTACCAGGCTGTATCCTGCCTGACGAAACCACAGCTTTTGGAAGCCTGATAATGTTGTGTGCACACATGCACATTTCCTCCTGCAATTATTGAGTGACTGTTTACTCTGTGCACTGGAATACTGAACACATTTGTGCTTAGCTGACTTTTGTTTACACATCTTCTAACGTTTTAGGTGATTTTTACTGTTCGTGAGTCTTTGGTGGTTGTTTTGTTTTTCCACAATGTTTTTTGCCACAGTTAGATTTTCAGACAGGCTTTTAATATTAGAGAAGATCTAAGAACATTTTAGGAAATACCACAGAATATACTGTCTATTGATAGACTATTGGGTGGTAGTACTGACAGCAGGCCGCTGTTTATTCTGACTGTCTTTAAACTATCTAAAAGTTATGGATCTAGGCTAAATTAGTTACATAAGTTATTTCTATAGTCAGGAAATTAAAAGGAAGATATTTTGAAGGAGTATTAATTTCTCATTTAAGCTGCTATCAAGACAGTTAAAATGAATTGTATTTGCGAACTATTAGTTGGTACACATTTACTATATAAGGAGCTTAAATTACCTAGTTTAGACAAGAAAACTAAAGTCAAGTGACGTAAACCTAAAAAGATGCTATTCTAGAGACAGTGGAGATAATAAGTTCTGGACGAGAAAGTGACAAGTTTAAACTGGCATGTCAAAGGGCTAGGATTCAGTCTCTGTCTAAATGCAGCATGTCATCAGAACTAAGTTTCATTTTTCAGTTCTAATAGAAGCGTTAAAATTCTCTTAATACCACATTTTTACCTGCCTGAACATGATGACACATCTACAGGGAAAAGAGAGGTGAACTGGCTACATTATTTCCTTTTTCCTAGTGGCAGATATACAGAGGATGATACAGAATTTCTATCACAGAGTCAGTTAGTTAGTTAGTTGCAGTTAGTTTCAAAAAGAACTAGGTTTCATCAGAATACAGCTCGCTTCTATTGCAGAAAGAGTGCTAAGGTCCCTGGCACATTCATTGGACCTTTGCTGATTTAGGAACTAAAGACGCTCATCAGGAGAATTTGTCAGCAATTTCAAATCCTAGCAGCAAACAATACAAGCTCTTGTGTTTTCCTGATGAGAATGATAAATTCATCATCTAGAATTACATTAGGACAACCTTTGAAAAAACTTTTCTAAATTTGTACTGATTTTACATGTATCTCTGGTCCTAGAATAACATCAGAAAAAGAGTATTGATTTTCAATATTTTGCTAGACTGGTACTCTTAGAACCATAAAGAAGTACTGATGAATCAGTAACTTTAATGTAAATAAAGCTCATGTTTTTTTCACTCAGTGCCTACATTTTTTTGGTTTTAAAAAAAACCCAAGTTTTTGAAATTCTCTACCTTCTGTACCTTACCACTTTTTAACCTTTCCTTGTGTGAAAGATGTTCCAGTCCCCTGATCATCTCAGTGGCCCTATGTTGGATTCTCTCCAGAAGTTCTCTGTCCCTCTTGAGCTGAGGAGCCCAGAACTGGACACAGTACTCCAGATGACACCTCATCAGGTCAGAGCAGAGGGGAAGAAGAACCTCCCTTAACCTGCTAGCCACATGCTTCTTGATGCATCCCAGGATGCCATGTTGAATGAATATTTGCTTCCTTTGATATTTTTCACTAAATTATGCTATACTGTCCAGAAAAAAAAAAAAAAATAGGCTGAGAGGTCCTGTAAAACTATAAAGCTATCCCATAATTTTTGGACATGCTGGATAATGCTATTCATTTGTTCTTTCTTGGGACTTTATGCATCTCAGGAGCACTACCAATGCCAAGTTCCTCCTTTGATGTACATGGTTAGCAGTAAGGAACTGAGATCTATTAGAAAATGAGTCTAAAAGGATTTCTATTTTCTTTGCAGTTTGTTATCCTTTTTTTTTCTTCATTGGCTAGATTCCAATCCATTAAATAAGAGTCTTTTTTATGCAAAGGCTCAAATGTATTTGTGACCTGAACTATTGCTTCTGTAAGATAAAGCTTCATTTAATCTCTTTATTGTCATAGATATTCACTCAAGAAATCAATATTTGAAACACTTTTCCTGCAATTATATTCTACAATTGTCATTTGATTTTTTGTACATAGACTACTTTGACACAGATACAACTTTGAAAACTTACACCAGTGCTAATAAGAAAGTGAAAAAGTTTGTCTGAGGTTAGTGGTTTTATGCATTTTCTTAAATCCAAATTGTCAAACAGATATGCAAGTACAGAAAAACAGCATTTTAAAAATTCATTTTATTCATATTCAGTAGCAATTTTTCTTTAGTCTGCAATAGAATTTTGTAGCTACAGAGATCCAAGAAATAATGTTAATTTCTCACTTGTTTCATGTCTTGCAAATAATTTTTCACATGTATTTACCAAGTTCTCCAGCTATTGGAAGCCTGTGCACATTCTTTTTTTCATCTATGTGGTGAAGTCATTACCATTGTATCCATCTATTTACCAAATATTAAAGTAGATAATATTTATGTCACCTTTTATGTTGCTCTTTCACTTTATTATTAGTGGGAATAACTGAATTCACTTTACTTGTGTTAAATACTTAGGAAAGGCATGTTGTTCTCTGTAAGTTCTATAACTACCTGTTGACTAAAGAATATAGTCTAAATGGTAATCAAACACTGAAAGGGATAGATGAATGAAGCCAAAACTTCCCTAACTCCAGGTAAGGACATTTAAATCTAAAATCAGCGTTTCATCCTCAGGGAGAATGAACCACCTCCATCCTCAAAAAAAATGACAACACTTTGAGCCAAACCACAGCATTGGACAATACAGGTACACATAGTTCTATGGTACAAAATGCCTTACCAATATAACATCTTGAAGCTTCTTGTGGAAAAAGAAGCTGAAATTCAAGGTTGTGGTAAAAAATGTCAACTTTCCATGCTCTTTGGTGAATACCAAAGGCTCCACAAAAGGTACCATCTTACCTGAGGAGTTAAGAGGATTAGGGTGAATGATGTGTACAGTAGATGTTCTACCTTTAGGCTGAAGAGTCTACATATATATCTTCGACTCACCTGGCAAGATCAGAATCTCGGCTCAGTTACTGCATCGAGATTGGAAAGCTCTCTGTCTTACTGTCCTGCCATACAGAGAATTTATTCTACTTAAAATCAGATGCATTTGAATGCATTGAATGAACTGAGTTTCTAATCTTGACAAGTATCATGGGTGAGTCAGAGATTCAGAAAGACATATATATTACATCTCCCATTAACACAACTTAAGGGCATGAGCCCACTGTGGCTGTTAAGCCCTTTAATAGGTATGTCTCTTAACTTTCATATATCCTGCAGTAAAACCATTAGTATCCTACTGTGGGGCATGCAGGTAGTAGTCTGTCCTCTGTGTGTTTTACTTTGATGAATCTATTGAGTGGAAATTCTAGCAGCAGAGAAACTGTGTTCTGGATAAAGCTTTGAGGGAAGAAACAGAGAGTGATACATGGAGTCAGAGAACTGACTTGTGAGATGGATAAAGGCAGATGTCTTGGGATAGATAGTCAAGCTCAAATTTTTTATCAGACAGTAACTTGCAGCAGTCTACTTCAGGCAAGATGTCCCATAGTGTCATAGATAGGGACAATCCAGGATCTGACCTTGTGTTAATGTCAGAATCAGTGCTCAGGAAAGGTGTAGGGCCATGCTGGAGATCCATGCTTTAGAGCTAGAGACAGTGGCTTATTGTTCATGCGCTATACAAGCAGCAAAAGACACTAAGAAATTACTAAGAGAAAATGTGAATGGAATTTATCTCTTTTTGCATCTGTACTCAAGTTAGCCATCTCAGGCTAGTTTAGTAACCAGTGAAGAGAAATAGGTATTTTGGGGGCACAATTCATCTGATATATTTCAGGCAGTGACTTTTTAGTGAAATTATTCACAGTTGACTAATTTTTTTTCTTCATCAGCTGTTAATGGAGGCTAAGTGTCACTAGCTCAAACATTCACATCATAGGCATCTGTGCTTGGTCAAGTGAATGTCATTCTATAAAGACAATGCAAAGCAGCTCCAGTGCATTCTCAAACAATAAGGCATAGGTCCAATAGACATATATCTCAAATCTCCACAATGTGGACTGAAAGTGTTACCTTAAGAATTAGTACTCTTTGCATCAGTCAATGAAGCTATTATATGCTCCTCTGCTGTGATCATTCTTGGGAGTCTTGTTTGAAAAAATTCCATCTCTCTTGTCATTAAGGGTCACTTAATCTATTTACAACATTATTTGCTAGAAAACCACTGGGAAATTAAGACTTAAGGAGCATTTACAGTAGAGTTTTTGTATCGCTGCTGGGTTAGACTAGTAGTTTCCCTGAGGTCTCTATAATATCACTAGCAGCAAGAAGCCTCCATAACATCACTCAAAATAATATTGCAAGGTAAGTGCTCTAAAGAAATCAGTCTGAGCATATTATCGTATAAGATTCACTATAAAACTCATTTCTTCATTTCAGGAGCTATTCCTATAAGGGGACAAAGCTAGAAAATTGTATAAAATATAGAACAGAAAATGAAATTATTTTTTAATCTGATATGTAGATTTTATATCTATTATTTTAAATTTTATTTTATGTAATTTATTGTGGATATTTTAGTTGTTTCCTTTCCCAGTAAAAGTGCTTCACTTTACTCATAGTACATAACACCAACTAAAAGTTTAAATTGACAACCAGACTTGTTTGAACTTTATTTGTAATAAAACTTTTGTTTTAATGAACAGATATTTTACTGTACATTTTTTTTCCCAAACTCTAAAATTCTCTTTCCTCCTCAAATTACTCTGTAGTAACTGTTATAAAAATGTGAAAAACAGGTTATGAAAGTGTATATTCACTTATCGAGTGATTATATTAAGGAAAATTTCTTCCTGTCTGTGTATTGCATTTAACTGAAATAACTTTTATTTATTAACCATATTTTTATGATATTGTTATGATTTAAGACACATAAAATGAAAATCTTCTGACTCAAATCTGAAGTTCACCTTAAAATACTCAAGAGAAAGTCATCAACGATATTTTTTATGATTTATTTAGCTATTTCTTGGTAGACAATAGAAAATTAAAAACCAGTTTTTATCATTAGAAACCTAGATAACAAATAGTATTTTGTTGCCATAGCTTGAATTTATTTGTAATAGGTGACATACACAATAGTGGAAAAGGTCATTTAAGCCTTTATTGATCATAGTATTTATCAAATGCTAACAATAAGAAAGTCTATTTACCCCACCTATCAGGCTGGCCATATCATCCATTTTGTTGAATGCCATTTGACCATTTGGTTGATGTTTTTTTCTTTAGGTTTTATGTTTTTATTAAAAAGACAGGAGAGGACAGTGTTTTGCCTTGGTTACAAAGTTATCTCTGACACAATCGCCAATATGGTGTTAGTAAACAGATAAATTGAAGCTGCAAGCAAAATAAGTATCTCAGTGCATCAGTTTATTGAAATGAGGCTCCAGCTGCTCACTGGATAGCACAAATTTCCATGGAGATATGCATGCAGAAGTATTCAGGTTTTAGAGGGTTGCTTACTACCCAAAGGGAACTAGTTTTATTTGATAAGTCACAGAGAGATAGGCTAGCTTGCCCTTCTCACTTTAGATATATCCATGTGCTCATACAGATTCCATGCTAATCACCTTCATAGATCTGAAATGACTATTAGCTCAACATGTAGCTATTCATCCAAGGCCTCTTTTCATTCTGCCTAGAGATATGCTTCTGATGTCAATGGGAAATCTGATGACTAAGGTTGAAATTAAAATCATCATGGCAATTTAAAGCTGCTAGTGTACCTGTTCTGCTTCCTTTCTATGAAGTATTTATTTACAAGGTTTCTAATCTAGCATTAACTCAAAAGGCAGAAGCAGTGATGATACTTGCAACAGCAGCTATTAACCCCTCCCAATACAGATCCTGCTCAGGTTACATGATGTAATTGTATAACAATGCAAGATAACATGTTACAGATTTTATAGTATTGTAGTGGTTTTGCGTGGCCAGATTTTGGTAGTGGAGTGCTACAGGGGTGACTTCTTTAAACAAAGAGCCAGTGGCTCTAAGATGGACCCACCACTATCTAAGACCTGGCCAATTAACGTCTCTGTGATTAATATATTTGAGAAGGGGAAGAAGTTGCTGCTGCAGTTTAGCAACTGAAAAAAAGGAATGAGAATGTGAGAACAACATCTCTGCAGAAACCAAGGTCAGTGGAGAAGGAGAGGTAGAAGGGTGCTTAGGCCCTGAAAGACTGACTCCACTGTGACCTGTGGTGAAGATGATGGTGAGGCAGCTGTGCCCCTGCAGTCCATGGAGGATCATGGGGAAGTAGAGATCCACTTTCAGCCTCTACTCATGGAGGACCCCATGCCAGAGCAGGTGGATGCCTGAAGGAGGCTGTGACTCCATGGGAAGCCCACGTTGGAGCAAGTTCCTGGCATGACCCAGGAACTTGTGGGGAGAGAGGAGCCCACATCAAAGCAGGTTTGCTGTCAGGACTTGTGATCCTGTGAGGGACTCAGGCTGGAGCAGTCAGTACCTGTAGGACTGTTCTCCCCGTGGATGACTGATGCTGGGACACTGTGTGAAGAGCTGCCTCCATGGGAAGGCCCCATGCTGGAGCAGTTCATGAAGAACTGTAGCCCATAGGAAGGATCCACATTGAAGAAATTCTTGGAGGACTGTCTTCCATGGGAGAGACCGCACACTGTAGCAGTGGGAAGTGTGAGGAGGCCTCTCCCTGAGAGGAAGCAGCAGCAAAGTCCATCTGTAATGAACTGACTGTAACCCCAATTCCATCTCTTCCTGTGCTGCTGGGAGAGAGGAGGTGGGGAGCTGGGAAGAAGAGAGGGATTGGGTATTTCAAAATTCGGGGTTTATTTCTTATTTTCTTGTTCTGTTTTGATTGTTTGTTAATAAATCAAAACATTTCCCCCCAAGATGAGACTGTTTTGCCCATGATGATAATTGCTGGGTGATCTCCCTGTCCTTATCTTGACTCACCATCCCTTTATTATGTTTCTTTCTCCCTTGTCCATTTGAAGAGGGGGAGTGACAGAATGACTTGGTGGGCACCTGACACCCAGCCAGGGTTAAATCACAAATATCTCTAAAACAATCTCTAGTTATCCAATCAACATTAATTAATATAGTAGACCATAGCTAGACTAGCCTTTAAATTGCAAAAAGTCCACTAAACAGAAAAAATAATTTTCTTTCTTCTTAAAAAACAAATAAATGCAATCTATGCCACTAGTTTCTGAATCCTTTAATAACTTCAGAGATATTAGTTGAGATTTTGCTAGTAAACTTGGCTACAGAATCAGAGCTGAAGATGAAAAATTGTTGATGCATCTTGTCCATACTGGTTTGATTCTACTGAAAAGAAATTATCATAGCAGCCTATTTGTGTGTGAATATATGAAGTTCAGCACAAAAAAAAACTTTTTAAAAATAAAAGCATGTGACACTTTATAAATAATTGTTTTCATTTTATAAATGCTTGTTCATCAAAACTTACTGAATTTTGTTGCCTTTTTTTTTTCTAAGCAGAAGCCACTTGTTAGTCCCACACACTCAGACATAGTTTTCTAAGCCTCCTCTATAGAATAAGTTATTTTATTGATCAGGAAGCTGCTGTCTGGGTGCTCAGTGGAAAGTCTTAATGAAACACTTATCTCAGAAAAAGATTAGTAATACAGCCGGTGAAAACCAATTTTCTCGCATTTAATCTCCTAATCTATTTTACATTATTTCCCAGGGGTACCATGGACTTCACAGACACATGACTTTGCGCAAAAAATCCATTATCTGGCAGAAACTCATGAGTTTGAAAGTTGCTATATAACAGTTAGCCACCTTTCTAAATGGACTTTTTCGTCCTTTGAAATAGTTATACCTGGTCTAAAACTAGATAACTCAAATGCACAGCATTATGTAAGGTCTGCAAAACAATATGGTAAGGATGTTGTGTTAAAACATCTTTCAATATCTGACATAAGGCCACTATGTACTACACAAAGAGTCTCTCTCCAGAAGTGCATACCTCTCACAAAAAATGTTTCTTGTTCCTCATCATATAAAGCCCCTCAGGGTTATACATCCACCTCTGACAAGCCACAAACACTGTGACACGAGAAGAGAATGGAGAAGGATTTTAACAACTCAGTAGCTAGCATCACCCTGGGGTTGAAGGTCATATCCAGTGAGTGCACATAAATTAGTGATGCACATATGCAATTGCATTTTTTCCCTTCACATCTGGATAAAAAAATGACTAAATGATTACAGATGGCACAAAACTGGTCTAGTGGAAGGTGTCCCTGCCCATGGCAGGGGATTTGGAACTAGCCAATCTTTAAGATCCCTTCCAATCAAAACCATTCTCTGATTCTATGATATTGCAGACAGTCCAATAAAGAACTACAAGGATGACTGAGGAACTTGAGCATCTCCTGGATGAGGAAAGGCTGAGAGAGATGGAATGTTTCAGCCTGGAGAAAAGAAGGCTTGAGGGATATCTTATCAGTATATATGAATACCTGAAGAAGATAGGGACAGACTTTTTCCAGTGGTGCCAAGTGACAAGACCAGAGACAATGGGCACAAACTGAAACACAAAGGATTCCATCGGAACATTAGGAAACATTTTTTTTTTTACTATAAGGATGACTCAGCACTATCTCAGGCTGCCCAGAGTGGTTGTGGAGTCTCCCTTGGAGATATTTGAAAACCGCCTGGACACAGCTCCGTGCACTCAGTTTTAGTGACTATATTGAACAGGACAGTTAGACCGGATGACTCTAGAAGTCATTTCCAGTCTCAACGATTCTGTGATTCTGCACTTACGTGGAAAAAAAACTACTCACCTTTCTGTTACATGAAGCTAGAGGATATGCTGTAAGAAAATCATGACCAGATTTAGCCAGAGCTAGATGAAACTTTTCTCATTAAGCCTAATTTGCTTTGGTCAAGCACTTAGCATTGATTTTATTTTCACCACGAAAATAAATTTGTCTACAGCTCTGTACAATTGCATTACAACAATGATGTCCAGAGTACTTAGTTATGGCAAAGGATGAGCATTTAGCTATAAATTTTGGGTAAGAGACTGTGGCACCTTGTGACAAAAGTTAACTCACAGAATAAGTGTTTATGGGAGATTAGCTCATACAGTCTTGTACTTTGAGTGAAGAGACTGAGATCTACAGGAGTGTCATCACAGCAGGATGTTCCTCTAATTTATTCAGTTTGATGTCTAATAGACTCAAGGAATTTGATTTGCCTAATAGCCCATAGTATGTGATAATCTCTGTATTCCCATACTATAGAAATGTTCTGTAATTGCTCATAAAAGTTTTATCTTGCTGTTGAATCCATCAGCATTTGTTTTCACATCTGCCTTTCACTCATTGAGGAGTGGAGAGTTAAGATCTATTGACTACTTAACTCAATCGTTATCCTCACCTTTTTAGATTTCTTTTTTCCTCTGAATAGTGTCCAGCATAATTTTCAATGCTCAAGGATTTTCTGATGCAGTCTAAACCTCTACTCCTGGACCTCTAAAAGCTTCTACTCTCCCTGTCTGGATATTACAGGGAGCTGTCTCTTCCTTTTTAGTGCCTTTGCTGTTTTATTTTCCCTTCTGTTTTGCCTATGTTGAACAGCACTTCAGGGCTATTTCAGACTTCTTTGTCATTTTTTCTTGCCTTCCAGGCTCTTTCCACATGCCATTAACTCATTGTCTATATCATTTTTCTAAAACCCATTTTTTACACTACAACTTAGTTGATAAAATATATCCAGTGGTACACACAGCCATCCATCCAGTGATGGATTAGATAGTGCTTTACTGTCTAAGACAATATGTCTTCAGACTTCTTAGTGATCGCTTCCCCTTGATTAGACTTGACTCCTCCATGCCAGAAGAAATACGTTACATTTTGCTCAGAGCACTGTGGCCAAAGTAAGTTTTGTGGTTCCATTTTATGTCACTCTGAAGCTGACAGACAGAAAAGACTCTTCATCCTCCAATACTCACATCAAATTTGAGCTCTTTACTTTTTCTGTATTGTTTGATAACTTCCCTCAGTTGAAGCATCTCTTTCCTCCCAGACTCTCATCTCTTTTCCTAAATTGTTGGGAGTCTGTAAATATCTGTATGCTACGTCGGCATTCAGTTTGAAATAACCTCTCACTTTCTGTAGATCTAAGATAATTATGCCTTTCAAATCCTTTTTCAAAACCCCTCTTTTGACTATCCTTTTATGAGTGTTAATTTTGAGTGGTCTGCCTGCTTCTATACCTGTCATAACTTTCTGTATCTAGAGTATAAATTTCAGAAGACATAATAGCCTTTAAACCATTTACTTCTGAGCATGTGGAGCTACACAATGGTAAGCCATCCAAAAAAAAAATGTACTCATGGGTAGTTTAAAACCTGAGCTCTGCCCTCTGGATTTGCTAGCCTCATTCTGAGACAAACTTTCTTTTCCCTCATACCGATTTTTACTTCTCTGCTGCCAGTGACAGCAAGCAACCTGCCTGTCAGCCTTAACGTTTTATATGTATTTTCAGGCTTTCAGTAAAATACACAGCGAATCTTGCTGGGAGTCTATTTGAGCCCTATGGAATAGTCTATCTATTATAATTCTCCAGTTCACTTCCAACTGTAGCTCAAACGTGTCTCACAACGTAGGGTTTGTTGCTTTACTCTTGCAGGAGAAGACCATGACACATGCAAAATTTAATGATAATCTTGTAAAAAAACGTCCTTTTTTGTTTTGTTTTTTTTTTCTGAAAGTGTTTCCTTTGCCACTCTGTAAGGAAGACTGAATGCATTCCTTCAGGCATCATGTACAACCTTCTAAAAGAAAACCAAATTGGACAAGCATTAAGAACTACAAGTAAAGCAATTCACTTACACAATGGTGGAATGGTGTGTCACAAGGCTGAGGAGTGAACTACTCTCTTCTGAGTGTCTTGGACAAATCAGAGATTGCAATAAAGTTAACAAAGTTCAATAATTCAATCATGAGGTTTTGTATGCTATCTATGGATTTTGTTGATATACTAAATGTGGTAGTGAATTTGCTCTACTGTACCTTCTGGAGTACAGACTCTGTACTGACAGACAAAGCTATGTCCCTGATTTAGACATGGCAGTTGCCATTTCTGGCTTTGCAAATAAGCAACTTGTCTTGAGCTGTTGCGGCATAGAACTCAAAAAGATCAGAATATAATACAAAGATTATCTTGTTGCTCCATCTGTGTATCTCTGTAGATATAAGCAGTTTCACTGCATTGTTTAGATAAGCCTGTCAATAATTCAAGTTGGTATATTTAAGGGAAAGGAACACTCCTGGGCTTTTTTACATATCTATTTGAGAAAGAAGCAGATCAGGAAAGTATACAGTAATCTCTGAAAGCAGGAGAAAGCACAAATTCCTCATATTGTCAGTGTGATGAAGAATTAGACTGGAATTAATATGAAATGGTTGACTATACTGAGTGTGCATGTATATGGTATGGAGAAACTATTATGGGTTTGGCAAAGAAAGACTTTTCCTCTGAAAAGAGGAAAGGAATGAAAAAAACACTTTTTTTTTCCCTCATATTTTTCCTTTGGAACAACTACATTGTCATCAAAATTGAAAAAAGTTTAAAAATATTAACAGCTTTAAATTTATATATTTTAATTTCATTTTTTGTTTTCAAAGCATTGGTTTATTAAGAGGGTTTCTTACTGACAGAGGTTTGCTTTATAAAATAATTTTTACATTCTCCTGAGTGTTGCAAATTCTGCAAGAGAAAACATCACATTATTATGTGACAATCAGTCTTGGCCTTTATAGAGCTTTCACACCTTTGCAGATCCTATAAAAAACAACTTCTTCAGACTATGAAGATATATCATTGCATTTTTTAGTTTGCTGTCTTTTCACTGCTCTATTGTTGCAGAAAGTCAAGAGAATTATAGTTTCACATTACTACATAAAACTGTATGTGTGTATTGTGTGCTAGCAAAATGTGTGCATAGCAATCTGGGATCTTAAGAGTTCTCTCTGAAGAGATTGAGGAAAACAGTAGTCTCATTTAGAAAGGAAAAAATCTATAATTCATGTATGTTTATTAATTATTATATGTAACTACCTAATGACAGTTTTATGAAACAAATTGCATTTATACCACCCCGATAGCTACTTAATTGTGCGTGAATAATGAAGGTATAAAATGTGCAAGCAAACTGTGACTTCAGAATTGAATCAGAGCTGTTTCTTCAATATCAAAGTCTTAGTTTAGAGTAATGATGAGCATGCACAGGCTCACTGCAGGAAGTTCTGAGACTATTTTCCACGAGATGGCTGGCATCATCTGTAAAAAAACAAAGCAAAACAAAACAAAACAAAACAAAACAAAACTAAAATTTCACTTTTTGTCTTGCAAATTTTGCTTGCATGTTCATCACAATGCAATGTTACCAGTCAGTAACAGAGCTGCAAGGAGCAGCAGTTCTAGGAAGATGTAAGGACTTCGATATGTATATATGCATGAGCCTGTGCACATTTTTAGCTAAAGTCTTACAGTATAAGAATGTCAAATAGCACTTTCAGGCGAATCAACTGGAAGGAGCAGGTACTGGAGCGGGTAGCGGGCGTACAGATGTGTGTCCGCACTGCCATCTGGTGCCAGCAATGGCGTCACTGCCAAACCCACGACCCAGCCTCACTAGGAAGCCCTTCCCTTCCGCTCCTTCGCTTGGTATGAACCTAACAATAGGTCTGAGGAGCAAAGGAACTTCACTGGAATGACATTTTGCTTTCTGCTGTTTCGAGGACTCAATTTCTCGAACAGGAATGTTGTAATGCCTTCATGTGAAACCAATGCAAGAAATGCAAGTGTTTTTACGTGAATGGTGGCCACACTGGGTTCTTTTCTGTCTGTACATTAGCTTTAGTTATAGCAGTTCTTTATTACTCAAGTCTCACCTGCATAATTATGTCAATTCTTATTCTTAATCCAATATAGTAATGATATAATGAAAATTGCAGTGGGGTAAAACTAAATATAGTATGACCAGTAAATATAGTTTTAAGTCACTTTCCTCACCCTTAGAGATTTCAATCAGGCTGCTCAGAGCAAAGACAAGAGAACTGGATAATAATGCAGCCCAATCAGCAAAAATGGCACATAAAGTCACTCTGTGACTGAAAAAAATACCCGTTTATTTATTCCCGAGTTTTCTAAAGAAAAAAGTTAATACATGTAACTGTAGTGCACCTCTGGACCTGAAGCTGCAAATGACTGCAAGCACACAGACCCAGACTCCTTGGATTTTTAAGTCAGGCTAGTTCATACCATTATCTGACAAGTGTCAATATTTAATCCATACAATGACCATCTGATAAGTTTTTTAAAGAGTGTATTGCTTTGCAAAGCTGGGAGAAAAAGAGGAAAAGAAACAAAAAATAAACAAATATAAACAAAATTAAACCCGAACTGTATGGGTGACATATTTCTAAAACGCATGATCTTTCTTTTCCACAACAGCCTGATGAAATCCAAAGACACCCATCAATCTATGTTGTCACAAGCAGCAGGGCAAGAGTTTAGAGAGTTGTGGCCCTGACAGCTCCTTTCTCATATTTATTTTCATTAGATATTAAGGAAAAGGAAATTGTTTCTGTAAATTAAAATATAGTTACATTGGCCTTTTTCGGCTTTAGGATAATCAGACTGCCGCAGTTCAGATCACCCTCAAATAACCAGGGACAGAAATCTATATTGTTACTAATTCTTTTTTTTTTTTTCTTTTTTTCCTGTGTAAAACATGAAAGTTGTCCATATTCTCAACGTACTGATTTCAAAATCATTCTGTGTACAAACAAGGTCTATTTTTCTACAGTTCATCATTAATCTATATGGACACAACCTTGCAGGTGAACTTGCAGGTGTTTCTAATACTAATAATATACTAATATATTTACCTCTCTATTCTCTACAGTCTAATGGACTCATATTTTATACTGTTAGATATATTTAAGTAGTTTGGGAAAGCAAATATAAATTGAATTTTGCACTTGGAAGGTTTTTTGTTATTATACTAGAAAATTTTCTCCATCACGTGACAAATCTTTTATGGAATTCCTAATTTGGCCTATTCTGCATCAAATTAGATGTTCAACCATTTCCAAAATGAAGATATTTAAAAGAAGAGTTTAAGCACTGTACATACAGTACTATTTACAATTTCACGTAGGAGCACTTTCACCTCTGCATTTGTACGTGACTTCTGAATACTAAGATATATTCTATTATATATTATACTATATATAATGTTTATTAAGATCTATATTATATATTATTATATGTGTATGATATATATTAACAGAAAAAACAGAATTTTTTACAGATAGTTGTACTTAATGCACAGCATCATCTCTTGCCATCAAGGTGGGATCTGAGAGTTATACATAGAAAACTGAACTACTGACACAGTAACAAAATAATTCCAGATTAAAATAGGTAAGACAAAGTGTGGGTTTTAGTTTACTGACCAAAAAACCAAAAAGTTTATAGTTAAGTTTGTATATTAAACTTGAAAATTACAATAATTAAATTAATTCCATTTTTAATTATCTAGTCTATGTGTGTTTGAAGGAATTTGATACATCTGAAGGTAAGTTGGTTTGCTATCATGTTTTCCAGATGGACAATTCTTGTAATATTGTGATTTTTCTTTCATAGGTCACACTACTGTATGCCTTTCTTCACATGAGACCGCTTGAAATATTTTGATAAAATGAGATGCTTGCGGAAACGATCAGCAGTATCATTCTTAGGAATTCTTGTCATTTGCTTACTCTTCATGAACTTGTACATTGAAGATGGTTATGTTTTGGTAAGTTTCTTAGATAGAAGAGATTATTGTACAACAATGGAATGTGACACAACCCTAGTTAAGCTGTAAAGTTCATAATTCCTACAATTTCTTCTATTAGTGTACCATTAACAGTGAAGTATCCTCAAAATATGTCCTTTGCGATAAAGCCAGCTTATCAATATATACTGCACATAGGGTGTGTCAGCAAGATGCTAACAATCCTTTTCACTAAGTAAATACATCACTGTTTTTTGGAGAAAATGTAGAAAACATGGACATATCTCCGTCAGGTATCTTCTTTTGAGTCAAAACAACCCCTGTATTTTCCATGCTTCTGAATTTCCTTCAATTTTGATGTTGAAAATTGCTTGTATTTGAAGTATACATGACAGGTAGGACCTCCTTTTTCAGTTCACATTGCAAATCACACCTGTGAATACTATATTAAACAATATTAAAGAAATACAATTATAGAAGAGAACTTACACTAAATCTGTATATTTTGAGCTCCCGCATGAGTGATTTCTTTTTAGTGCATTTATTTTGTTATTCTTCCTATATCTCAGATTTGAGTCTCAAATTCAGTGCTACAGCATTAACAATTAGACATAGGAGATACCTAGACTAAGTTTAAGATAGTAAAAAAGATTTATAGAAAGATTTGTGTTAGGAATTTCAACAAGTAAGCTACTGACAATATAACATAACTCTATAGTTTATATGTAACCTATGGGTGTCTCAGTGTTGAATGCCAAGTAAGCCCTGAAGATCTGATTAATGAATTTCATTTCCAGATCTGCAGAAGTTGGTCTGGGGCGTGAAAAAGTTGCGTACTGTTTGTTTTATCTTGCAAATAGTAAAATGACTAAACTGAATATGTAACTTTGTGATATGATTAGACAGTCCTCTTTCTTGGTCTTGAATTGAATTGCTGAGTGACTTTCTGATCCTCTAGGTAACCCTTTGTCTGGTTGGTCAAACTGGGATAGTATGGATATTCTGAAATTCAGTATATTCTGAAAAGTGAAGTCTGATCTGTTTGGGTCTGAAAAGAAACATCATAGGAAAGTGCAACACACAACTAGTCAAAACCTTACATTAATTTATCATAACCAGAGAAAACTTTCTAGTGGATTTAATTGAAAATATTTTACTTACATTGATATTGTAAATATTCACACAATAATTGAGACTATGCTAGTACATTTGAAACTGTTGAAAAGCTAGCCCATGCTTCTAGTATGTTATTCCATTACAGACATCTTGGTTTCTCTAACTATACTTTGACTAAGGATTTGCACAATGTTTTATTTATTCATCAATTCCTGGTTGTTATCGAATTTGACCTGACTTACTGCTTCTTTTTTTTTCCAGTAGTATTTCACTGATGCCTCTTCTCCATTCGCTAATTGCTTTAAAGTGCCTCTGCTGTTTTTGAAAGTACTTTTATTATCAGTGCTAATAGTGTTCCTCTTGGTTTGTTTTTGAAATCTTTTCTTGTCCTATTTGCCAGCTCCCCAGATGGCTCCCTGTCTTATTCTTAATTTGCTCTTTCCTCCCTCTTTTTTAGAAATTCACTTTCGTTCATTGCTTCTCTCATCACAGTTCTGGCATGTTTGCATTTATGTAGCTCCCAGACAAGTCTCTTGCCAAGTCTCCTGACAGTTATTCCAGATCTCTTGATACCTTTATGGTCCATCAAGTTTATCAAATGTGTTAGACTGTTGACTTTTTACTTTATTTATTTATTTATTTTTAGTTTCAGTTTTCCTGACCATGTCTGACAGCTCTGTTAACTTGTCTGCTGTATTTCCTCTGCTGAGCTAAAATATGAATAGGTTCAGTGTTGGTGGTGAGGAGAGATACACTTGGGAATAGCTTTCAAGGCCAGTAGGCTAAACAGTTCCCCTCGGGGAGTGGGAATCTGAAAATCCTCAGAGCTCTAAAGGTCCTCTGACTTTCTAATTGTAGCGAGTGTCTCCTGCTGGAGTATCTCCTGAAGGTAACTGATACAGGAAGGCAACTGATCCAGAGTTTTATTTCTCAGTCTGCAAGGTGATGAAGGGCTGATATCTCTTTTATCAGATCTAAGATGAGATGAGTGGCCTTTTTCAGGATGTTAGAATATCAAAGTGAGATTCATTGTGGAAAATCTTAAGAAGGAAGAGGAGAACTTTTCACTCACTTGGCTGAATAATGCCTTCACTGTTTTCTGCAGGGCACTTGCTGAGGAAATGGAAAGCAAGGGCCCATCCAGAAAAAAAAAAAATGATAGGGGGTATGCAGCGGTGATGTATGCGTGTCAGCTGAGCAATTTAAGTTGCTTCATCTACAATGTGTGATCACACCTGATCAAATATTTGGAAGATATGCTGAGCTTATATAGTCAGATATCACAATATATAGAGTACTTTTTTTAATATACATCTCGTGAGTTGTTAATCATAAGTGAAGCACAACTGCACCCTTCTATGAATACTAACCATTATTTTGGGCACTATGAAAACAATAATACTGTTGTGACTGACACAGCATCCTGAATGAAACAAAGTATCCCTATAAAGAGTGGAGAAATGGCATTTCATCCGTGGCATCCACAGGAACTTCCTAAGCTCCAGTAAACACTGGAATGTAAATTAGATGTTAGTTAAGAGACAAGGGCCAGAAACATCATATAAAAAGACAGAGAAGACAGATAAAGAGAGATAATAAAACTCTACGATTTCCCTGACTTCCACGTGGAAGTCAGATGTAGAAGAACAAGATTTTACTTTTTTAGAAAAATATGTATTTGTTTTGCTCATTATTCACAAAGAAATGAAAACAACAACATTTTAAAAGCTTGTTATCTACAAAAGGCATTTGTAAAGAGAAAGCAAAAATATTTTTTGACAGTTTAAATATTTTGCTTGTTAAAATAAAAATACTTTATCCTGACATCCTCTATTTTTTAAAATTTTGAAAATATTTATTTGGAAAAACCTCAGCAGGATGGATTTCTCTCCTGAAACTTTCTTATGTAATGAAGGATGCTGATGTTTCATTTTGGAACCAATGACACATGAAGTTTTGACAATAAGGAAAGTCTGATTAAAAAAAAAATCAACTAGTCTTTTTTCTTCTTTCCACTTAATAATTTTCATGGAAAATATCCTGAAGTTTTACTGTGTTTTCTTTCTAGCCCATTTAGGTATATTTAGGAATCTGATCAACATAAACACAAAGAGAAATTACTGGAGAGCTTTACTAAGTTCAGAAATGAATTATTTACTACTTTTATGAAAGAAAAATAATGAACATAAAATGAGCCTAGTATATGTTTGCAGAATTTTTTTTTGTGCTATAAAATATGTATTTTATGTGTTTTTGAATTTTTGTATGATTAAATATCTGTGTTATTTACGTTTCTGAGGTTGTTCTTGTTAGCAGCAGTACTATTGCTGCACAATGATACCATTTAATAGCAGATCAGGAAGCTTTAGTATATTAACATACTGTATATATCAGAAGAAATTAATTCATTCATATGCTGGCCTGTCATCAGACTAGAATCAAGACATGTAAATCAAATAAGCATTCCTACCTTTAAATTCAGCCTCATGATGCTACAGCCTATTAGGTATTTTCCCTTTTCTTAAGGACTAGGGAACAGACTTTTCCTGAGACCCAAATGAGCTTATGAATAAGGCACTGCTGACAAAGCTGCTCCTTCCCTTGTGTGACTTTTCTACAGCTAGGGAAGCCTCTTGAAAGTAAAAGACGGGAGAAAGAAGTAGGAAGAGGAAGCATGGTGATAAATTTGCTTTTAATCTATACCATCAAATGGTGTCCAACGAATCCAAAGAAAGTTTTGGCTGTCTGGATGATCACATGCATTTGAGTCCAAGCTACTCAGAAAATGTCAAAATGAACCAGATGCCAGGGTTTAGTTTTATCTTTCCTTTGCAATGGGTTTGGTAAGTTTTTTTATTCACTGAAAAGATTTTTTAAAATATCTCCCCACTTCTCCACCTATAAAAATTATCTGTTGCTGACCAATGTTTTCTTATCTCTGTTCTGAATATTGCAGCATTTTTTGCCAATAATTTAGTGTTGCAACCTTTTTAGAGCTTTGACCCCAATTCTTTTTTTCTACTTTTCCTGTTACCATAATCTGAAGGGTTACGGTAGATTTTTTGTAGCCAAAAATTTATGATATTCAGTAATGGATTTTTTAAAAAATTACTACACATCTACATGCTTTCACTAAATCTGACACTGAAAAATGTTATTATTGGAAACCTGCCTGTACGTGTTTCCTCTCTGGCTGGCATTCACAAATGTGTTTCTCTCTGTCTCTCTCCCTCTCCTATTCTTTTTGTTTTCTCACTCATAGGAAGGGGACAAGCAATTTATCAGAGAAACAGCCACGCACCAGCTCAACCCAGACCGTTATGTTCACACTTTTAAAGATTTGTCTAATTTCTCAGGATCTATAAATGTTTCCTATCGCTACCTAGCTGGCACGCCTTTGCCAAGGAAAAGTAAGTAACTGTAATCTGAACATTATGAAATGAGCTAATCTGAAAAATGGGTAAAATCCATATAGTCCCCATGGTATTTCTGAGCAAGAGGAGTTGAGTTAAACAGTGATGATCTCAGAGAGTTAACAAGACAATTATCTCTCTCTACATAAGCAGTTCTTGGACAGCTGCTTTTTCAACCTTAGCAGTGACTGCCCCACAGCCTGATTACCTTTTGACCAAATGCTTGGCTGTAGTCATCCTGCAGGTTGCCTTTGGATAGCCTGCAAGCACATTTTTGTGGATTTTCCCCAAAGCCAGAGGGACATGATTTAGAAAGTAGGAGCAAGACATGCTAGTGCTGATCTATAACCACATTCTGAGACCATGTTGTTAGCCTCTGGCTGTATCATTACTAAATCCTTGGGATCACATATATACACCTTTCAGGTCTCCTGTTCTGCCAATCCAGCAGCTGTGAATGGATCTTCTTGTTCCTTTAGCTGCCTTGAAGAGGTGAATTGTGTTATTTTGGGATCACTAAAGGAGGATTGTTCATGCAGCCATTTTCAGATGGACTATCTAGTTATTCTGACTTCAGGCAAGGTTCAAGACACTCAGTTTGCAGTGAAATACGACCATACCTAGCTTTTAGATAGGTGTCTTTTGGGTTCCAAATCAATCATTTCACAAAATTAATGAAGGCTCAGAAGTCCAAGCACAGAAGGTAAAATAAAATCATCTGTGAGCTCTTGGTCTGTAATAGAAGACTGTAAAATAAAGTTTGTTCAAATTAGATTTGAGAATTTTGGGACTCTGTAGGCAGTGTAAATGGCTTCCTGGGGTTGTACTTCACAGTACAACTTCATTTTGAGCAGAATCAAGCCTCAGGGGAAACCCTGAATCATTTTATCACAGCAGTCTTTTGCAAACCACAGTATTTTAAGAAAGTTAGGGTAAATTCAACTGAAGTATACTCTGTCAGTTACGAAGTCTTAACATTTTTTACATCAAAAGTTGAAAAAACAGAGAAATATTAGCAAATATCTGAAAAATATTATTTGGACTGCTGGTAAAAATATAATGGCAGTGATTCTAAAACAACAGAGATGAAAATTCTTCCCTTATAAGATGCATGTCTCCCTAGAAAGTTGTAACAGCATTAAAAATATTTATACTAACACAAGTATGCAGCAGTAAGTTCTCTTCTACTTTAAAATAATATCTAAATTACATCTGGCAAGAAAGAGTTCCCTGTAAAATGTTCAATGAATCTTGAAAGAGTTAGAAGAACTATTAGCAAGCAAATATAGGACAAATTCAGGTAAAAATGAATACACTCAAAAAAAACCCCAAAACCCTATTCATGCAACATTCATCCTGTAAAGTTATGCGTAAGTATAGCTAGTCTTGTAGACTGCTTAAAATCCTAGAAGTTTGGCAATGAATCTATTGTTCATGGGGTTTTTTTGCTGCATTTTGTAATTCCTTGCTTTAAAAATATTTCCTGAATCATAATACCCCTTCTTTTAACAGATTTTTCAGCTTTATTATTTTTTATGTGATTTCCTCTGCCAGGCATATATGTGCACAATGCTTTGGCTTTTGTCCACTTCATGTCATTCCTTTCAGTTAAAAAGTGAATGTTTAGCGCAATAGCCTCCATATGTTTATTTGCTTGCAATACGATTCTTCTTTCATGAAAAGGTAATAAACATCTTTTGTTGCATGCAGCTTAATAAGTTCACATACCAAATTTCTCTGTCTTCATCTTTCAAAGATTTATTTAATATAGGCATAGATCTAGAGGATAGCTTTGTGGTAAAATGGTTTCCAACATCAAATACTCAGTTTTTATTTGAATTACTTTTCTTTGTATAGGGTATCTTACAATTGGACTATCCTCTGTGAAACGGAAAAAGGGAAACTACTTGCTTGAGACCATCAAGTCCATATTTGAGCAGTCAAGTTATGAGGAGCTCAAAGAAATTGCAGTGGTAGTCCACCTGGCAGATTTTGACTCAGTCTGGTGTGAAGGGATGGTCCAGGATATTTCACAGAAATTTGCACATCACATAATTGCAGGCAGATTAATAGTTATTCACGTACCTGAGGAGTATTATCCTGTATTGGATGGCCTCAAGAGAAATTACAATGACCCAGAAGACCGCGTGAAGTTTCGATCCAAACAAAATGTAGATTATGCTTTCCTTCTTAACTTTTGTGCTAATCTTTCTGACTACTATGTGATGCTAGAAGATGATGTTCGCTGCTCAAAAAATTTTTTGACTGCTGTTAAGAAAGTAATTACCTCGCGAGAAGGATCCTACTGGGTGACTTTGGAATTCTCCAAACTGGGGTACATTGGAAAGCTTTACCATTCTCATGACCTCCCACGCCTGGCCCATTTTTTGTTGATGTTCTACCAAGAAATGCCTTGTGATTGGCTGCTTATCCACTTTCGTGGGCTGTTAGCTCAAAAGGAAGTGATACGTTTTAAGCCATCTCTGTTCCAGCACATGGGATACTACTCATCTTATAAGGGAGCTGAAAACAAGCTAAAGGATGATGATTTTGAAGAAGAGTCATTTGATATCCCCGACAACCCACCTGCAAACTTGCACACCAACATGAATGTATTTGAAAACTATGAGGCAAGCAAGGCTTATAGCAGCATTGATGAGTACTTCTGGGGCAAAGCTCCTTCTACTGGAGACTTCTATGGGATTGTATTTGAAAAGCCCATTAAAATCAGTAAAATTAAAGTCATCACTGGAACTGAAGATCGTCAAAATGACATTTTGCATCATGGGGCCCTGGAAGTAGGAGAAAAGATTGTAGGAAGTAAAAAAGGGAGGCAATGTACTACTTACTTGAGACTAGGGGAATTTAAAAATGGGAATTTTGAAATAACAGATGTAGAGCACAAAGTCCTGTTTGATATTAACTGCATGAGAATACTCGTTACCAAAAGTCAAAAAGAATGGCTGATCATAAGGAGCATTAGCGTCTGGACTTCTCAAACACTAAATCAGTAAAGCAAAGCCACCCAAGAAGGTACAGAATGTATACAATCATCTGGGCCCGAACTGGTGCAGTTCCCTGAAAACCTAACATTTCTGACTCTCCACTAGAGACAGAGAAAATCTAGGGAAATAAAAACAAGCAAAGCAATCTATTTTTTACTAGTTTGGCCAGGCAATATACAAACACTTATTTGTTGAAAATTTTTAATTTTATAGGAAATGCAAAGTTCTCAAATCTCTCTTGAGATCTGCAATCCCTTTTTTTTATTATCATTTCTGTGTAAAAGACATCTTCTGGACTAAACAGAAGAAAATAAACATCCTATAAGTACCAAAAGGTTTAAAGCTATGACGAGTATGTTGTGAAAAGAAATTGGTTTGCACCTTAAGCACACATAAATTTAAAATGTTATGGTAGTATGCGTTTGTAAAATAGTTGTTGATGTGTTTCTTTTAAAGGCAGCTGTGACAAGGAAATCTGTCCTGAAATTGGTAATTTCATTCTGACCATTGTAAGAAAATAATGTGACTAATCATTGCAACTTCTTTGCAAAAAGGAATGTATGTAAAATTATAAATCTGACATGACAACAATGTAAAAAATAGATAATTGCATCTATTATTCAGTTTCAACAAATATCCTTTGTTCTTTACCTATGTCTTTTCTCTGAAATGAACACCACTTGGATTCTATATTACTTAGGGGACCAATTCACTCTCCTTATTCAAACAAAATGCCTCACAGTAAGCAAGCATTGTGCTTGAGCACAGATGTCACTATCAAAAAGAAGCTCCACAAGGACAACACTGTTCTTTTAGACAGGCATCTTAACAGATCTCAGCTTCAAAATTTTCTTTTCCTTCACAATACATAGAACTCCTCATGAGAAATTTACACATAGCTGAACACTACAGCATGATTTTCAAGGACTGTTATGCTTTTCAAATCTACATGTTCAGTCCATGTATGATGCAAAAGTAAAGTTTACCAGGTACATTTGAAGGTTAGAGGTAAACGTGATCACCAGTCTTTCATAGAATCATAGAATAGTAGGGGTTGGAAGGGACCTCTAAAAATCATCTAGTCCAACCCCCCCTGCAGAAGCAAGTTCACCTAGATCAGGTTGCATAGTAACATGTCCAAGTGGGTCTTGAAGACCTCCAAAGAAGGAAAATCCATAACCCCTCTAGGCAGCCTGTTCCACTGCTCTGTCGCCCTCACAGCAAAATAGTTTTTTCTTATAGTGAAGTGGAACTTTTTGTGTTCCAGCTTCATCCCATTACACCTTGTCCTGTTGCTAGCTACAACAGAATATAGGGATGTCCCAGACTCCTAAAAACTCACTATTTAGATATTTGTAAATGTTAATAAGATCTCTGGCCAATAGAGCAGGTGGGAAATGAAGAATCTTGAATCAATGACAAATAGTATGTTCCTTAATTATTTTTTGGGTTTTTTTCAGTTTTGGAATTCTGACCATGTTAGTATCGTAAACTTATCCCTGCCTCTGGTTATGCCTTGCTTGTCTGGCTTTAGCTAATAAGCGAAAAAGTTCCCTCATTGCTCTTGACTTCAGCATCAGATCTGGGCTTTTAGGGAGACTGTATTGCTATGTGATTCATACTGTTTGCATACATTTGGATTAACAGAATCTATGGGGGATTTTCCTCAAAGAAATTCTACAAACTCACAGTAGACACACTAAGAAATCCATGATCAAGTATTACACAGATGAACATTATATTGTCAGTCTCATCAATACTGTCGTTATCACCAATTGCATGTATGGATTTGAGTTAAACCTAGAAGACAAGCATTAAATATAATGAATGCCTGCACTGGCCAAGAGTGAACTAACTACTGTACTCAGCATATCCGAGCAACATAGCTATTTCAGAAGTGTAAATTATTCAAAGATCTACATAAAACAGTAATGTAATTGTTTTTCCCAGTTCATAAATCTTGATAATTTCAGGTCCAGGTTTGGCAAATCCTACACTACAGGGTAAGATATGTTTTAAAACAAATCTTCTGATATATATTTCTACATAATTCAGAAAACCATCTTCTCAAAGAAGATTTATTCCATAATACACACCTAAATCTCTATTCTTCATATACATAACTTCAGTAAAATAGATTAAAAGCAGTGTAGATGTTCAATCTGAAAAGGAAAAAAGCCTCATTTTTTTTTAAAGAAAAAATACATCCTAATGTCAATTAGTAGCAAATACTTATGGACTTGTTTTATAACAGTGACCTTCCATGATTATCAAGTAATTAGTTAATGATTAATCACTGGACAGCATTTCATTTTTTAAATGAACTATTATTCTTCTATTTTCCTTGTCCTTGATCATTAACTATTAATGCCAAAGAAAACATAACTAGATTAACCATTACTTTTATTCAGAAATGAAATATGTCCAAACCAATAACCTAACCTAGAATGGACAATAAACACAATCCTAAGGTTTGAAAAGGTCTTGTAACCAAAACCATATGCCATGTGAATGATTAGTAAAAATTAAATGCTCTCAAGATAAGCCTGAAGTAATTTAAACGGTATTTTTTAATTAGGAGCTGAATAAAACTGCTTTCCTTTTTAAAACAGTAGTAATGACTCTCATTTTCAATATCATGATCTGGAAGTGAGACCTCTCAGCTGGATGTTACCATTCTGAGAAGATCAAACCCACAAAGTGAATGACCTCAAAGAAACCTTTCTTTAGATAGTGGTATGTGCTGTGAATGAGCAGCATGCATCACTCTTCCTGTTGAATTTGAGCTGATTTGTATGTAAAACATAATTTACAATATATTTATTCCAGGAGAGGTAAAAATGCAACTCTGCAAGCTAGTGTTTTAAGCATTTGCATTATTGCATGGCTTCCAGCTCCTCCTTCACAGAATGCATATATTATCAAACCCATACACATGAAAAAAAGTCAGATTTTAGGGAGAAAAAAATAAAACAAAAAGCATAAAATCAATCATAACTGGTTTTCAGACAGATTTCAGAAAGATACATTTGAAGATGTGTGGTTTTTTTTCTTCCTGTACTAAAAAAAGTTATTGCCTTCTGAAATGGAAATATTTCATCAGATATGTATATGTTCAGTAATACTTCTCAAAGTTTGGATTTTCTTTTTTTTGCTGATGAAGCAAAAGATTAACAATGTCACGAAATTCCACTCATTGGTGTATGCAGTTTGTTCTGTTGCTATCTATTTCCTGGGTTCATATGTGGACTGAACATCAATATTTTTATACTGAAAGAACCATACTGAAAATATTACATTGTGGTCTGCACACTAATGGATCTATTCTTCACTAACATACTTGTATCATTATTATTGGTAGGGATTCCTCATTGTATAATGTCACCAGGTCTTTTTTTGATTTTCTTAACTGAAAGACAGTGTAATCCCTCTAACAAAGGGAATTCTTGGGAAATAAAATACTACTCACTGTGAATTATGTGCAGAGTAAACAAACTCAGAGAACAGTAATTTTCAGTCAAAACAATTTTAGCATATTTATTATATGTACTATGATAAAGATAATTCACTAAGGTGCTTTCTGAGTGTGATATTTTTAGATCAATGTTCTCCCATGATGCTCAGTTTTACTCTCTGCTCAGAATTCTCATTAAACACTCATTTTTTTGCTTTTATAAAGGAAAATCGGGAACTTGTTCATTATTGAATTGCTAAAAGTTAAATAAATAGCAAACTGTAACACCTTATTTCAACTTGGAAAAGTATTAAAGGAAAAAAATATGTGATTAACCATCTTAAAAACTGCAGATGAAATTCAGTTTCATTGTGAAGTATTTCAGAGATTCTGATGGAAATGATAGTTCTTACTTTTCTCATGTCAAAATTGCAGTTCTCTTAGGCTACATTTCAATAAGTATTAAATTATGAGTAGTAATGCAGGTCATGTATCTTGAGCTCAAGCAATGTTGTATCCTCAAATGGTACATTACAATGTTTTGCAAAACAGGGGTGGAAAATATGGTTGTATTATAATGAAAATAAATTAAGCTATTTTGGTGTCATATTTCATATACAAAGACAAATTAAATATCTCCACTGCTCCATCAGCTTTTTTGATATAATAAATACAGAGGTTAACCCTTGTTCTTCTCTTCTCAGTCTTTGCAGATGGAAACTACGAAACATTTACTTCCTTTAGCAAACCAGGATTCATCTATATATTATAAAAGACTGAAAGTGTTGATTTTGTATTTTTGTACATAAACAAGTAGTTGTCTTATTTTTTCCATTTTTAGTTTTAGCCATCCTGGAATGCTGAAATGAAAACAGTATCCAAATAGATGTATTTTGGTATCTCCAATGGCATTTTCCAAGTTCTTGCCTTTTTACTAGTTTTGTCACAGCAAATACATTTTGTGTCAGCTAGGCATTTCCACCCTTTAGCAGCGCATTCAGGCATGTAGACTAAGGCTAGATTACTTTTTCTGCTGTAAATGGAAAGAAAAAGCAGCATGTCCAGAGTCATCTCAGCATACAATGTCTGTCTAAGAAGTGGTTCTCTCCATTGACTGTGATGGGAAGCCATGCAGGTAGTTTGGCCTCACTGTTCATTTCCTAGATAATTCAAGATACAGGATATCTGTTTCTTTTGCCTGATTCCATATAGTATGTATAAATTCAGAAGAAAATATGTGATACATACAAACCTTTACGGATTACTTCCTACAAATGGCATCATTCTTCACAGCAGGGATGTTCAGTATCTTCATAAATACCATCTTGCAATTTGAATTAAAATAAATTGTTCAGTTTTACAATAAGGAATATGAATCTTTACCTTGAAGCTAAAACATTATTTATTACAGTTTTTTTTTAAAAATTAGGTGAAGTACAGAGAAAGATTAATTACAATAATGTTTCTACAATAGTAGTTTGTTGTTAAATTGGAGTAAAATTGAATTGGCGTCTGGGTGGATCCTAGGCTATTTTTCTGCTGCATTTCTAGATATCACACTATATACGACAAATTCCACTTTGAGCTGATTGTTGTAAAAAAGGCTCTTAAGATTCCATGTAAAACTTGAAAGTACTTAAAGTAGGGTGATATTGCTAATTAAACCGTTTGCCAGCCTTTTGCGGGGCTTATGTAAGAGTTTCACATTTAATGAGTAAAACTGAGCATCAAAACCTGATGTTCATTTCCTCCATTCAGCTGGTTAAATAGCTGCCTTCCTTCTTGTTATTTACTCATTGACATTCATTTTGCTTTTGCCAGCTCAGGAAAACCTGCCTAGCAGCCATGGAAATTTCAGGCTGTGAATTCTCAGTCTCAAAGGTACCGTGTTTGTACTTCATAAAATGTTCCAGTTTCTTAACAAACATGTACCACCTTTTGAAAATCAGTACAAGCATAATGTTCAGTTTCTCGGGCTCTCTCTTGGTGTTATTAGGGTGTTTTTTCTTCCTAGATAACTGCATTGAACAAAGACGTTAAAAAATACATTACTGGGAAAAAAGTAACTGCTATGCAAAAGATCTACTTTTAAATTTTAAAACCAGGTTTAAAGGTTTCTCTGTGATCAAGCTTCAACTATCCTGAGCAATTTAAGTGGAAAAGATGAAAATACCATGATGGCAGGAGAAGGTTAAATAAATATTTTGTGTGCATATTTCTATTGTATGATTGCACTTAAACTAACTTACCATTTAAAGGGGGTTGGCTGTCAGAGTATGATCATTTTATTAACCTTCTACAGCAGAAGAGAGCCCATTATAGCCCCCAGAACTGCTCTTTTTTTTTTTTTTTTTTTCTTCTGTCTCAGTAAAATCATAGATTCAGCTTTCAAAAGCATTGCCTTGGGCATATACATTGATGTGAGACGCAAAAAATAGTATTGGCTGTCTGTCCAGCCTGCTGTACTGCAGCTCTGGAATACTTTCATCTATCATAGAGGGGGCAGAAATGTAGCAAGGAGCAGTTACTGTCCTTGCTACAGTACCTGTCACATTTTTGGAAATAAATATAAGATAAAAAAGATCCTTTGGCTTAATGCCTTTCTCTTTAACCACAGAACTGTTCAATTTTCTTTTAACTGTAGATATCATATTTTCATTTGTTGAACTTGGGCCAAAAGTGCATATAATACAAGAAGAAACAGCATATTTTAAAGGAAAAATGACAATGAGTAATTGTGTAATTCGTCTTCTCAAATCTATTTTCACTTTGTTCTGATAACCTGGATTTAGAATTCCTGCTCAAATTGCAGTCTAGAGCTGCAATTTAAAATATTCTGGCTATTTTCCCTTTGTGAACCTTTTATCTCAAAGACTAGAGAATGTATAAGTTAAATCCTCACACCAACATTTGCTACCACTGAAAGTTTCTTGCTTTGCCCTAATGCCATTTGAGGTATTTCAGTCTGCCTAAAGCTTTAGAGTTTATTCTAATTTCAATTTAAAATTTCACCAGCATGCATTCCTTCACTCTCTCTTTAATTTTAATACTGAATAAATTGACATCATCCTGGGTAAATATTGGCAAACCTCTTTCTCCTTGGTTCAGGAAACTGGGACTGTTACTGTCATTTATTTTTCAGAATTACTTCCTTCATTTGGCTATTGCTCACTATATTTAAATGTCACATCTCCTGAGAAGATGATAAGCATGCTATAATAAAATATCCTTTTAAGAGAGAAGAGCTAATTCTTTTTTTTTTTTCTTTTTTTTTTTTTCCATATAAGTCTAAAGGTGCACTATTTGATTGTGTCAAAATTAAAAAGCATACCTTTTCACCTCCACAAAAATCTTGTAAAGCAAACTGGTTTTGTTACTCACTCCTGCAAGTGGTTCTTGGCAGCAGTCTGGATTTGCATTTGCAAAGTGAGCCAGGTTTCTCTCCTCCACAGAACTGAATAGCATCTTTCAAGGTTGAAAACAGGTCTTCTCTCTGGTGGTTGTCTGCTACCTTTCAAAGATGTAGTTTCTTCCATATGTTTTTTTTCTTCTCTCCCTCAAAACTGTGTATTAAAATCAACATGTGGTCCTCTTTCTTCCTGATACCTCAATTCACTCCCATCTGCACACTCACATCTTTTCATTTGGAAATGGGCAATTTTAGTTTACATAAAAAGCCTTACTTTGGGGAAATAAATGACACAACATAGCCAGCAAATTTTTTCAAAATTCCTTTTTTTTTTTTTATAAAGCATTCAAAATAAGATATGCAATATATTACCTTAAAGGAGATAAAATGTTTGTTCAAGCATGTTTGTGTAAACTGCTCCTCACAGAAAAAAAATCCAGAAAGTCAGGTAAGGCTTTTTAGGTAAGTATATGCGTGTGTGTGCATAAGTGCATTAACAAAAATCACAAAATCCCACACCTATAGCTGCCCTCTGCAACAAAGACTTTTAAGAGGAACCATTTTTAATAAAACCAGTGTGTCAGAAATTATTTTGATATTAACTCTTCTACAGTTAATCACTTATTGTTCTGATACTAAGCCAATTCTATAGAATATAATCCCCTCGACAATATCTCTTGCCAAGCTGTTGCATGTATTTTGTAAACAGATGTTACTTTTCCTGAATAGTCATTATAATTAATACTTTGACCTTGACCATAAAATATTAATCACTTTTTCTATTTTAAAGCTTATTTTTTTCTCTTTTAATCTGAGGAAATATATTTGTTCTTTTCAATAGTTTTAGCATAAACATTCTAGAACAAGGGATTAGGAGCCACATGTGTATTCTGGTATGAAACGGGATTCTAGTATTGTACTTACAGCGTATTTGAGAAAAGATATTTAAGTGGTAAAACTGTATTTAAGCATTTATCTGTTCAACAAAAAAACACTGCAATAGCCCTTTTTCGGGACTTTATGAGAAAAAAATGCAACTAAGACCATGTAATTTGAAAAAGTTCCTTACCCAAACTTTTGTTTCTCTGCCAGCAGCAAGGCATCATGTTTCTCGAATTCTGCTTCATGAAAACTAGTTTCATTCTATCATGTATTTCCATCAGCTCCACAAAATTAAGTCAGATCCCCATCAGGTTTCTAAGCATTTAGGTCAATGAACTTTTACCTTCTTATGCTTACTAAAGATCCAACAGCTATCTTCCACTTTCTTAAGAAGACAATAATGTAAATATTTTCAATATGTCTCATTGTTTTGACAATTAGTAGCCAATGGTTGATTTGTTTGTTTTCATAAGGAGGGATTTCCAAAGAGTGGAGGAGAAAAAAAAAAAAAAAAGGATGTACTTCTGCATCACTGATTTCTGTCATCACTTCTTCATATCTAGATTTTGCTGCTCACTCATTCACTGTAGGCACATACAGTGAAAAACCAAATAAACAGAAAGGCATTGTAAGCAATAGATTTTTGATAGAGAAGGAAGCATGAGAAAGAGAATTAAAAGCTGTCTTAGATCTTTCAAATTAAATGCAAAGAAAGCTAAAGAACATTTTCTTCTGCTGCTTTGCCTTTTCACTGTAATGTTTCTTCCATTTCATGTGCTTCTGTGGATATGTGATGTAAAGCTCACAACACTTAGTGGGAACTTTGTATTAATTTCATACAACTTTGCTACATCACTTCATCTATAAAGCTTCTGTCATGTAAGCCAGTTTGCTTTCTGGCCTAACTACAATGTGCTGTGTAGATGTACCCTCTGGATACCTACATGGTTTTAAATATGGGATCAATTACTAACCCAGCAAACATTTATGCAGATGTTCATGTTATAGAGATATGTACCCCTGCTGAGATTAAGTACTGGGGCCAAACTTGGCATGGTATATCACCTAGAAGACTCCTCTGGTGTGTATTATAGCACCATAGGCCTCCAACTTGCATCCAGCCAGTTAACAGATACAGTCGTTTAAAACCTTGCCACATGCCAGCTTTTGTTGTAATCCATTCTCCTCACTGTGCTTAAAGTTACAGCCCCAATGGTGGAGCCAGTGAAAGAGAAGAGCTCAGCAAAGCCACTGCTCAATGCAGCATCTTTGTGGTATTCTGATAAGCCAGGGACCCTGTACACCAGAGATTTTGGTTCATACTGTCTTGGGCTTTTGCCCCACCAGGCAGTAGTGGCTTGCAGAAAAGTGGTTGCACAAAGCCATCAGTTGGCTCTTAAAACACTTTTTTTTTTCTTTTGTGTTCCCTTTCCCACACAAAACAATCCTTCTCACCATTATTTCTCGACTCATTTTAGTGCAACAAGTTTTTGAACAACAAAGTAAGAAAGATAGTATGGAAAGAAAAGGAAAAAAAAACCCCACTTTTAACTCCAGTTTACTGAGTTAGCCATGAAAATAGGTCATATCAAGCAACAAATTGGGAGACATTTCTCTTTTTTTCCATTGATTTTAGCTTTCTTTTGAGTTGTTTTTGGGGTTATTTTTTTTTGTGTGTCCCACATTTATTAATTGCACATGCAACTAAAACTGAAAAACAACAGAAAACCTTTTCCACCCTTATTTCCCAATTTGTATAGGTTTAGAGCTTTTAATATTTACCCTCACAGAAACATCCACCATCTGGTGAGCATAGTTTGGTCAGACGCTCTGCTCCCAGTAGTCAGGACATCTTGGAAAAATTCCTGTTCCTTGAAAAGAACCCACAAATCTCTGTGCCAGGATACTTCGTGGGCCAGATGCTCATCTGAATTACCCTGGTGCAAATAACTGCTTCCAATGTCAGTTAAAAAAAAAAAAAAAAAGAAAAAAAAGCACTATATCTTATTTTTTTTTCCTTTATTTTCAATTTAATGCTGTAATTAAATAGACTGAGATGATTAAAATAGCCTCAGAAGTCTTTAAAGGGAACAAGATTTTTATTTTAACTCAGAGTAAGAAATCAGAGACTTAAATTCTCTTCTCTCTCACAAAAGCACGTGCTAAAGCAGATTTTCCAAGAATCTGAACCTTTGAATTTCAGGAACATGGAACGGAGCCTTCTTCCTTCTTTCTCATCTCAGTATGAGCTATAGCTATAGAAAACCTTTTTTCTTTAAAAACAGTCTTTATTCCAAAGGATAAAATTCATAGTTTCATAGGTAGGGTGTACATCTACTAGGACTCTTATGAGAGCCTCTCCTGCTTGTCCCGTATATCTAAACTGTTGTACTCAGTAGCTTAACTGCATTCACTGCATTTGTGTCAATAGACATATATAGTTTGTTTAATGACATAAAATTTCACCATCAGGAATGATTTCTGTTCTGCTTATCTGCTTCAGTTCACTGAAGTTTTCAGACAAAAATGTGAGAAATACAGAAAACCAATTAGGAAAAATGTTTATAGCCTCCTGAAGAATTGTTAATTTTTTATTCCTTTTGTTGGAAAACAGATCTTTCCTCCCATATGGCACCTCAGAATAGAGATTGTGGCACTCAGACTGCTATTTGCAACATATTCCTAAGTGCTAATGCACCTTTTTTTTTTTCCCTTCTTGACCGTTTTTTGTTTGTTTGTTTTCTGTTTTATCTAAGCAATTGCTAAGCAATTTTTTTTCTTTTTTTTCTTTTTTTTTTTTTTTTTTTTTTTATTTGAAATAGTATTTGTAAGGAACAGTTCATCTGGTAAACTGAGCTCTTTTACTACAAAAGGAAGGATATAGAAAGAAGTGGAGTGAAATTGCCAAAGTGCTGCTACTGGAAGGTATTTTTCCTTTTGAATGTCCTGTCATGCTTTAGTATTGACCATGTAGAATGGCACACTGTATTATATATAGAGAGGCAAAGCAGAAAAGTTAGCTTAAAATATTCTTCTAACCTGAAGGCAGCAGTTCCACAGGTACTGGAGAGGAATCATATGTTCAAAGGGTACAAAGAGGACCAAGCAAAGGATGACCCAGATGTTTCTAGTGTTCTCCAAATATTCTATAATTTAAAATATAATATATCTAATATATATTATATATATATATAGATATCATTTATATAATTTATATAATATAATTTAAAATATTTCTAACTTAATCCAAAAATCATTGACATTTAAAAGAGCTTATCTCTTCATTTCAATAGGTCTTTGTTTACATCTTGTTTTGGAAATTGTCTGTAGTCATTAAACTAGTCTTAGTGATGGCACTTTGAAACAATAACCATGAAAACAAAATATTGTTGGTATCGATGTTTTTTTTTTAAGAAATCCTATTCAAATTTATGCAAAATGTCATAATAATAGTAATGTAAAATTGATTACCATCATTTCTCATAAAATGAAAATAGGACTTTGTAGTCCTGTCCTGCTTCTTTCCACCACCTTCCTGCACCATGCTGGTACAAGTATACAGTAAGTCAGAAAGTGAACCAAAAAGAGGAATAAAATGTGAATTAGAACCCAGTGAAAAATAAATACTAGTGTTAGTTCAGTTACCATTTGGGCATATCTGTTTGTTCCAGAATAGCTCAGTTGCCATGACCATAAAGTAGAACTATACCACAGCCAGCAACTGAGCCTTTTCATCTTATTTTTCAGATAAAAACATTTTAGTTTGATTTATCTTCTTCTTTGGCCTTTTACAGTTTTTTATAAAATGTAATTTTGTGACCATAAGAAAATCTCCCCAAAAATAGTCATTGCCTAGTTATTTATCTTAAAAAGACATTCCTGTAAATAAATTGTCTTTAATTTTGTTCATGTCTCCTGCTACATTTTTGCTCTTATTACAGAGAAGTATTTCTCACACTGTCAAATCATACTTATTTGAGAGCCTCAGCTTAACATAAATACTTATAGGACTTATGTGAATGCCAGGGACAGATTTTAATTCTCCATAGCCAAAGCTGACTAGTAAGGACAGCTAAGTTACAAATCAGGAATTTTATGAGTGAATTAAGAAAACTAAAACCTGAAAACTTTGGAATCATCTTCTGATTGTATGAAAAAAAATCTTCCAATTAGAGTTTATAAGTCAATAAATTATTTTCCAGAATTCATAAGCACATGCATATTTTTAGTACACGTTAAGGGCATAAACAGAAATAAAAGTGTATGGCATGTCATTTATAGTTGTTTATAGAGCATTCCATTTTGCAGGGAATAGTCACAGATGCTACTGCAGGACCTCAGATTTGTCCTAGTTTCTTTGTTCAGATGTCTACCTTCCACACATCATACATTTCACACTACTGTGTAAAGGTTCCTGCTTCAGTCAAGACACTCAAGTGTGTGAATAGAAGACGAATGTGGAGGTAGACTTCAGTGCCAGTATGCAATTTTCATAGTGGGAGGCTGCAAAGCCATGGTAGAGCTTTCAGCTTTAAGAACAGTGATATCAGAAAATCTGTTGTAGGATGAGAGGCACATTGTAAGGCTGGAAAGGAGAAAACTACAAACTACACCAATCCTTTCCATTTCACAGAGGACTGAACACAAAAGTTATGACCTTAGTAAAGCAATTAAAAAAAAAAAAAAAGTTGACAGGGATGGGGAAAAAAGGCTTCTAGTGTAACCAGGCCCATTGGGAGGCAGGTAGAAACAGACATGTCAGACAGCTATAGCATAGATCAATATCAGATGGATTCGGGAAGGCAGGAGAGAATAAAGAAAACAGAGATGAAGAATGTAAACCAATACAATTTACACTCACATGAATAATTTTCTCTAGGCTGTCACCTAAAGAAGACAACAATTCAGACTAAGAAATATTTTCTGTTCAATTTTGTTTGTTTGTTTAGTTCTATAATAGGAAAAAATGAAGTCTAATGGGACCTATCATGTTAGGTTTGGAGACACTAAATCTTTACTTGTATTACATGCAAGTTTTCAGTATGAAGGCTGTGTTCTATGTGCATTGTAAAAGACCTAAATCTGAGTTCAATTCTGAAGACATTTTTAAATTAACCCAGTCTATATGGATGTTATCAGCCAACTGAATTTATTCAATTGTAAAGTCTCTTTTTATTTTTTTATTATTTCTATTTCAGATTAGTATAAAAAAATCAGACATATTGTACACACAATATCTCCCATTTGCAATTTTGCTGTTTTGAAATTAAAAATTTTAAAAATCAAAGCAAGGGAAGTGAGAAAAAATAAAAGGAAGAAAAATAACTGACCATTTAGCATTTTCAAACTAGTTCACTTCATTCTGGTCAAAAAATGAGAAAAATTTGAAATTGTTCTTGACCAGGTTTTATTTTCATAAATATTGATGTTTAGTGCAATTTTAGATATTATTTGGTATTGGAGACATCTGCAACACAGGATTCTCCAATAGAGTATGGGATCTTACATAATAAACAGCCTTCAGAAGTGTCAACTGGTGGCCAAGTATTACTATTATACTTCATAATAAAAAACAACAATAAAACTCAGTATTAAAGCAACCTAAGACAGAGACATCTGGTTTAAGGTAACTATTATAAGAGTATCTATAGTAAGCAGGCACAGATGTTGTCTCCAGAAAACTGTTCATTGTATGTTAGACTGTTAAGTGCCAAAGAGAGATGGCAACTTTTCAGGGTACATTTCTCACACGAGACTGAAATGAAGGCTTGAATGAATAGCTTAGACAAGAATTCCAGTGTTGAGAGGACTGATTGAGTGACACACACCCTATGGTTTTGTCTGTTAGTTCAATTTCCTCCTATACCTCCACTCCAAAGAGTACTCAAACTGATGTTTAAAACTGAAGATGCTGGTCTCCATATTCTTTACCAAAAAATCCCAAAAACATAAGTAAACAAAACAAAACAAAACAAAACAAAAAACCTAACAAAAACACAACAAAAGAGTAATACTTACTGACAGTTTGCTATTTTACAAATTTCAATTCATTGTACAAATTTGAGGATCAGTTTGAGTGACTATCTATTCTACTGCAACATCTTGTTACAGTAAAATACAGCTTTTATTTCACAGGTGCTGATGTTTTGCCCTAATAATTTCAATATATATATCTGCAAGGAACATTATAGACTAATTAGTGTCCTATGTTATTAAACTCACTTTTATTCATAACTTATTTCCATGTTCAAAGAATTATCTGAAATGATAAAGAAGCTTGTCTCAATTATTTAAAAAAAAGGTTTTAATATTCTCACACATTAAGCATAAAATTTTTAAACATACATTAGCTTTATTGAGTTAATCATATTCACCAGTAGCACAATCTGTGGGTCAAAGGTTTATGTACTTAGTGTGAATATCAAGTTGCTGAATCAACAAAAGCTTGATTCCAAGACAGTTAAAGCTTCTTACCACAGAAAACTTCCATGTCTGATTACAGCACTAAGAACCTGTCAATAAAAGAATCCAACCCTTTGCCCTTTCACAGTTTACACAGAGCTGCCTTGCCCAAACTCTCATTAGCCTTGTCCAGTGCTTCTTACAGAGTGTGTGCTGTAATCTGCAATGATGAACACAGAGGGAAAATATTCACCATTTTGAGCCAATGTTCAGCTTTCCAGGTTGTTTGGGGTTTATTCTCCCCTTCGTTATTTGGAATAAGGCTACCACCTACTGGCCTTTTTTTATTTTCTTGCTCTTTTGTTGGTTTTTTTTTGTGAAATTATCAGGAAGATATCATTTTACTTCTGCACAGTGACACTTATTCCTTCTCTATTGATTAAAACAACTTAATTTCATACCTTCTCCATAATTTCATAATATTCCGGGCATGGATTTAGCTTAGTGATGGGCCTGGCAGTGTTAGGTGAGTGGACTTGTTGATATTAAAGATCTTTTCCAACTATAATAATTCTATGATTTGGAACATTATCTTTTTTCTTTAAATATATGTATCAATAAAGTACAAAGAATTGAGATAAATATTCTGCAGTAAGCCTACTGTTCTTGTTTTAGCATGTAGTTTTATTGGTGCTGGTAAGAAATCACATATGAATGAACAGTGTGATTTCTCCAGTATTAGGCAGGAAGGGTCTCCACAACCATTCTACAAATACAAATGACTTACAAAGTCCTCCTGGTCATGATTTTCAGCCCAGGTGTCTGACCCCATCTCACACACTTTCTGCCTTTGCAGCAGCAGTAGAACATGTCCAAAGTGTCCTTTTCAGCCTTCGTTTCCTGACAGCAAGAGGAGAGGAGGAAGAGTTAGAGCTTCATTTAGAAGTAGCAAGGGTCCACGGAGAGACTATAAAGTCCTGGAAGTGCCAAGAGAGGCATGATGTAAGTTGAGTCGTGAGAAACTTAACATTCTTCTCTTTCCTCATGCAGCACATCACGCTACTCAACTACATGAAATACCACTGATCCTTTCCAGTCTCACTTCTGAAATTCTCAAATATCCCATTTACATGCCTTTGTCCTGCCCACTTACCCAGTAAAAACAAGCTCCATAGGCTTCACAACCCCTACCTTATTACCCAAAGGCATATCCTTGCCACCTGCCTACTGATGCCATTTTCCTGAGCTTGCCTCAACTTCGAGATACCATAGGTGATTTTTCCTACTCCATACTCTCCATTTGTCCCAGACCACTGCCATTTTTCATAAAATTGATTTTACTGGTGCAGGAAATCTGGAATCAGTGCTGCATTGAGCCTGAAACATTTCATATGGTAAATATGAAAAGCATTTAATTTAAGAAAACTAAAAAAAAAAACAACAAAAAACAAAAGAAACCCACTAAATCAACAGATATTTAAAATGATATTTATTAAGTACTTTACACAGAAAAATCACTAGTACATAGAAAAATCACTAGACACTAAAGGCAATAATTACTCTGGTGGAGAAAAGAATCATAATCAAATAGCTACAAATTAATACCACAGATTGTAAGTTGCACTGTTTATTTCTAATTTTCATCAATTAAGATGATTAATGTTTGGAGAAGATGATCAAAGACTATTTGTTTTTTTGAAGTCTTTAAGTGGTGACTGGAAAATTAGCTTTAGCGTTGTTTAAATTATCTTTTTTCCCATGTAGAGGAAAGAAGAATCAATGATTCAATGTTTTGTTCTTCATGTATTAATTATGATTCTCTGAACTCTAGCCCCCGATTTAAAAAGTCTGAGCAGATATTTGGACATCTATACTGCAAACCTTAGACCTTTGCCCACTACAAGTCTAAAAAAGTAAATATATTGGGAGATATAACATATAAAGGAAAGTAGTATTAACTTTTGTACACTGACAATGAACTATATCATGTAGCACCTCTTTTTCTAAACATGGATTTTAGTTCAGGTTGCCATACTTGCAGACAGATATGACAAAGCTCAAAGGACTATGATATTGGCTTCAAAAGATCAGAAAGACTGTGGTTATTCAGACCAGGTAGCAGTTACTTAAAAGATGTGACATTAACTAGCAAAATAAGATCAGTTTTTTGGAACTTCTACTCAAGTTATGCAACCAACTAGAAAACCTAGAATTTGGAGTGGAGAGGAGTGGTGATGTTTATAGGGGCTTTTTTCAATAAAATTGGTAGACTGCTAGGTGTGTTTACTAATTTCATAGTTTCATATTTTTCTCAAATAAATTTTTATTGAATTGAAGGCTGTGCATGTAACTGTTTCCAGTGCTTTATGCAGTCCAGATGTTTTGGAGACCTTCGGTCATATCTAACATCAATGTTTTGTACTGGACACGGCTGGGATAGAGTTTACTTTCTTCATAGCAACTCATCAGTGCTGTGGTTTAGATTATGACCAACACAATACTGATAACATACTGACATTGTAGCTGTTGCTGAAAAGTGTCTGCACAGCACCAAGGCTTTTTTTGTTTCTTTCTCTACCTCTTTCACTGAATTGATTAGAGGTGCACAATAGATGGAGAGGGAACACAACCAGGCAAATAACTTAATTGAACCAAAGAGATATTGCATACCTTATAGGATCATGGTCACCATTACAAAGGGGCTTAATCATGTTTTGCTCAGGAGCTGTCTGAGCCCGGGTCTACCTGTGAGAAGTCATGAGTGATTTCTTCACTTGTTTTGCTTCTTTCTCTCTTTTTCCGCTTCTCTTTCACTTATATTTTCTTTAATTAATATTTTGATCCTTGAGTTTTCTTGCTTTTACTCTTCCTTTCTTCTCCCTCTGCCCCACTGTAGGGGATAATGAGTGAGCTGCCTACCAGTATTAAACCACAACACATGAAGAAAACTGAAAAAATATAGAATAATTTAAAAAGTGTTATGGGCCATACAAGAATCTCTTTTAGGAAGAAAACAATTTTCTGAACAATCAGTCAGCTGATCAATGGTGCAACAGAACTTTAGGTAGTGGAACAATACAATATACCTGCATCACAACAGCTGTAAAAAAGAAACAGACTCATTTGTGCCAAAAAAAATGCCAATCTTAAAACTGGATAACAAAATGTTGGTTTTATTTCTCTAAAGGTTAACATAATTATAGGTTGAAGATTAGAGAAGAAAAGACTGAGACAGGATCTCATTAACACTTAAGTTTAAAAGTGCATGTCAAGAGGATGGGATGGCACTTTTTTCTGTTGTCTCAAGTGACAGGACAAAGTGTAATGGACTAGAATACAAAATGTTTCACATAAACATAAGGAAACACTATTTTACTCTGAAGGTGAGGGAGCGTTGGCGCAGGCTGCCCAGGGAGATTTTACAAAACCCACCTGGATGTGTTCCTGTGTGACCTGATCCAGGTAGATCTGCTTTAGCAGGGGTGTTGGACTAGATGATCTCTAGATCTCTAATCCCTACCATTCTGTGATTTTGTGAAAACAAAAATTAAAGCTATCCTGCTTTAAAAGATCTAAAAAGAATTCACAGAATCACTGAATCATAGAATCAGCTTTGTTGCCCATCTCCGGACACAATCCAGCACCTCAATATCTTTCTTGTAGGGAGAGAACCAAAACTGAACACACTATTTGAGCTGCAGCCTCATCAGCGCTGAGTACAAGGGGACAATTACTTTCCTGGTTCTACTAGCCACACTATTTCTAATGAATGTCATTGGTCTTCTTGACCACCTGGGCACACTGCTGACCAATGCTCAGCCAGCTATTGATTAACTTCCCCAAGTCCTTTTCTACTGGACAGCTTTCCAAACAGACTGCCCCAAACCTGTAGTATTGTTGTGATCCAAGTGCAGGACTCAACACTTGGCCTTGTTGAACCTCATACAATTGGCCTTGGCTCATTGCTCCAGCCTGTCCAGGTGCCTCTGAAGAGCCTCCTGCCATCAAACAGATTGACCCTCCCGTCTAACCCACAAACTTATTGAGGGGGCACTTGATCCTCTCATTCAGATCATTGACAAAGATATTAAACAGAACTGGCCCCATGTTACAAGACACAATTTACTTGTGAAACTCATTGTCAGGTGATTGAAAATGGATGAACAGTTGCTTACAAAACTGGCAATATTAGGTATAACAAAACTGTTCAGTATTGTTATTACAGATGGATGTTTTGCTTTCATAACTATCTATGGCATTAAACTGTTACAATCTTCTGAATCACTTTAGTTACACTTTGCCTTGGATGGAGATTTCCCATTTTCTATTCAATAGTATATCTTAAAACCAGTCCTCTGTTTCCAGTGGAACTGGATCCTCTGGCCTACATGCTTAGGTTCTCTATAGAAATCAAACCTACTTTATATAATATGGTTAAATTTTTCTATGCTTTTACTTCAAAATTTAATTGAAATTACAATAAATAAATTTAAAAACCACTTTTAATCTGTACAAGATAAGAAATTTACAGAAATAAAGGCCTAAATTTTGAAAAAGTTATGCATTTGAGCCCCTACAGATTTTAGTAGGTAAGAGGGGAGTCAAACTCTAGATTGCACACCAAATTTAACAGCTAGCCATTCTTTCAAAGGGCAGCATCTAGGTCCATAAGTGGGTGTGGTGTACCACACACATGCTGGGTACAGCTACGAATTGTGTTAGCAGAACACAGCCTACCTGGGAATTAGCATGCAAGAGAAATAAATCTTCTCTTACCTTGTATGTGTGTCAGCCTTTGTGAACATATCCTTATACCACTGTTGAAATCTCTTTCGCCTGGCACGCTGGAATGATTCAGCACCTTTACATCATTGAAGGCCCTTTCCTGCGAGCTGCATTCCCTCTGGTTTTCTAGAGGCCAGAAGGGATTCTTCTGTGGAGTACAAGAGGAGAAGTTGTTACAAAGCCAATGCCATGGTTATATCCAAGGTATGCTATTAGGCCTGGTCAAAATGTTCTAAAAAATATTTTCCCATCAAAAAATGACAGTTGTCTGGCCTTAGCAGACTCCTGTGGAGCGCCTGATCTTGCCAAAACTCCAGCAGAAACTGGAGTAAATATTACTTACCTCAGCAAGACAACCCCCATGGTAAGATTTTGCTGACTTGCTAGTGTCCAAGACTTCATAAGGGGCCTGGCTATAAGCCTCTTTAGGTCTTTCTGCAGGCAATTCCCCAACATCTACTGGTATCAGACCTCAATTCCCCAATTAATTGGTTAGTGGACATTTAGGATGATTAACATTTAGTTTAGCATTTAGTTTAGCAGATGGCAAAAAATAAGTGAAGACAGTCAGGTTCCTGGAAAACTGCTCAAAAGTTCTACAATAAGCCAAAAATCAACATAATTATTTGGTGCTTTTTTTCCTCCCTCCTTTTTTTTTAGCATATATTTATTTCATTTCAATCATGTCATACTCACAGTATGTAATAGTATTTGTTGGTGAAAACACAGAATGTACATGCTGACCACAGAGAGAGAGCACAGATACCGCTAGCATATGTCATGAACTCTGATAACACATGAATTTTCATTGCAGTAAAAACTGGAATTTAACTCCTAAAGTGCAAGGTCCAGAATACATATATGACCAGAACATTTTGGTTATTAACAGAAATATGAGGAAAAAAAACCTAGTAACAAAGTGAAAATCATCTTTCTACTCTTTTTTTCTTTTTGAAAGAAATCTAATTCTACCAGTATCTAAAACATACAGCAATAGCCTCTAGTCTGTATGAGAAATTTTACTTGAGATTTAGCAAAATATTTTGAAGTATCTTATATCACCATTTGCACAATTCTGCTCTCACTTAAAGACCAGATATATGAAGAAATACCGAAGCATGTATATAATACCCTTAAGAAAATAATGAAAATTAAATTCCTGAAAATTAAAAAATTGTTCCAAGTAAATCAGATGAGTAGAACATTGTAGAAATTTTACAGTTTTAAGTGCAACAAAGCCTTATGGGGTCCATTGAAGCCCACTTGCACTGGGAAACTAAAGCTTCGGAATGGTCCTGACAGGTTAACTGCTCAAGAGCTTTGTCTTTCTCCTTAAGTCCACCAGATGGTGGTATATTGCAAAAAAAAAGCCCCTTACTCGTGAAGCCCGTGCTTACACTTACTCTTCCTTATAGTTTTGAGTGTTAGATAGCTTAATTTTCAACAGACTGAGTACGAGAGATATTCATAGTTATTATGTTTTTTTTAATAAAATATTTGAATATGCTTTTATCTCCCTTCAGCAGTGATTCCTCACCATACTTATTTTTCTATTTCTTCTTAGCAGAGTTCACTAGTTGTATTTTGCTCTCTGTTTCACCTTCAATACTGGTGCACCTTTCTGGTGGATTAAGTATAAGGTCTTGAGCACTTCAAAGTAAGTACTTAAATTATATTTATATATCATGATATAACTCCTGAATATTCTGTATGTTTTGACATCAGCTCAAGAAAAATTTAAATTTGGCTTCAAGATGAATCTTGGCTTTAATGAGGGAAGATTCACATTGATTCTGAATTAATTATCTCAGATGACAGTTCATGCATGTCCATAAAGCCATTATAAGCATCCCAAGCACCTTCAGGAACTGAGCAACCTGTTAGAAACTATGATTTTGAAGCTCTTAAGAGGGTATGGCCTTTTCTTACAAGAGCCATGGATATTGGTGGCAGGCAATAATGAGACTCATGATTTTTCAAGCTATATTCTAGGTAGTTAATACTCTTACACTTTATCTCCAAGTACTGTGGTACTGAATTAGGATCTATATATGAAGACATTTAAGTATTTCCAAGTAAAAAAAAAAAAAAACAAACAAAAGAAAACCAAACAAAAAACCCCAAAATGGTGCTGAATGGGTCCCAGTTAAACATTTTGTATTCTCATCTGAGAATAAAGTGTTTTTTCTTCTATTGGGAAGCTGTTCTTTCATCATCTGAATTGAATGGAAACTATATGTTATTGGTTTTAACAAAGGAAAAACTTTAAAGGCAAATTATAATGCCATTGTCAATGCTTTATTCACTCTCTCCAGGCAATGCCTTGATAGGCATTCACAAGCAAAAGGGTCCAATTTGCTAATCCCTAAGTTCAAGAGGCTGAGTTATGGGGCCCCTGGGAATATGACACTTAACACAAGTCCTGACACTCCACCCTGAGCTTTGTGAATGTGAAAAGCAGGCTTCAAGCCTGGAGCAGGACTATTTTCTAATTATCCGCTGTTCATGTGAAAGTCAAAGTTGCAGAAGCTAAACATAATTAAAACATATATTTTATCCTTTGGTCCTAAACACGAAGCAGCCCAAAATCCCACATCTGTCAACCATACTCTGCCAAAAATTCTCTGTCATGTTGACTGCTACCTCCTCAGGTACTTCCCCAGGCTCACTGGTAACATGGATCATCATTAGACCACTTATCATAAACTGCAGGTCATCATTTGGTCTCCTTACTCTAGGTTACAAATTGTGTGATGCGACATTGGTACATACTGAACCATTGGCATAACGTACAAGATCCTCTTGTACTGTCAATAATCCCCTAAAATCCACAGTAAAAACTAATCTACCTCTCCTAAAAATTAAGATGAATGGAAAAAGAATGTTTTTGTCTGTTAAAATCAAGTGTTGTCCATGGGTTGGGAAACTGATGGAGCACAAAACATGGAATCTTTTCTAATTTATTCATAGGTTTATTTACATCTAAAAATGTGCCTGAAAGAGTGGGGAATTTGATCAAAAATATATCAATAATATTTAAGTGGCAATATATTGCTTATAAGATGCCTCAGAATGTAAGTGCTTAGCTTGAAATAGTTTGGAAAACAAAAGCAGCAATGCAGAAAGTACCATTTTCAAAAAGGCAACATGGATTTACACGATACAAATCAGGCATTCAGAGCTATTGGCAATTTTAGAAAAAAATCATTTCTTACTTTACATTAGGTCATATTATGTTTGGTTGCAATGATAAGATCTAAGACATTGTGTTGCTTACTCAGTTGCTATAAAACAAGGAAAAGAGCATTATCCTTAGAGCCTCTCTCTCTTAATTTCTTTCTTCCTTATCTTCTCCTTTCATCCAGAATATTCACCTACTCACCATTTTTCATTAAAGATTTTTTGAAAAAGTACACAATATATTGAAAAATTTTGGAATATAGGTTCAAATTCTACAGCTTCAGTCTCTCCTAAAATGTCTCTCTTCATTAGGCATGGAGGAAGTCTACATAAGTAGCTTAGACCTAGCTAATCTGACTTTCAGATAGTTATTACTATGTGAAATTAACTCCACATGAAAAGTTACTAATACATGCCAGTCTAAAATTGTGAAGAATTGGACTTAGCCACTTGGATAGTGTCTTCTACTCCTACTGTTTTTTTGTTTTACTTCACAACAAATTTCATGCACTTTCAAATCTATATCAACTTTATTTGTACAATCCATACAACAATCAGGATGCTTTTAAGGAATTACAGAAGCAACAGTTTTGCTTGGTGCTGATCTCCAGCAATTTAGAATAGGTCAAGTTTTCAGAGACCATTTAAAAAAAAAAAAAAAAAAAAAAAAAAAAAAAAAAACTGCAGTAGGACACACTTTTACCAGTTAATTTTCTCAAAAAACAAGATGAGACTCTGACTTGTGCACTTCCACCTTGTGCTGCTGACTGGGTGCTACTTTAATAAGAAAACTGAAATACTAGTTCTCACAAGTTTGATTTCAGCAGTCCCAGGAGGACAGGTAAGGGCCTGTTGTTTGTTGTTCTGAGGAAGTTGGATGTATTCATTGTCAGAAAGGAAGCAACATTGTAAAAAGATTGTAACATCTTTTTAAAGAAATTTTATTACATGTGAGGAGCAACAGAATATCTCTTCCTTTCTATCCCTGTTTAATTCATTTAGCTTTAAAAGCAACCATTTGCTATACTGTCTATCCTGTCGTCTATCCTATTTTAGACAGCTATCATTTCCAGCTTCCAGAAGGCTGTGCTCCTATCGCCTTTGCAAGAGCTGAAGTTTTTTACATGTCTACTGCTGTCTTAGAACACTGAGATTTCTCTGTCAACCACATCTTTTCCCTTGTCTTCCACTCCTAGTTGTGTGTTCAGTTCAGGTCCAGTGTGACTGTACAGGACATGGAACTGATTTTGTGAATGTTGGAAGGTGACCACCAGACATACTACCCAGATGTGAAGCTCACACTCACACCAGACGAGATCAGCTAGGGTCATTGTTTAGGCCAGCTCTGCTAATACCCATAATGAGTTATGAAACGGGCAATATTTTTTTATACGTGAAATAAGCACAGATATTCCCTTTTTTGGCCAGAAAAATCAGGTAACATCCCTGCAAAGATCTTCTTGTGATGAGATACAGCTTAATAGAGATATGACGGAGGACATTATGTGCAGTGTCTTCGTATCCAAGTGTGTATATGTATACCTATATATTAGCAAAAGAAATGTTGTCCATTTATTTGACATTTTCTATTTCACCAAACTCTTTCAAGTGGTCATACAAAACTGTACTATTTTGGTAAGCTTTAGCTTTCTATATTATCACTTCCAATTAATATCTATAATGGCAAATCTGAGCAATCCTTTCTCATTTACACCTGTTGCCAACCACATTTTCTTCATAAAAGTTTAGTTAAGGAAGATGAATCAGACTTTCAGTATCCTCAAAGGAGCAGATGCACTTCTATCAGAAAAGCATTGAAGTGCTTAAGTGAACAGAAATCAGGTTTACAAGCACCATGCTTCAGATATTTTAACACTTACTCCATCTAAATAAAGACTTTACTTTTCACAGTAAATGTCAGCTCCTTCTTTCACATTAAGACATGCCTTGGGAAGTGGTGCAAATAGTACATTATGTTTCTTCACACACTGCTGAAAGCTGCTAATAAGGCATCAAAAATGTTTTAGTGAAGCATATCTGCTTTTGCTTTCTGCCTTGTTGAATGTTCAGAAGAGATCTGGTTTATAATCCATATCCATCCAGGTCACAGAAACAGAGATTTTGGGACCAAGTCAGAGAATCATGTATTGAAGTATGCTCTCTGTTTGGACACAATTATGCTAGATCTATGAAGGAAATCAATTTTTTTGAAGACCTTCACAGAATGGTAGGGGTTGGAAGGCAGCTTTAGAGATCACCTAGTCCAACCTTCCTGCAGAAGCAAGTCCACCTAGATCAGGTGGCATAGGAACATGTCCAGGTGGGTCTTGAAGACCATCAAGGAAGAAGATTCCAACACTTCCCTGGGCAGCCTGTGCCAATGCTCCATCTCTCTCACAGTAAAATGGTTTTTTCTTATGTTTAAATGGAACTTTTTGTGTTACAACTTCTTTCCATTACCCCTTGTCCTGTAATAAGCTACAACAGAAACAAGTGGTGTCCCAACCTCCTGACACCCACCATTTAGATATTTGTAAATATTAATGAAATCCTCCCTCAGTCTTCTCTTCTCTAGACTAAACAGCTCTAGACCCTGGAGCTTTTCCTCAAAAGAAAGATGCTCCAGTCCCCTGATCATCTTGGTGGCCCTTTGCTGGACCATCTCCACAAGTTATCTGTCCCTCTTGAACTGGGGAGCCCAGAACTGGACACAGGACTCCATATGAGTAGAGGAGCTGGCTACACTCTTCTTGATGTATCCCAGGATGCCATTGGCCTTCTTGGCCACAAGGACACATTTCTGGCTCGCGTTTAGTTTACTGTCAACCAGGACTCCTAGATCTCTCTCTGGAGAGCTGCTCTCCAGCAAGTCAAATCCCAGCCTATACTGGTGCGTGGGATTGTTCCTTCCAAGATGCAGGACTCTGCACTTGTCCTTGTTGAACCTCATGAGGTTCCTCTCTGCCCAACTCTCAAGCCGGTAGAGATCCCACTGAATGGCAGCACAGCCTTCTGGGGAATCAGCCAGTGCTCTCAGTTTGATGTCATCAGCGAACTTGCTGAGGGTACACTCTGTCCCCTCATCCAGGTTGCTGATAAATCTGTTGAACAAGATTGGCTCCAGAACCCATTCCCCGTGGAACTCCACTGGACACTTCTGGAGTTTCTTTCTAAAGTTTATCTGTGAAGCCTATCTGATAAAATCTCTGTACAGTTCCCAATGTCACTCCTTTATCTTACACTGAAGAAGAAGTTTCTGAGAGATTCAGATGTTTCTTGTATTTATTTTATTTTCCCTCAAAAGATAAGAGAACCTAGGCTTCAGAAATGTAGGCTTAGAGATTTTTTTGCATAAAGTCTACTATTAGGAATGCCAGATCATTTCTGTTTCTGGACATAGTGAGTGACTTCTCAAAAGGTATTTTACCATTCTTTTTCTGTATTATTAACATTCAAAGGAAACCTGAATTAGAACATAGGCTACACTGAAATCATCCAGGTATAAGCCTAGAAGTCTTGCATAATTTGCTAAAGTGTTCTGCAACTACACACTCTCACTTGACCTTCTCTATTCCGTGCAATTACATAAGCACCCTATCTGAAGCAAAGCAACAAATGAGTCTCATAGACAGAATAAAATGGACTAAGAATGGAGATACAGAGAAAAAACATCACAACTACCAAAGAAATATGTTATGAAAACAAAAATTGCTCTTTCCAGTTTACTTTCTTTCCTCTGAGATTACTTTTCAAGTTTAAGTATTCAAGTCAATCTACAGCAACACTTCAGTCAAGCTTTTATTATCTAGGCACAGTTTGTATTAGAAAAGTCACTAGACTTCATCATTGTTCTAAACAATGTACAAGTATTTAACAAAGATAGACTGTTCAAAGAGTATTTTCCTTAAATTACTTTAGTAATAAGTATTTACTTAAATAGAAAGAAGGAAATATGAAACAGGTTATATTTAAATCCTGTAAACAACAACAAATTTTCCCTAAAATGTAACCTCTATGCTAATGTTAGTGTCAGATGTTAGTGTTACAGATTAGTTTTAGATATTTCTAGCATTCAAACTATCTTTTTACCATAGAAAAAAAAAAAAATAAACCCTGAGATGTTATTACATGTAAGCATGAACAATAATGAAGCCTATACAAAATTGCTTTCTGTTTTCTTAGTTTGAATCTATTATGTGGAATGGGGAATTACATCCAAGTCTCTCTGTCTGTTTTGTTGTGGGTGTGAAGGATGTAAATAGATGGTTAGCTGAGTGTCATTTTTCCAGAGAGGGATGTTTTGCTACACTTCTTGAAGACTATAAGAGCACGAATGATACAGAGGATTTTGTCAGGTTTCCAAGTAAGCTCCATGCCATCATTCAGAGCAAAATTCTGAGGCTGTAGATATTGGTTTCAACAATATATATATCTTGGACTAGTATGATACAAAAAGAAAAGTCTACAGTTAGGAGGTAGTGGGAAGAAAACTAACCTGTATAACTAATGTAATTTTAGTAGAATTTGACTATTTCAATGGAAAAATTAACTGGATAAAAATAAAGTGCAATACAATAAAGCTCATATATGAATATTTTCTGATAGGTTTTTTTAAATACATGGTGCAGAAGCAGTGTATGATCTATCAATGCATACACGCCTACAAATACAAGTTTCTGTGGCCTTTCTAGAATGAAATGAGCTTCTGCTTTATGGTAAGGCCTTCTCCTTGGAGCTAAGTTTTCTTCATTTTTTTTTTCACAGTCCTTAAATCTTCCTTGCCTCCTGCATGAATATCATGATGTCATCTAATTCTGAGATGTGTAAAAAAATAGTGCTAATTTGCTTGAGACATAGATTGAAACCACAAGCCTTCTTAAACCTGGGCATGTTCGTGTTGATAACCCCAAATTATTAGCAGAATTCTGTATTTCTCCTCTACTCAGTACTTGTATTCCTAGCTTTGCACAGTTTACTGAATGATTGAAGTTACCCTGGTTTGTATCATTCCTGACTCTTGTCATCCACTCTTTCCTTTCCCTGATCATCTTTCTTCATTTGTCCAGTTTCAGTTAAAAACTCTGTTTGAAACTTCTCAGTTTCAAGCTGCTTTTCTTAATCCAAAGGAAGTGTTGGGAATAGGAGCCAGGTGGTTGTCCTTACTATCCTTTTTTTACTCCTTTTTTTCAGAATATTCTGGATCTTCTAGTTCATGCAGCCTTCATACACTAGTCCACAACTAACACTAACCTAACAAGACAATATTAGGTTCCCTTTCCTTCTTTCCCATTGACTTTTCCTTTGCTTTCTCCCTCCCTCCATACAAATAAATATGAGCCATGCCCCATCTAGGTCTGACACTCTTTGATTGGAGTCAAGCAGAAGGAATACTCCATTCACATCTTCCCACATTTTCTCATTAAGTCCCTTATCGTATTTCATGTCCCATTTGCTTGTTCCCGTACAGCCCCTTTCAGTTCAACTCTTCTTATACAGGATTTTGTAAAACCACAAAGGCAAAGTGGAGATGCATGTAATAGTTCTTAAGAAAACAAATTATAATGTTCATAACTCCCTCATTCTCTACAGGTAGAGTATTGGAATAGTAACTTTGGAATGCATTATAATGAAAGAAATGCCTTCAATAAATAGAAACTTTAGAGGCGAATTGAAGTTGTGTATTCACCAAGAATTACAGCTTCAAAAGTGACAACCATCTTAGTAGTTCAGTGCCTCCTGCATATTAAAGACAATAATTTCAAAATGTTGTCATTATTTTGTATTTCTGCAGCAAAAGGCAAAAGTACCATGGCGCCGTAATATTCTGTAGTTACATATACCCATAAGTTATACTTTTTTTGCTGTAAAATTCAGAATACTTTGAATAAAGTTTTCATTTGTGGGTACATACATACATAACTTTGCTCCATGTGATGTTATATTTTCTATTCCTTCTTTTGAAAGAGAATAAAAGTCATGTGGTTTGTTCCAAACAGCTCTTTATTTAAAAGATCATTAAATAAGATACCAAAACACAACAACAACTGCAGTATATGGATCATACAACAACTCTAAGGACTTGGTGGCACACAAAAATAACCAAGATATTTCATTCATGCAAGAACTATTACATAAACTGTATCTAAGACCTTCTTTTTACTTACTATAAAATAGGAAAACTTAAAATTTGTATTTTTCTTTTGAGGAGGAGGAATTGGGTTTTAACCATAGGGATTATTCATTGAATAAACTAAACTAGCTTTTGCATCCTAATGAAAGGCTTCACAATGTTGCATTCTAGAAACAATTGTCTTTAAACACATACAACCAAAAAAAAACGTTTTTGAGGAACCATATGATACATTCCAAACAAAATTATACACAAGTCATGTTGCTCTGTGACAACTTTATTAAAGAAAATAATGCACAATATAGCACATACTACAGGGTTTTTTCTTGTTTTGTTTTGTTTTGTTTTTTTCCTTTTCTTCTGTGTATTTATTTATTTTATTTTAGGCCTTGAGTTAATTATTTATAGGGAGAAAAAATCTTGAATTCTAAAATATTGTATTAAAAAAATTGTTGTGTAGCTCAGATTAATCACTCAGAAAAAGCTGCAATAATGATGTCAGGATTGCCTTTTAGGATGTTTCCAGTTTATCCTCAAGATCAGATGCACTGTCATACAGACTCAGCAGTTCTTCATTCACATACTATTAACGCTTTGTTAAGCAGCTCAGACTCTACATCTGGACAAAGACTCTTGGCAGTCATTTATGAAAGCAATTTGTAGACTGAGAAGCCCCTGATAAGAGAAACGCATCCTACAAAAGATTCCTACAACTAAGCTTCAACAATAAAGGAGAAAATGGTTCCAGACTAATGCTACAGTGTAACTTTTGAGATAAAACAGATTAAAACAGATTGCTGTTTTACCTACTGGGAGCTGCCACAGACAAATGCTATTTCTTGGTAATTCAAGACCAGTTATGTATAGCCCCATCTTTTCCTTCTGTATGAGGGAATATAAGGAGTCTCCTGAGACAACAGCTTTAAGCTTTCATTTACTTGGAAAAAGCAAGTCTTAGTTGAACAAAGAAAAACTCTTGAAGGCTTTATGTTTCTTAGTAGCTGAAATGCCTCCAAAAATTCCTGTTTGGTTCCCATGGCATTTCTCTGCATTACCATCTCAGAGGAGTAATTTGGTCAGCCAATGCTTGCCTGCTGATGAGGAATCCCAAAACTCCTTCTAGCCCACTCTCTGATTAGTAGGTCTGTCAGACTCATATAAGTATCCTAGATCTAACAGATTTTGAAATCTGATCATCGGCATTGGGCTTCTGTGCTTGTCTTAACGGGATACTTGCTTAATTTGAGAGATTAGATGAGTGACAATTTTCAGAAGTAATGAATAAAACCAAATAAATATGTTTTAGCATCTCTTTTTGACGCAGCTTGAAAATATGATTCAGATGCTCTCTGGCAGTCCAGTAAATGGAAGGAAATAAAAACCTCTTGACATCTATTTATTACTTTATTTAGATGTCAGGGCTGTTTATCTATCTATTGATTTATTTGCAGATTTCTGCAACCTCACTCATGACTTTCAAAGGCTTGAATTTGGTAGCAATAAAAATCTTATTCTCCAAGTTCTTTGTGAAGATCGATGCCTCTCCCACCTTCATTGCTTCTGAGACAGTAAGGTACAAGTTCTGACTGTCATTATTGTTACTGTATTTTGTAGGTTCTCTGCAACTCTTGTTTTATGACTGCCTTCAGTCATTCCAATATTTTGCATTTGGAGAACATCAATGACCAGTATTGAGCTTCAGAGGAAGAATCTTCTCTACCTTGTCGCCTCCTACACTCAGTATTACAGCAGTGGCTTGCATATTCAATTTTATACCACATTGTGCAACCTGATAACTAATCTTGAGGGAAAATAGTTAAAATCAAGACCAAATTATCATGTCTCAATTGTCTATTAGTTAAAGTAGGCTATGAGGCATAGCTACAATCATACTTCACAAAACTAAACCTATTTTAATTTGCAAACTCCGTACTCCATCCACTCTCTTCGCATCACAGCCATTAAACTCTTATCTAAACCACAGAACAAAGTTTAAACTTAGAAAAGACAGAAATGAGCTTTTTTTTAATATACCACAAGCAAGACGCAAGAAAGATGAACTTATTTTATCACATGTAACCTTTAGAACAGTAACCACTGTATCTTAATGTTTCTTGTAAAGAAGCTAACAGATACATGCTTCAAGTATGATAAAATTTCCTTTCTCTATGTTTTCATTTTCTTCTGTGTTTTACTTTTCTTTATGAGTATGAGAAATAATTAAGTATAAAGTTTCTAAATAATTGGTATAATTATTCCTCTCTTAACTTTGTAAAAATATAATCAATGGAATATGTAGGTAAAATGTGGTTTTCTGTGGACAGAGAAAGACAGCAAATCTCTCAGTAATTGCCTTTATAAAACAAAATTGTCCATATTAAGAGGCAGTCCTTTAAGTCAAGTTAGCAATCTGTGTCAATGGTCTTGAAAACAACATTTTTAAACTTAAGGCAATTATGGGATCAAGAAAAAAGAAAAAAAATCAAACTTGTCTGATTATACAAATATTTACACATAATGAGGGCCTCCTTTGGCTTCAACTTCATTCAGCACCCACTGCTGCTGCAAATTCAGCATTGATTTTGCAGGCAGTGCACAGATAGAGACAAGTCTGGTACCCTGAGGATCCCAGTAAAAGAATGTGCAAAGTAGAAACAAGTATGTATAAGCCTGCCTAGTTTTTGCTGCCATCATCCACCCAGGAGGGCTAAAGCGAGCTACAGTTCCACAGCAGTGAGGTCATGAGGAGGTTACAATAGCTAAAAATGCAAGGTAATTTCAAGCAAATATGGATCCATAGACTTCAAAACATCCCTTAACAACTCTGTGTATCTCTGTATTTCCAAGATTTTAATGATACTAGGCTTGCTTTTCACCAGTGATCAACATGATGAACCACCAGCACTGGCTTTTGTGTTCTTACAGTTTCACAGCTATGGATGTTGTTTGCACATCTAGTTAGGATCATCTCTCACTGACGTCTCACTGATGACATTCCTCTGACAAATCCCTGAACACCTCCAAGGGAACAACTGAACAAGCTACCTTCTGCTCTACTTTAAAGTTTTGCCTCCTCTGGTGACCCTCCATAGATGACTCTGTGTGGACTGACAGCATGCTGAAAGGAAATGGGTTGTTTTAAGCTATTTTCAGCCAGTCAGTCTGGCTAATCTGTTAACTCTGCACTGCAAGGAACAAGTATACAGTCACACAGTAAGTCCCACTTGAGTGTGAGGTGCTAGATAAGAGTGAACAGTTATTATAATTTGAGGTCCTCTGCCATCACCCTGAATTTCTAAATCACCTCCAAAATTAAATACAGAAAGGTGCTTTTGTTTTTGAAAATATTAACATTCTCTGTCAGATTACAACCACATTACCTTACCCTACTTTTTTTTTAAACTCATACTCTTAAACTGAACATGTGAGAAAAATACCATGGCAACCTATTTCTTTTTCTTACTTTTCTGTATTCCCCATGAAACAGTGATCTGAAGTTTCTTTTCTTTTTTCCTCATATATTACTAGCAATGAATTTTGGAACAAACTCTCTTCTGTTTGATTATTTCAGACCAACAGTGAATTCAGTATTTAAAGTGTCCATAATAGGATTAAGGAGCCTTAGGTTTGTTGGAAAAAGTGATGTTTCTTAGCCACTTTAGAGCATACAATGTCTCCAGTCTAATTCCACGACAGTTTCATTAAAAAAAAAAAAAAAAAGAAAAAAGAAAGGGTATGAATCTACTGGAACCTTATTTAAGCAAAGCCCTTAAGCACATTAAGTCTTAAAAACACTGAGACCAAAATGTGCTTAAGTGCTTTGCTGATTCAAGTCGAAACGATTATTACAGTAATTAGCTCAGTTGTATCTTGTGAGTACATGCATTTAGTGAATATTGAATAAACTGATTTATAACATTTTCAGTGAGAAAAGGAAATCAAATACTGTAAAAAGAATCTCTCTCCATATGACAAAGTTACTAAAACCATTGGTGTGTTTTTTCTACACATATCCCTGTACACATTTAATAATTGACAGAAAATCTGACCTGCGAGAGCCTTTGAAAATTCTTTGTTTGTTGTGGGTTTTTTTCCATCACAATTTGTTGTAACAGTATTTAATTAAATAAATACCTCAAACACAAACCAGGTTGGTTTTCAAAAGCAATGTCTGTCCCATTTTTTTTTGCCTCCTGGTCTAAGCATCCACATTTCATGGGTCTTGGACTATCACTATATTCTGACTGTTTTTGGGACTCTTTATTATTTCACATTGTTTTCCTCCAGATTGGAACCCAGGATCACTCAGGTCCCGAGTCTCATGTATACATCACACACATAGACCTACAGAATGTGTGAGTTTCAGGTAGCCCTTGATTCTTCATGGCTTGAAATCAATTTTTTCCATACTGGGAGATGCTCTCTCCGCCAGCTTCCAAGACTCTCTTTAACCTATGAAACTGCCTGTTGTTATTAGAAATTTGTAAAGAGAGGGAAAAGACATGTCTTTTAATTGTAATTTTAAGACGTTCTAATATTAATTCCTCTTTCAAATATTTTTCCCAAGTTTCTCATGTAACCCTGTTGGTATTTTGACTTTAACAGTGACAATACAGGAGCATGAATCGGTGCTTTATTTTTGTCTTTTTTTTTCATTTTCTCCCTGAGCATTCACAGACTAGGTAAACATTGCAAATTCTTTTACTGATATAATGAACTGTTCCACTTATTTAATTGACAATACACGACACCAGAGTGACTGAATGACATTTGAGTTTGTACTCACTAGCATACTTTTCTTAAGTCTCATTTATGTATTGTCTTCTCAAATTATGACTCTAATGGCAAGTTAGGAGTTCAAGAACCTAAAATTCATTTACAAGCAGGCTATTTAAAATATGACTTATGCACTTACTATTTATTAGCTAATAGTATTTCACTCCTTCCTTAGGCCTAATCCCTAATATATTAAACTGGCCAATATATAAAATAATGTGAAAGTTCTAACTAGTGTGTTAGATAAAAAATTGCAAGCATACATATGTTTAAAGTGTTGCATTATGAAATTGTAAGATTCTCAGTAGGGTTTACAGACAGTATCAATTCACTTATGTATGTTAGTGTGCTTTATAAAATAGGAAAACACTACAATATTGTTTGAAATACGTTGAACTCTCATTTTTGTACAATACATCATGCTTAGAAACTAGATTTATTTGCAAATGTATTGATTCAATTTATCTCAAATAGGAAAAAAACACAATCAAGAAACAGTAATTGCAAAAAAAAGACACAGTTATGTTATCATCTTGACAATTTTCCATAGTACATTTTCACACAGATATGATTTTAGAATTAAATAACCATAACGCACAGTTACCTATAAACTAAATATACATTGTTTTCATCTGCTGCATCAGTAATATGTACTTCTCTTGAGTATGTATGGTCTTCTAGCTTTGTTCACGTGTAGCTGCCGTTTCAGAATATAGGGATTTTTTCTTTTCATTATTTCCTTGTCTTGGCTTGAGTTCTCTAGGTCAAAAACATCTTGCTGAAGTAACTGCAGGATGCAAGAAGAGGCATAATGTTACCAGCTTTCTTTGGGAATGAAGATTATAAGTTGCTGGAAAGTCATACAAAACTTTATTTTAACATCTTTCACCAAGAAAAATCATTACAAAAATAGTTTCAAGAATTAAAAACAAACAAAAACCCATTGGTTTTGACTAGAGATAAAGCTGGTATGTCCTCCTTGGACTAAAACTCAAAATTGACTGAAAAATTCCTGTTGATTGTCACTCTGTAATCAGTCATTTATGCTAAACACCTCCTAAAGCAGCCACTGCTATTTTTATCTGCAACTTCCTACAGCTAAAAAAACAAAATGCCTACAGCGAAAAAATCAAAATGTGTAATAAAAAAATAAGAAATGAAATAAAGCACTAGACAGCCAAAATTATGTCAATCAAAAGTTCTTATATAACTGTGTTTTTGAGTTTTACTTGGAATTTTTAAAGTATTTTGTTCAGATTGATTCTTGCTTTAGCTGTTAAGATTTCATCCATTCTCTTACCACATTCTTCCATGGTCAGGTACCTTCCTACTATCATGCTGAAAGGCATTAAACTAAAAACATTTTTATACTCACTTCAGTATTTCCCTAAGCAATCAAACTCTGTTACTCACTTAATTACTTAATAAATGAGTGCTCTTCTAAATTCTGTTGAAATTAATGGAAAGACTTTCATGTCTTCAACAAACTTTGGAGTCAATCCTGGATGAATAAGACCACAAGAACTTGTTTATTTCAAGCCTTCTTCAGTCCTTCTCCCTCTGGCTCTATTTCCTTTTCTTTCATTGTGTTTTATAAAGCTCTACACTGTGTAAGTGTGTTCCTAAGCTAAGAGGAATTTATTTCCAATTTCACATGCAGTACTGTTAGAAGTGATGATTCCCAACCACTACAAGAGGAGACACAACTGCAAAGTAAGGAACTGCAGCTGAGAACTGCTATTGCATATAGTCAGTTCTACAGTAGCCCCTTTTCAACCATAAATGTACTGATGAAAGGAGATGTCAGGAAAGTCTGGTTCTCAAAGGTGTCATGATCTTTTACATGGATTGTTCCAGTAAATATGAAGGACTGACAATAAGCCTGCGAGCTTGCAAATAGAGAACTGTGATTCAGTAAAGGAGCAAGACTGACTATAAACTTGTTACAGCTGAAGAAATTGGGTTTACTGTAAAGTGGGTAGTGACATTGACACATCTTTTTCACTACACTTTCAGTGCAGTACATAACAGCATAAGTAGATTGTGCCCCATGTGCCTCTGTGTAATCAATGTGCTAAGATAAATATCACAAATGGACTACAAGCAATCATTATTTTAAAGCAGCAATCCTCATATAATCACAATGACATTTCCAGGGCTTTCTTTATGTGTGGGGAACCGAAAAGCAAGAGTTCCCTTGCTACTGGTTTCCTAGCAATGGTAAGAAGCCCCGAGCATCTAGTAAAATCACTTGTATACATGGACATGCATTTTGAATAGTGTTTGCCTTAGGGCCTTAAAAGGGTTTTCAGAAACTCTACCTACATTTAGTTGTGCTTTAATAAACCTGCAGTAACTTCACATCTGTTAAGCAGATACTAATTTTGTGTTGTGGCATAGAGCTCATTTTCATGTGTTTGTTTGGTTCCTTGGAATGACTATAAAGAGTGGAGAAAGCATGTAGTTAAGAATGGTTCTCATCTATCCATGGGTTGTTATATAAAAAACAGACATAGCTCATCAGAAACTAAATTAATTCACAACTCTTTCAATAAGAGGCACATTAGAGGTATGAGAGAATATAAAAAAGGGAAGGAAAGTTCAGACAATGTGATGGGGGTCAAACAGACTCTGAGAGTTTAACAGCAATTGAAACATGCATTTGTGACTATTTTGTTTACCTCCCAGTGCTGAAAGGCTCTGCTGTGGCAAACTTTTTGGAGTTGATACACTGTCAGCATTGCTTCCAAGCTGAAGCCATCCAGAGTAGCAGGAAACTGTCTTCCTGAAATGAGATCTTCTTCATCGACCTCTACTGTTTCTCCCATTTGGCTGTTTATGTTGTTGACAAGATTGCAGACATTTAGCAGAGTCATTTTCCAGTAAGGAAGTTTTGCTCTGTTAATCTGAAAATACAAACACGCACTGTTGCAATTTTTTGTTTATTTTTTTTAGTAATAATGTGTGACATTAAAACATTTTGGTAAGAACAAGTTTGTGTGTAGTTTTCATCTGCTCAACTTTTAGACATTAATTACAGAGTTCTGAAATTAGGACAACTCATTTATTAAACACACTGAGTCTGCTTCCCCACAGCCTTACCCCCCAGGTAAACTTCCACCAAACCAGAATGGTAGCATTTCATAGTCGTTCTGCACAGGTGTAAACAAAAACACAGATGGAAATTAATATATGAATCCACAGGTGTAAATCAGGACAATGAGTCAAACCTACTGGATAAATTCACAGTACTGGAATCCAAGGTGGATGCCTGTGGTTAACTAGACACTCCTCCCAAGTTCAGAACAAATACCAGTCATATCAAAGTTCCCTGAGAAAAGCAACAGAGTCCCTGCTTCAGGACAAGTTGTCTGATGAGGATGGGTCTGAATTATGGAATCTGTAAGCCCCAGGAGTTTTGGATGCTAGAGTCCTGGTGCTAGAGCCTGGAAGATGTGAATTGAAGTTCTATGGGCTTGGGTGAAGATGGAGCAAAGATGAAATAGAGCTGTGCAAACAATGTACTCCCAATTTGATAACTGGACTGAAAAATTCAAACCAACAGTACTTATGTGGTCAAGAATGAACCTGTTCAGAGATCACTGTTACAGAAAGACAGAGAGAAATTTCACATAGGTTCATTTCAAGATTAGATTGCTTCAGAATCTAGCATTATTTAAGAGATACTTAACTTTTAAACTTCTACAAAATATTGAGAAAATACAATTTTTACTTTTCTACTGGTTCTGTTCTTTCCAAGCAGTTGTGGTGTAAGTCTTCTTTAGTTTTCATTATGAATAGAAAAAAGTGAAAAAACTTGATTCCTACCTTGATGACTGCTTTTCATGTCTTTGCTGCCTTCTTGGTTCTCCCACTATTAATTATTTCTTTGTATGAAAGAAAATGAATTGCAAAATTGTATACCTTTTAGTGGTGAGTAAAGTTTTCTTAAACTGGAACTGTTGCAATCTCCAATGAAAAGCCAAATAGAAAATTCCTATTTATTAGTGGCAAGGGCTTCCTAATAATTATGCCTTACCTATGAACTGAAAAGTAGTTGCCTTTTTTCTTGGATGTACAAAGTTAAATGTAAGTATTACATAAGCAGAGACTTTGCCTTCTACATAATGAAAACATTAACTAAGAGTTTGAATGCAGTGCTTATTTAGCTGAACATTATGCAATCAATCTGTTGTTTCTTTAAAGCACCTTCCTAAAAAAAGAAAGAGCATTGTATGCAAGATTTATGCACATTCACCACATTTTACTAATTTTTAAGGGAAAAACAAAGAAAATTGAGAGAAGTGGGGAAGAAATAAGAAAAGCTAGCATCACTATTAGCATTACTTACAAAAATATCTGTTTTGTCCATAATCATTGCTCCAATGTACATCTGATATAAGTTTGCCTTTCAAAATGAGAATAATTTATGCCTTTAATACAATCAGCATGTGTTCTCAAGATTCCTGACAAGGAGTATTAAAAAAAAAAAAAAAAAGATTATTCTGTTTTGAGGTTAAGAAGAAAAAAAAAAATCTCCGATATTATTCAGAAGCTCAAAATTGGTTCTGCATTGTTCGCTTTGCGCTCATCTGTTGTCCCATCTAGGTGTCTTAATTAGTCTGTTGCGCTATTTGAAAAGATGGGACAGGTTCTAAACAAAAATGAATCTCTCTACAGAATGTCTAATATAGTTACCAGAAGTTAAAATACCAAAAGAGCAAGGATTCTCTGCAATTCCAAAATCTTCTTTGGTCGTTTCTAAAATATTCTGTGACAAATAAGGAAGTTTTTTTCAGTGCACATCCCTCTTATGAGTATATGAAAGAAATGTGAGCAAACAATACAATAGCTAAATCGCAATGAATAATAAAATATACAGGCAGTGCTACATGAGCAAGTGAGAGGTTGGATTTTTTTAAAAAAATGAATTAAAGAGAAATTCCAGTGGGAACAGAAGAGAAAAGCAAATGAAAGGAAAATTTGTTATGCTTCCTTGCATAATATATAGAAACTTTTTGATCTAAAGTTACTACTTTATTTTAGCCTGATGTATGTCTATGTTTATAGGAACTTTCCTCTGTATGCTAATAAAATGTATACATAGCAGATGTCATTAGGTTAAATGTGTCTTAGTTGCTACTTAAGAGGTTGGAGAAAAAAAAATGCACTGCTGACTGCAAGCATATATCACCACAAAGTATTTTTACTTGAGTACACCTGCTTCTGACTTACACTGTTGCCAGCTCACAGAATGAGACTATAAAGCACTAAGGACTTCAGAGTAATTTTTTTTTAAACTGAACATAGTGTTCTCCAGAGAAATCTTTGAGGCAGTTATCCTAAAGGAATATGTCAAAATACAGGTTAAAATGACCATAACCCAAATGTTCAGGTACATTTCCAATGTGTGTTTTATTTTCCACAAAGGTCTGAGATATTCTAACTACAGCTGTTCAAGACACAAGAGATCAAAGAATCCATATCTGTCAAGATGGAAATGATTTTTTTAAGATTAACTTGAAAAATAGCTGGGAATGATCTGAAGGAATGGAAGAGACTGCAATATGAATCAGAATCTTAAGATTATTACTGCTGAAGTGAATATGATGTATGCATTTCCATTGTTGAAGCTATTTCTGAAATAAGACCCATAAATATGGTTTCCTACAGATTGAAATGTAAAATTATCTCAGAAACTTAAATGACCTTGAGAATTATTCTCTTCTTTGCCAACAGACTTGTCTTATAAAAGATTAAAAAGAATCCCAAGTTACACAGTATGTAACTTTTCCTTCACATTTCCAGTTGAATGATAAACCTATTAGAGACCATTTGATATTGTTAGATACCTCCAAAATGCTATTGTTTTTCCTCAGAAAAAAAAAGAAAGAAAATTCCATTATCTGCTCTTTATATTCTTGTCTTTATCTAGTTAAAGCAGATGAAAAACAAATTAACCAAGTAAAGTTCAAGGTAATGTAGGATCTATATTGTTCCTTTTTGGAATACTAATTGAATTTGGTTCAGAATGTAACCATAGAAATAATAAAAATACTCTCTGCTTAGGCAGATATGGTATTAAGTTCTGTTACAGCAGAAGTTCTTCTATGTCTTATACTAATGCCTGTACATAAAATGAATTTTTCTGTGATGACTGAGTCAAAAAGTCTGTAACTCCTAGGCAGCTGTAACCTCATTTGCCTCTGACAAAGAGGCTAAATTCTCTGGACACATACAGTCAACAACAGCCATCCTCAGAGGGTCCAAGCCTTTAGAAAATTGTGAACAGGAGTCCTAAAAGTGGAGTATATCTTAGTAATTCTTCAAGGAAACTTTTTTTTTTGGTTAATAACATCATCTCAAACTTGTTTGAATTCAGGACATTCTCCACTCAAGAAGTGGTTTCAGGGAAGCATTTAGGAAGCTGGGAATAGAGCTAGTTATATGATACAAGATAGACAACAGGTAACTGCATATTCTAACACTCTACATTATGCTGTCTTACATGGATCATTCAAATGTCTCTTTGAATTTTATCTTAAGGACAGACAAAGCATTTTAGGGACTTGTTTGATCTCTCTGTCTTTGAGATAAAACAGCAAGAAAAAGTGATAAAGGGTATTGACTGTTTGAAGACAGGTTGCAATAAACATGGATATACTGCTTTAAAGATGGAGAATTATTCAGCATATAAACAATTTTAGAAAGCAGTTTGAAAAGGGCCAGTAGATGCAGGATAGTAGTCTGTGAAGTCAAACATATCTAGTGACTCTTTCCATAATACTGGACAGACTACTGAATGTTGTAAAAGATGTGTACTTAAATCCTATCTGTAGTCCTGATATTATACTTAGGAAGATTTTTTTTCTCAAATATTAGTATCACAATTGATAAAACACTTTGCTGCATTTCATATATATTTTTTTCCTTTTTTTGTTTTACTTTTTTTTCCCTATCTTAATGATATTTAAATTGTCTGGATTTTCCTTGCTGCTTATTATCAAGTCAGTGTCAGTTTATGCAATTTAACAGTAATTGCCCTCAACTAGAACCAGATCTCAGGCACAAAACAAAACACTTACTACACATATGCATCGCAAACTTGTCTCTTAAGCCAGAACTATACTTTTGTCCTAATGAATGTTAAAAGACAGCAGAATAGAACAGAAAAAAAAAAAAAAAACAAAAAAACAGAAATAATTTTTCACATCAGTAATTAGTAGTGGTGTGTCTCTTGAAGAAGCATCCATGCGCATTTTTTAGTGATCCCTGTGTGCCTTACTTCGATGTCAAGAGAAAATATATATTGAATTAATGAATTTTAGATGATGATTTAAGGCAGTATAATGTAGAATTAAAGCAATGTCTCCACCATGCATCTATTGCTTCTGTCAACTTCAGCTGTCACTTGACTTATGGTATATACCACAATATATACATGGTATATACCAGATGGTATATACCATATACCATATTCAGTAGAAAACTACATGATACAAAATAACATATGAGAGTATTATGCCAAACATTATTATATTATCAACTGATGCAGTGTATTTGTGTACTTTTAGTTATCTGAGATTGTGCTCTGTGCTGAGAGGGAGGAAAAGGTGGAAGTGAGAGTTAGGTTCACAGTTCCACTAGTCAGGAGCAGAAATAGCAGTAGCTGCAGGGTTCCCTCCCAGGGCATACTATGCTTTGCCACACATAGAAAGAGCTATTTTGGTCAGCTTCTTACATTTAAATTTTTCACATTAAAATAATAGCTATTAAATTTTTCTATACCTAAGAGAAGCAAATGGTAAACAGGTTTATTTGGCATCTAAGTTGAATTACCATGACAATAAAAAACAGGGGAATCTAAGAACTGCCAGACCAAATCAAACGAATGTATTTGCTGTCCTCATTTCTTCTTCTAGTCTATTCAAAGGATTCTGTGAAAAAACTTACCAATAAGCAAACATGGCAAATACAGAAGTTTTCTTGTAGGTTTTGTCCTTAACCTTCAAATAGTCTTTGGCTTATGAAACTAATTGGGGTGGATTTTTTGATTTTTCATTTTATTTTCCCTTAAATTTAAACACCACTTGAATTTCATTAGAGCAAAGAATTGGAACACTTGTTTAAAGGTTTATTCTTTAATGTATTGCTGAAGAAATATTAGATGTAAATATTTCTTACATCAATCATGGAAAATTGTGTTAAGGAAGTGTTTGTCTATCAGCCTGTTCAATACATATGTACAACACTTGCTACTTCACCTTGCCAATATGAGATACGAACTGAATTTTTGTCTATTTCTATTTTAAAGGGTATGTACATCACTCACAGTCTGGCAACTTGTCAAGGAAATTTCATTTATCAGATTGGTATTTTCACAGTCATGCCCCCACGTTCCCATACTAACACCATGACTGAGTTCCTAAACCAAAGTAAGCATATGTATTAACAGTTTTTGCTTTTTGACAGTCTTAATTTCATATGCATAAAAGTTTTGCACAAAAATGGCACTTACAGATTTGACTCAAGGTTAATTTAGTTTTCATCAGGCATAATCTTATTGGAAACACATTTCCTCACATAAATTTACATCTCTGTACACAACACAGTTTGACACTTTAATGAAAGCACCAGTGTTACAACTGAAAAGCACTTCTAGTGTGCCACATCAACACCTTTAAGTTTCCTTTGAACTGGAGAAAATCTTGCACCAAAGTAATGTCTAGCACTGAACTTTTTGGTCTAGACTATGGGTTATTAACTTGTGCAAAGACTTCAGGGTTTGTAATGAAAATTCATTTGTTTCCTACCTGTCAGCTAAAAGAGGAAAAATAATTACCTTTGATGTGTACATATTGGTCAATAAATCTGCTTCTAATGCTTTCATTTCCTCTTCTGAATCTGGGAATAAACCAGAAACATATGTTTATTTTTTCATCATAAATCATGGACGTTTCAAATCAGCTTATAGAGTTTAGATATATCAAAGAATTTTGAAAAACTAACAAACAAACAATTTATTTAAAAATATAGTGAAATAATCTGGAGACACTCTAGAGAGGAGCCTTCAGGTAACAGCAACATTACATTAAAATGGATACTTACTGCCTTTTAACACGTAATCATCAAGCTTATTGAAGTGAATGATTCATTAATTCCAGTTCACTAGTAAACTGGCCCACTACTCTGCAGCCCTTTTAGTAAACAAAACTGCTGCAATACCCTTTATTGAAAATCAATACGAATTTCATAAACATAATTTTTCGCCTCTGCTTACTTTGGATGAAGATTTTGTTTTTTTCATTTTCAAAGAATACTTATTTAAGTAGCACCTAAGTATTTAGGTGAACAGCAGTTCTGATTACTTGTTGAGACTTAGTCATGATTTTTCTTGGAATATTTTTACTGATGTGAAGGAATTCAGCTTGAACAATTTGTCATACAAGCTCTTGACAATGTATATACCGAAATAAAATGTTCCAAAATGTTTCCTTACTAATTTAATTGACCATTTATAGCTCAGCAGATTTGCAAGACCTATTACTTGGTTATTAGGTTAAAAATTGCTGTTGAAAGAGAAAACAGTCTTAAACTTTTCTGCTTTGCGCTGTAGAAAATCAGAAGAAAGATTTGGGGCCTTGAAAATGTAGCAGCAATCACAGCTCAAAGATGAGATACTGAAAATAGGTAAGTCTTCAGGTGAAAGAGAGTTCCACAAGTCTTTTAGCTTTCTGGAAAACTAAAAGTTCAAAAGCAGTACAAAGCTAAACAATATGCTTACTTCTATGTAAAACCAAACTAACTCAAAATCTATTTTGTACTCATATAAGTCATATATTATTTTAATTAAAATGCACAATGCTGTTGGCATGTATTTCTCACCCACAGAATCTGTAGATAGGTTCTGTCTTTGCCATCATTTCAGGGATCATCATCACTGTGTTGTGTCATTTCCTTTCACAGAACATGAATCACAGAATCACAGTATCTTAAGGATTGGAAGGTACCTCGAAAGTTCATCTAATCCAACCCCCCTGCCAGAGCAGGACAACCTAGAGTAAGTCACACAGTAAGGCATCTTTTATGCAAATATGTGCTAATCTCTCATAGATTTCTGCTAGCAGAGGAAGACAACCGTTACAATGCTCTTAAAAATTGATCATGTTCATTCTTAATAACAAGATCTCAACACCATCATCACTGTGTTTCTACTTTGGATAATTCTTCCACACTAGCAATGGTTATTCATCTTCTAATTTCAAGCCTAATTTCTTTGTAATTGTAAATTTATTAGTGACTTGTATATAACTTCCTTAACTATAAATGATACCCTTCTGTTTGTAGTAGTTATGCAATTAGCATATTTTTTGACAGCAATCATGGTACTTCCCAGCTTAGATTTTTAGGATGTGCTTACATCGTGATTAGTAAACAAATCCAAGGTCACTGTGCCTGTGGGACATAAACCACTCTCCTGGAAATCCCGTAAATACTGAAAGGCTATGTCCAGAGATATTAGACTCTAATCTATTGTCTTCTTTTGTAATAGCTCCAACTCATCAGACTGGTCCTCCCTCTGAGTCTGATAGGATCTCAAGACAGCATAGCACAGTACAGTTTGGGTTGGAAGTCTCAGGACTTTACTAGCTTAATGCTTACCACTTTAGAAAGTAGTGCCCTTAAACTTTATATTTTTTTTTTCTTTTACAGGTGAGAAACTTCACTATCTCGTTAAGAAAAAAATGAGGTCAAATAATACGGACAAGTATTTTACTTCCTCAGATATTTGCAACAGCCGTGCTTTCATTAAAAGGAGCTTTTAGTAGGAACTTATATTATTTCTTAAGTCATTGTGTTTTGTACTGTTGCATTCCTTTTTGTTTCTGTTAGGTCGTCAAAAATGGCCGTGTGTTATGCTGATCTTCCTCTGTAGCAATGCTTCCATTCACATTTGTCTTATTATACCAGCATGCTACATTAATTCATTCTTACTTTTTACTTTGTTATTGACCATTTGAAATAAGACAGGTTTGCAGATTGGTACTACAGCAAGTCACTAGCAACTGTACCTCCAATCTAATGCCTTTCAGCCCTTTCACAACTATTGATTGCCAGTGTTACCTAATCTCTTAACTGGTTTCATAGACTGACAGAATGGTAGGGTTTGGAAGGGACACCCAGAGATCATCTAGTCCAACCTCCCCCCTTCAGAAGCAGGTCCACCTAGATCAGGTCACAAAGGAATACATCCAGACAGGTTTTGAAGGCCTCCAGAGAAAGGCACTCCACAACCTCCCTGGGCAGCCTGTGTCAGGGCTCCCTCACTCTTACAATGAAATAGCTTTTCCTATTGTTTAAATGGAACTTTTTGTGTTCCAGCTTCTTCCCATTACCACTTGTCCTGTTGCTAGCTACAACAGAAAAAAAAAGTGATAGCCCAACCTCCTGAAATCCACCATTTAGATATTTCTAAATATTAATGACAACCCCTCTCAGTCTTCTCTTCTCTAGACTGAACAGCCCCAAATCCCACAGCCTTTCCTCATAGGAAAGATGCTCCGGTCCTCTGATCATCTTGGTGGCTCTGCACTGGACTCTCTTTGATTTGCCAAAGTCCTGCTGGCAGTACAAGATCACCTCAGCTGAATTTCTACTACTGATAGCTGCAGCTCCTATGAATGAGTGAGCAGTATGTGTGACAGCATCATGATCTGTAGTGTCCTGGGTCACACCATCTAAGGACAATGAAAGGACTTGTGTCTGATTAGCACCAAATTTTTATATTCTATTGAGGCTCGAAAATAGCTTCCTCGTCATTGAGGCTGGAAGACAGACGCAGATAGGTAGATATTAAGAAACATTTTGATTGAGAAAATAAGTTTGGAGGACATCATTTAGGAGGCTGATCAAGATTTTTCAAGTGAAGAATAAAGCAAGGCTTGAAGGAGGAGAATGGACACATCAGGTTATTCAAGGGGGAAAGAGATAGATGAGGATTAAAAGCATTATAAAAGCAGACTTGTGGAGAACAATGCATAAAAAGTCTAGTCACATATTGTTCAAATCAGAAGTAAATTCACCAAGTTTGATGTCCTCTTGATTCACTTCTTATTGACAAGAAACGTAGCTTCTATTCATATATTCACATTCTACAGGAATAGTTACATTTGACAGGTACATATTTTCCCCTGAGGGTAAAAACTTTCAGAATAAAATTAAAGAGAATTATCTTTTTGTTCATGACATAACTGTCTGTATTAGTTAAAACTGCTCTGATTGGAAGCCCCGCAAGCTTCTCCAGGGTATTTTTCACTGAAATGCAATGTCATGTTTTTGAGCAAATAAATCACCATGCCAATTACACATACAATTATGTTTCTAGTGGTTTTTTTTTTATGAGGCTATTTTAATTTCCACTTCCCACAATTTAAAAATCTTCAAACAGAAGGAGAGAAAATAAAAACTATTAAGCCTTGTCACTGAGATCACCAATATACAGGGTAATTATGTTTAAACTGTGATAAAATGCAGTATTATGTGCATTATATTTTTCTTCTGCAAGAGAGTACAAATTGAAAACTTTCACATAAAGTGAGAATTGGGAATTCTGAGTCCTCCTGAACACTGAAGCTGAAAAATGAAGGTACTTGCAAATCTACTTCTTAAGTTTTGTTAAAGTAATTTGCAAGTTAGTTACGATCAGATTTTGAAGCCCTTCATGTCCGTATGTATACACACCTGTTTAATCAACATCATATCTACTTTTAGTAATAAACTTACAACATGAGCAACATGTATTTGTCTGTGTCATTTTCCAAAGGAGCAGGCAATGCATTTTAATGTACAGTCCTTTTTTTAGGTTTCTAAAGCAACTGCTCTTGTAAAAACGCACTTCCATTAACCTTCCTATTGTGTGACCTGCATCTGTTTCAGCATTTTTTGTCATAATTTCAGATCAGCCACTAGCATTTTTTCCCCAGAATACTAAAATTATATTTCTGTCCCTAAAAAGTTACTAAAGCACATGTATATTAATGTTGATTCAGACTATGCCAGTTATTCATCCGAGTTGCGGAAATTACAACTTCTCTGACAGATTGGAAATACATGGTATTCAATAAATCACAGATGAGGCAGCACAACCGAGCAGATGGTCTACACTGTTGTATATATACTCCCAATGACCAGTCTATGCTAACTGCCACTGTACGGATGGTGTCAGGAGGAATGGTTTCTATAAAGGGAGAAAGTTAGGGGAGCAATGCAAAAAAACGATGCTGGCCGGAGCCCGTTATCTGGACCAGCTCCTTGGCGCCTACTCGGTCCAGCTGCCGCAGGTCCCTCGCATGGATGCGGGGGCGGCCGGGTGCTGGCCCGGCCAGGGGCTTACCTGAACAGAGACTGCCGGACGCCAGGGCCAGCAGCACCACGCACACCAGCTGGGCTCTCATCCTTGCCGCGCCTCCCTCTAGAAAGTAAAGTCCATAAATCCTGGGGAGAGACGGAGAGAAAGAGAAAGAGAGAGACAGAGAGAGATCCCAGTCGCTCCGCTCCACTCCGCGCCGCGCCGCTCCCTCCGCACGCGCGCTGGCGGGCAGCTGCAAGCACCAGACGGGGGACCCGGACCCTTCCCCACCTATATAAGCCACGGAGTGATGTCACGGCGGTGCCGCCATCGCCTCCCAGTGCAGCTCCCTCCCTCCTAGGTTTTCCCGAAAGGGAACTAGTCTCTCATCTGGAAAAGACCCGAAATAAATCCGTATTATTATTATTACTGTTTAAAAATAAACAAGACGGCGCGGAGTTGCTCAGCCCGCGGGCGCGTGCGAGCCCGAGCTTCGCGCGTAGTGGTTCAGTGTCTGATGCGCTTCGTCTGCCACGGGATTCAGCTTTCCCTGCAGAGAGGGGAAAAGCGGCGAGAGAACCGCACACCAGTCACGGGCTAGGGTGTAACACTGAGGTGTTAAATTGCGGGAGGACAGGGTATGTGTTGGATGTGTTACATCAAACAGCGAGGGACAGGGAGTGTGTGACATCGGGCAGGGGTGTTAAACAGCGAGGACAGTGTGTGTGACATCGGGCAGGGGCAGGAGTGTTGCATCAGGTATGGGTGGCAGGAATTGTATTTTTAAGTCTTTGTGAGAGGTGGAGAAAGATAGCGAGGATGTAACTTGATAAGACATTTTTCAGATAACGGGAAGGTCACTTGAAAAGAGATTTTTCGTGGATACGCAAAAATACCTGATAGCCGGCACGGCGACACTTCCTACTACTTAGGGAGAGTGCTTGCTATAAGCCAGCATGGTTTCAAGAGAGTAAGCGCTCCTATGAGACATTTCTCTTGCGGTGTACTTTTCCCGGTTGGTTTTTCCTCAACGACTACCAAGCTCCGGGAACATCGTCCAGAGGCTCAAGACTCAGCGAAACACGGCAAGGACCCGAAGCGGGGGCGGCGGGAAGCTCGAGGTCCCCCGTCCCTCCACCGCCCCCCTGCCTTGCTCTCCCTTCGGGCGCGGCAGCCGGAATCGACCCTGGGCTCTCCTTCTACCTAGTAGATCTCATCCGTAAAAGCCACGGAAATCACCCGAAGTGGAAGGTAGGGCAGGGTAATCTTTCATGTGTGGGTGTACAAACGTAATGCTGAAGACTCTCATCAGTCTCTATCGTGCTACGGCTTTTACTGAGAGTTTTTTTCTCAGATGCAGACAAATGCATCTGTTGAATGCAGATACTACAACGCGGAACACTTTGATCTCTGTGAACATATTTAAGGACAGACACACGTGTGCCACGTATAGGAGGAACGCACTCCGGGAAAGGCAGATTCAGCTAGCCTGGATGTGCTCCTCACTGCAGAAAGTTTCCTTTAAAATGCTACGAACAGTGGCAGGTGCTGCTTTCCTCCTGTACCTCTCTGCCTGACTACGAGACTGAAGAGATGTTGCAGCAACAGAAAACACACATTTGCAAATCCCGACACAAGAAACACCTGGCAAGAACAGTTTGATTAACTGAATTCCTTCTTCCCTTGCTCAACTTTTGCAGCACAATCAAAACTGAGATGTGAATGTTGTTTTGATAAATAAATAAATAAATATAGAAATAAAGTGGAGGGCATTCGGGTGGTATTAGCTGGTTTAAGAATGTGGATTTTTGCATACAGTGGGGATCAAGTCCTTCTGTCCTACTACAAGAGAATTTATGAAACCTCAAAACATTCTTATCACAAGGTATAGGCTGTGCTGGTCTGTGAGAAAGTTTCAGCTCTCGCCCGTTTGTCATCACAGAGGTTAGATTAGATAGTCACTCACACTCTCTTTTAGTCTTATTTTCTATTATTTCCATGATGGAGAAAGCCCAATCTGCAGCTGATTTTGCTCTGTGGGTGTTCTGCAGTTCAGAAAGCTCTATGAATGAGAATCATATTTCATATTTCATAGATATCTTCTAGTGCCTACTCTCTGTCATAGATTTCTTCAATAGTCTAATTGCCCATATTCTTATGTAACTGGAATTTATAGGAGTGAAGTTTTATTCTTTTCCTTAGGAAGAGAGTAATTACTACTTTTCTTGCCATTAAAAGTCTGTGATCACCTAATTTTTGTACTTTTCTGTTTTTTTTTTTTTTAAATGATGAAATACTAATTGTTAGTCATTTAAAGAAGATGAATGCATCATATGCTATGGACAATAATCCTTTTTATTATTGCTCTGTTTTCATCCTTTTTTCATGGAAAATGATGAGGCAGAAACTTCAGCGTTAGAAATCTTCCTTGCTTCCTTATCATATTGAATGTACTTGACATAGTATCTTTAAGTCCCAGGGATCATGAACAGCTGAGCTTGGACAATTTTTTTTTCTTCCTCAGTAGAACTGAACTGTCTTCTGTCTCTCAGAAGCTCCTTTACTTACTTCTTCTGCCTCTTTGCTACATCTGTATCTTCTAATGCTCCATTAAGAATTGCATACCAGGAATTTTAACGCTATCAACAATTAATTCCCTAAATCATCTTGACTTCCTCAAGTCATCATCATATCACTTTTCTTCTAATGATAAATGTACTCTAAGGAAGCTTTTATAAGAAGAAAATAAAACCACAAACCTCTGCATATCTGTCACTTTTTCTCCCTCTTTAAATATTCCTCAGCTAAAGAAAACATTTATAACTATTCATTAGTATCAGTAATCTTAGGAAACTCAGTTTATCTTTGATTGCCCTCAATATGTGATTTACACGGCCTGTCCAGGCCTATAAATCATCTCCATTCACAACTGTGAGGCATCTGAAGATAATAGAACAACCAGGCAAATGTCCGATTCAGGAAAGAACAGATACATGAACCTCTACTTTGTCACTGGAACATAAAACTACCATCATAACATATGGATGACACCAAACAGAAATGTTGTAAACACTAAACAGAAGGAGAAAACCATTCTGCTAATGATGCTGCAGTAGAAGGTACTAGAGACTATAATAAGGAACAGTCAATGATCCAGTTAGCAATCTTATGTTTTAGGAACAGAAATAAACCGAGGGAAAATGAATGGAAGGCAATTTAAGCTGTTCAGTCTTGTCATTAAACACACTAATGTCTGATTTTTTTTTTTTTGTGGATTTTTTAATGTTTTAGTCAAACCTTGCAGTCATTATAGAAGCATGGAAACTAGAAGAGGAATTATTCTGGAGGTGGTCAGCAAAATGTCATGCAGCAAACTGGCTCAAGATGCTCTCTCATAATCTCAAATTTTAATCTAGTTGTGATGATTAACCTGCTTTGCCCCTACACCAGTTTGGCTATCAGCATTTTAGGTTAATATGCTGGCAAAACACTGGTGGCTCAAATTAATTTCTATCATTTTAGGTCAAAGAACAATAAGCTCAAAAAAAGCAACAGAACAGTCAAGGAATGGTATTTAAAGCTTATTTAAAGCATAAAGCACAGTCAGACACTGCAGCTGAATTTCACAGGCATTATGAGTTTTTATCATCTCTTTCTCTGAGCCTAAAATATGGCTAGGTTTTTTGATCTGTTTGGTCATAACTGCAATGCTCAAAAATTGATGGAGTATTCAATTGCTTAAAATTGTGATCACCTGTGCCACAGAGGACATAAAGTAAAAATTCGATGATGCTTAACAGACTGGATCATTCCTAAGTAAGTAAAACATTAAGTATCCTTTCTACTTCAAACCAAATGTGCTTTTTTTCTATTTATTGACTTTATTTTTTAAATGTGTGAGGTTGTGCACTTGAAGGAAACTTTGAGGAGTCAACTGAGATTCAAGAACTTACTAATGTAGGAAAAAACACAGACATACAAACAACCACATTATTATCCAATTCAAAAATAATTATTGATATGTAGCAAATCTAGGGTACATTTTGTAAAGGAACTGTAAATCAGTAGCAACTTCTTGGACATTTAATGAGATATTTCTTCAATTTTTAAAGTCCTGGAATCTGAAACTGTGAAAGCGGCATTCTGTGTAGCCTCTACATATGAGTGGCATGAATGGCAGAGCTTTTTTATTTGATGCTTTGATGTTTCAAACAGCAATAACATCTCATTACCCTAAGGGGTCATGATTCTCAAATCACAGAAAAGATTTAGAGTGTCTTCTCAACAGCATGATCTGAAGTATCATTCCTTCCTTGGATCGTTTTTTTCATTAAAGCACAGCCATTACATTTCCAGGACTTTGAGATTCTCTGATGATTCTCATGAAAATACAAATTCTGTATTTCCATTACTGTAAAGCAAACATGTCATGTTTACACCTACACACCTATAGTTAAAACCACTAGAAATGTGAACCTTCTGGTCATATACATACATGTAACTGTTTGAAAATCTTTTAGGAAAAGTGATTTTGGATAAAAAAAGACCATAAGAAAACAATCTTCCCTCCTACTCCTTATTTCTAATTCTTCCTTTTTTAAATTCTTCTTTTTATTTTTCTTTTTTTTTTTCCCCCTTTTTTTCCTTACCAGAATCCTCCTGAGAAAGCTAACAGTGCAGTTAGAAGTGCCACCACAGTGTGTCATGGGAGTTATGCTTTGGGCACCTCCTCCTCTCACCTTTCCTCCTCTCTTTTCACCTCTCAGTAGTGCATTCCCAGACTGCATCTTTCCTATGTCTCTGATTACACATTTTCCCCAAATATCTAAGTTAATAATGTTTTTTATTTCTATGCAGAGGGCTATGAATATTTTAATTTAAGTTTCAGGATATAATATATACAATGGACATGGGTGAAAAGCCTGATATAACTTTCTTCAAGATTGAATATTCATGTAATTCCGTGTTCATCAGAGTGATCATGCTTTGAAATTCTGTGTTAAATGGATGAAACAGTTACAAGATGCAAATTTATATTTATAGTGTTGCTGTTGGACTGATTAGATAACACTGTCTATCCAAAATTCCTGAAAGAGTAAAATGAAATTGATCTGAATTCAGAGGAGTGGCTTTCTTTTTCCCATGATACTCAGCTTTTGTCTGCAATTATTCTTCAGTTTTCCCTAGAACATGGTAACTAAAGACACACAGTATGCACTGTTATATTACACTAGTTTAATTATGTTATGTCAGTAGGATTGGACTCCACACTGTGAAACTCTTGAAATCATTCTATTTTGTCTTTCTTGTCACCTTCACAATATTCTTAAATAATTGTGCTGTTTACCCAGGAAACAATTTCACTTTAGCTATTTATTTAGAATCATAGAGACATGAAAAGACTGTGAGTTAAAAATACAGAGGAATATTTTCTCTGTGCACACTACTGAAGCAACTTTTTTTTTTTTTTTTTTACTGTAAATCAGTGAGATGATGCAGAGACCTTCATCTTGGCCAGGTATGGATTCTTTGTCAGGAGTCTTTAAGAGGTTTCTCAATAACCAGTAGCCTCTTCTTTTTTTAATAAAAGGGAGCCTCAAGATTCATGGACAGTCTTCTAGTTTTTTTATTGCAACAGACGAGAAGACTAAGAATCACTGCCTCATTTCATAGAAGCTTGTCTTTATTCTTTAGTTATTTTTCCTTCTTCAGAAAATTTCATTAAGCAGGGCAGAGCACTAGTTTTAAATTTATTCTTCATATATAAGGTGCTTGGTTTGACCATTTATGAGCAGACCATTTAAAAATCACTGTTAAATCTGACTGTTTTGATTTAGGAGTAATCCTCAGAAGCAAAATACTAATTCAAAGACCTGTGGTTTCAGTACTGTGCCAGCATGCACATTCCAAATATACACCCCTTCTGCATGCAGGCTTTTTGCCTATGAGGGATGGAAAGCATCTATGTAATTTGCACATCTGTGAACTGAAATTTGCATGCATAGCATTAAAGAAATTCCTTGGAGACTGAAACGCAGACATCCCAAGAAAGACAGACGAAGTGGTAATAAGAATACATGTTACAACAGCAAACACAGGCAACCAATCATTTACAACATAAGCAAAAACATAACTGACAAAGAAAGAAAGCATCCTTTCAGAAAAAATCAAATAAGACTTTGCATCTGAAGAATATTTTGCATTTGCATAACACCTTTCAATTTCAGTGCTTTACAAACGTTAATTAGCTATAGCCATGTCTAAACTAGAATACAGTTTCTAAATATACACCGCTCTGGAAAAACCCCAAAGTTTGTCATATGTGGCAACCTATACCAGCATTGTTTTTACTGGTAAGGCTTATCACAGGGAATGCTGAAAAGCTACAGTCTTTACCTCTGCCCCTTATCAAAATTATCTGAATCAGTGCATCCTCCTGGACAGGTGTCATGACAGTAGTTTCACATTTGTGATCATCATCCATATCATAACAGCGTCAAGACTTGGTTTCTCCTTTCTCTTTCTCCCCTCTCTTCCTCCTAACAAATATGTTAGACTGGCAAGAGAATAGTTATGCTGTTATAACTGCAGGTAAACTAGGGGATTCAGTGAGCACAGAGTGCTCACACCCCAGATTAACACGGTGATGTCAGCCATGCCTTGTGCTATAGACATGATCTCAGCTTCAAACCACCCCCGTGGTGCATTGATTTGTGCTACTGGAGCCATGTTTAATTGAGACCCAGAGGGGACTGTTTCTAATCACTCAGTGATGTAGCCCCAATCCTGCAAACATCTCCACACATGCCTAATTTTAAGAAGATGAGTAGCATGACTCAAATGCTAAAACTTAAGCTTGTCTGTATCTGTAAATTTCATGCACCCACACTGAATAACATGAATTGTTAATTTAAACATTGAGGCCTGGATTGCAGCTCTTGATATTAGTGAGATGCCTAGGGAATCCTTTGGGCACCAACTGAAAATATGTTAGCAAAAATTACAAGTAAGTTTGAAGAGCCGTACATTTACTTGGTGGTACCTTGTAACATTTCACATTGTTGATTTAGGTAAAACTGAAACTTTTGAGGACAAAGAGACAAACTTCACTTTGTTCCTCCTTTGCTTCTCATTGTCCTCAGTCTTTCCTGGATGAACAAGCTGTATTCACTAGTAACTGATGAGATAGCTTGATATTTACTTTTAGAGCAAACAATTTAAGTATAGCTTTTCACAGCTGTAGCTGCAATGATCTCACATATATCTTTACAAGATATCTTTACATATCTTTACAAGCAAAGTAAAGCATTGGAATTGAACCTCTCTGTCCCTATTTCAATGACTATCACCAGGGGAATAAAGGATTTTTTTTACACAGATGAGGTCCAAACAGCCATTTGAGGTACTTAATGCAGAAAGAATAATGTTAGATAGCATCCCTACAGAGCAAAGGGATGTTAGAAGGTGTGAAGAAGTTAAAAAAACTTGGCAGGTGTGGTACATTATCTATGGCAAACTCACACAGGTACAGCAAGTATAGGTAATTCTTACTCCCTACAGTAAAAAGCCACAGAAGGATGTGCATCACAGACTAATGTCTCAGTTAAAGTGGCAGATGCACTTGATTAACCTGCCTTATGTTTTTTCAGATACTCAACCCTTATTGACTTTAGTAGAGAACATAGGACAGCACTGACCAACTTTACTACTCTCCGAAGTTTCTCAGAAACATGTATATCATCGTTGGTTATTGTTTACAGATGTTTATAACAGGTGGTTTATATGTGATGCTGGTTTCATCAGATAGCATTTGTACCAAGGTCACATTGAATGTGTGTTTCTAACAGGAATTTTCACTATGGAGAGAAGAAAAGAGGACACTTCTCTGCTATGCATTAACAACCCATCCATCTCCCCCTACCCTGCCACCACACACTGATGCTAGATGTCATTCATATTTGCAGTGCTGAACCTGTTATTTTGCATATATAATTCAGTGGCAGTAGTTTATTGCCAGATCATACTCTTTGTGGTTATGTAGCTGATTGTCAGTCTCAGTCATAGATTTATGTACCCAACCGACAGGATCTTTTTTGAGTTAGGCCTTCAAGCTATCACACAGACTTGCAGAGTCAGTCATCCAGTCATTGTCACAGTTTAGGACTGATCATCTTCCTCTTCCTACATCTTCTAGCACAAGGAATCTAGGCTAAAATAATAAAAGTATCCCTACATATTAAAATCAGTGGGAGTTAATTATCTAAACAACTTAGTGGATTTGGACTGAGGCAATAGTAAGTCAAAAGCCTCTATACATTTTATTAGATAACTATATTTCCTTTATACTGCTTCAGGAATTAACGTACTAGCAGCCAGCAGGATGGAGGAGAAACCAGTGAAGTATATTCCTCTTATCCTCTAGAGTTTAGGTGCCTAGGCCTTGGGCAATTTTCTTGAACAAATAATAATTAACAAATTAGCTGGGAAAACATATTTACTTGACCAAGAGGCACTACAGAGTTTAACAGGAATAATTGTTTACAAGGAGGCAAGTCTCCTCCATTGTCAGGAATTATATACCAGTTACATAGAATCATAGAATCCTTTAGGTTGGAAAAGACCTTTAAAATCATTTTATCCAGGTGTTAACCTAGCAGTGCTACATCCGCTGTTAAACCATGTCTCTGTGCCATACATCTACATGTCTTTTAAATACCTCCAGGGATGGTGACTAAATCAATGCTTGATAACCATTTTAATGAAGAAAATCTTCCTAATATCCAATCCAAGCCAGCCCTGGCACAACTTGAGGCCATTTCCTCTTGTCTTATCACTTATAACTTGGGAAAAAAGACTGTTGCCACAACCTTCTTTCATGTAGCTGCAGAGAGTGATAAGGTCTCTCCTCAGCCTCCTTATCTCCAGGCTAAACAACCTCAGTTCCCTCAGCCACTCCTTGTAAGTCTTGTTCTCCAAACCCTTCATCAGCTTCATTGCCTGACTCTGGACATGCTTCAGAAACTTACAGTATTCAAGGGTCAGCCTTGCCAGTGCTGAGTATCCCTAAAGATAACATCTTGATATATGTGTCTCTGGTATATAAGCTCTCTCATCCTGCTGCTACTTTTTGGTTTGTCAGATGCAAGCACATGGCTTTCAGTCCTTTGAAAGTCTTCCTGATATTAGCCTGTCTGGAATACCATCTCTGTCATCTCTGTCAGAAACATTCAGGCAAATAAAATATTCTGCCTTATTTGGAGAGTAAGCTCAACACAGGTGGGTTTTTTTGTTGTTTTTTTTTTTTTTTCTGTGTCTTAAATTGGTCCTGTTTGAATTTCTTTATTCTGAAGTTAGTATCAGCTTTAGTCTTAAGTTAATGTTCTCTGCAAGAAATCTGCTTTCTTGTTAGGATAAAAGTAAGAAATTATTTTGGATATGAATTACTGAAGGGTCTCAGGAGGATTTTTTTTTCAAAAGGAGATAAAACACTTGTGATCCACTGTTTTAGCGATCAGTCTTCCCAAACACATTTGCAGTTGTTCACTTGTGTAAGAAAGCCTTGATCAGACAAAACTCTCACTGGCTTCATGCAAAAGATTCAAAAAAGCACACAGAAATGTGAATTTAATTGTCTCCAGGTATTACATCATATGCAGATTCTTACCCTGCTGATTTTTTTAATAAGAAATGGAGTGAGAGAAAGATTTAGATGCTGTTTCAGCCTAGAATTTTCATGTGTTGTATATTAGAGAACTTCTTATTCTTATTTGTGCCCTAATGTCATTTAAAAGTAATCAATGAACTATCAGTGGACCAGTATAAGATTATGAAACAGCAGCTTTCTGCCACTGTGGACTTATCTGTGATATTTTCCATGTTCTCCTAGATAAGACAAGATGGAAGTAATGGGGGGAAACATTTCTTTCTGTCCTTCATGGAAACAGACTGTAGGAATGGAGTTATTCTGCCATTTAGGTAGCATTTGAGTATTTTCCATGCATGGCTGGAATGTAGCAAGGGGCTTGTGTTTTAATGTGCATCTGGCCCACATATGAGCCAACATCTGGAGAAAATCTCTCTCTGTGTGGGAAGACGAGAACAGGCATGCTGGAAGCATATATCAGAAAAACAATATCAAGAATTTTGGTGTAAAGTTGAAAAATGATAGGCTTAATGGGTGCAGGTACTGACAGGATCTCAGGGACTGGCATTAAAGAAGAACATGAGAACTCTCTCTGTAATGACTGGAGTGGTGCATACCTCCAGGGGGCATTTGTTTCAGATGTTTGTCTCTTAAAAAAGATGTTCTGATTCAGCAGGAAAGAGCACACTCAAAGTCTTGTTTCTTTCTGAAAATCATTTTTGGTAGTGAAGATCAGTTCTTCTACATACCACAAAATCTTATTAAATTACCTAAAATTGAATTCCCCTTTTGAAATATTAAATAATGATCCAAAGTTAAATAATTAACTAATGGATCCATCTCAGTTGAACAAGAAGCCTCTGAAATACAGCCTCAAGAAAAACAAAAAATTCTGTCTTTATATGTGTGTTTTTGAGATATAAAACCCTGCCATGAGCAAGTCAACAGGGTATCTTTAGTTTGGGTGAGAATGCATCACTTTGTTAAGAAAGAATTTTAAATACAACATTCAAAAAAGGAGGTAAACTCTATACATAGCGTATGAAGACTCCTTACCCTGGAGGCTATCTGGTGGGTATATGGTCCTCCTCCTTAAAGCTTACATTATTAAAATTTGGATAGGAAGCAGAAGAACAACAATGTTTTTCTCCAGTTTGTCTTTTGAAACTATTTATTCTACTGTATCACACAAGGACTTGGGATAATCCTAACCAAACATAAACCTGAGAAAAACATGAAATATTAAATGAAAGAGATATTATCATTGCAGACCAAACGTGTACAACTAACATTTCCTTTATTAATCACATATTGGAGCATAAAGCATATCATCATTAATAGAGGTTTAAAGTCAGGGGGACTGTTCTGAGAATATTTCCATAAATTTTTCCTGTATTCCTTTGCTTTCTGTTTATTTAAAAGTCTTAAACCATTGAAAAGAATACTGCCAATTGCTTACCTTCAAATCTAATGCTCATCTTTTCTCATGCAGTGCTGCAAGGATTGTCACTGCTTATCCTTGGATGTAGGTGGCATAAGAATAAGCACCTTTTTTGGAACATATGAGTAGGTTATAGTACGTTATGCAAATTTAGCATATATCTTTTGAAAGAAAAAAATGTTATTTAGAAAAAGTTTTACTAAATATATTTATAACTCTATATTATATTTGTATGAGGGAAGTATTTTTGTCTCATTTTTAAATAAGAAAAAGTATTGTCTTTGTGTCTCTCCAACTTTTAAACCCTGTTGTGTTTCCAATGCACATTTTGCAATGGATGCAGTTTGACCTAGGGCTCCTGGAAATGAGCTCAGATCAGTTTTAGGTTTTGTGATAAATTCTCTACACAAATTATTGGTGATCTAGGTACAGCAGCTTGGGACACAGCAGTTCCTCTAAACTGCTCTCTTTGACTTATATGCTACAGTAGTCAGAGCTGTTATTAATTCAGATACTTACACCAAAGAACATAACCACAAAATACTATTGCAGGATGCTGTTTAAACTGTTATGAAAAAATAATGATATGCTCTGTTTCATAATAGAATTTAAAAAAAAATAAAAGTAAAGGAAGGAATTACATAGATCATTTAACCCTGTCTACTGTTTCCATGATTACTGTGCAAATCTGTAGTTCCTGAGAATTTAGTTCATATTTCTTTACAGAATTTAATGAAAAATTGCAAGGCGAAGAAAAAGGATCTGCTAGAAGGCTGAAGAAAAGACAGAAGGAGGGGAGTACTTGTCATGTTACATCCAACCATTAACAGAAAAATTGCTCTACTAGATCATACCAAATTCTTTGCTGGCATTGTATCCTGTCTGTGGAAGTGGGCACTACCAGATGTTTAGGGAAGAATATAAAAGCAAGACAAATATGTTGCAGTCTTTGTATTCCCTGCATAAGGTAATCAGCAATTCAAGGACTTTGAGAGCTGAAAGCTTGTTTGGGCCATTATATTTAATGGTCCCTGCAGCAGAGAAAAGTATGTTCTTTCCTTAACCTTGATGCTCACTCATTGCAGACTGTTCAAGCACCTAACTGACAAACATTTACACCATTATAAGAAGAGTGGGAACACATAAGAGAGGAGAGTGTTGGAGAAAACTGTAAACTCAGTCACAGGACATTGTCTCAGTACCTAATTGAAAGCAAAGAGAGAAAGAGATTTGGAGCTGGAGGAAGAATGTACTGTCTGAGAGTCCTGTGCAGATGTAGAACTTGACTCCACATCTGGGGAGCTGCTCCTTGCCTATGCATAGGAGTACTTCAAGCTTGTGGAATATAAAAAAAGTAGTTCTGTATCTGCAATTTGGAATAGAAAACTGTTTACAGGGGGACAAGCTGACTGTCTTGTCTCATACTGTATTAAATTGCAGGGAAATCCTTACATGGAAGTCCTCAGATGTCACAGCAACTGAGGTAATGCTATAGCTGGACCCAATTAGCAAGTTGAAAGTAACCTGTCAGGTTTACTGTACTTTGGGCTATGTCAGTAGCTAGGGAGCTGTAGAAGAAAGAAGATATTAAAAAAAAAAAAAAAAAAAAATTGAGGAACAGCTGGACCAAGGTAATAAAGACATAAGAACCCAATGATTTTTGTGACCTCTGTTGGCCATATGCTCCTTGGCTTTGCCTAATTTCAGTTTTCATTCATTCATACTTTCTTTCTCTCTGACATTTGCAGTCTGAGGGCAGTTCTGTAATTTACTTACAAGCACAATCATTTTGTGTGTGTCTGATTTTTTCTTTCAGCAAGCCCTTGTACTTACACTATGAGAAATGACTGTTTCCTATTTATTTTCTTCATTACATAGACTATTATAGATTTATTTTATAATAATCAGATGTGCACCTTCATATTCAAGATTTTTTTTCTCTTGACTTAATTTATTGAGTTATTCTGTATATTAAAAATCTTTTTTTGTCATTTGCTCCTCATCCCCCTATCCCTTTTCAGATGAGGTACCTGGATTGTCCAAAATGTAGGCTCAGAATTAAAGTTTACAGTGGTATAATGAGCTTTCTCCCCTTATTCTGTATGCCTTTTTCATTAATTGTTAACTCTTTACTTCTTTGGTTGGTTGGTTTTGCTTGTACCAGTGTACAAGATTCACCTAAGGCTTTATATGAACTCCTCCAAATAAATTATGACTGTCAGATGCAATAACAAGACAGTTAATTTAAATGTTTCTTTAGATTTTCTTCTTAGAATATTACTCTGCACTCACCAACATGACCTTCACCTGCCAGTATATTATCAGCCACCAGTCTTTTGAGTATCCTCTGCAAATCTTCTCAAGTAAGTTATGCAATACAAATTCACAACCTCTCTGAAGATGGATCATCTAATTTCTTGTCTTTTAACAGATTATAATCCCAGCATTGACCTTTCCCTCTTATTGTATTGTAACTTCTAGTCTAGTATCTAGTACTAATGTAATCACTTGTACTTAAAGCAAATAAATATCTGTGATGGTTTAAAATGAGGGAGCCAAGGTACCAGAAGCTGCCTATGCACAGTTCTTTAGAGAGCAAAGAACAGACAAGTTATTTTGTTTGTAAGGTAGCATTTGCTGCCTCCATTGAATTGCTCACTGCTGCAGCCAGATTGAAGTTGCACAACATGGCTGAGCCAATACAGCTGCTTTGGGCTGCTCAGATGAGATGTCTTCCTCCTCCCACGTCAATCTGCCCACACTCTTGGCCACATTGTCCCATTTCTCTCCTCACATGCCAGTTCTGCCAATTGTCTGACACCTCAATAAGCCAGTTAAACTATTTAGCCCAAGAAAAAGCTGTTTATTCACTTTCCAGTATCAAGTCCATTTTCCATTATTTCAAAAGTTGAATGGTGTAAGCACAAAGCCTGTTGAAAACCAGACCTAGCAGAAGATAAGGGTCAGGAGTCTGCAGCTAGTGAGAGAGGAATGCGACCGCTTCACTTTTAAGGACAGCAAATCATTAGATTAAAGAAAGTAATTTCACATAAATCCACTCAGATGAAGTTTCACTGAGCTGCCAAACTGCCCTACCACACAGCCAAAGGAGGAGCTCCCTCCCGCTATTTCTAAGTCTTCCTTTCACTCTGCTTCCTGTCTTAGTCCTGCTTATAGTTCAACTCCTCCCTTGTGTCAGCTCTGGAAATCACACTGTTTGACTGATCTTGTCTGATCCCAAGGTAAGGCAATCCACCTCACCAACCATCCCAAAACTGAAAGGGCAAACTTTTGTTGCCGGGTTGGAACTTGAATTAGTTACATCAGCTTATCAGCAGATCAGATGAGGTCCGAAAGACTGTGTAAGATAGGCATAGAAGCCAGATGGTGGCTATGAGAGGTAAGAAAGGGAATGAGAGAACAATAGCGCACACATTCCTTGTTGTGTGTAAGAAGTCCATTTGTAATTATACCTTAGACTGATACAGTTAAAGTTGGGTTTTAATGCTGAGGTAGAGATAGGGTTTAAAACGTTGCTATGCTATGACATTTTTTGCCAGAGACGTACACAACACTTAGTGTGAACTGCTTTGGAAAATGGTAAATGAAATGTTTCATTAACATTAAGCTTTCTGATCAAGCATCCAAGATTTGCCTCCAGTTTTATTGTTCACTAAACTTACCCAGCTGGCAGGTGATACTCTATTGTTTATAATTCATTTTCCTTCTCCTTTAAGTAACAGAGTGAATTGTTGACATGTCTTTCTGATGATCTCAAGTTCAGTACATACATATTTTATGGAGTGTTTTCAAAAAATGAGTCCTGCAAATAGAACTATCTGCCATTCATTCCTTACTTCTCCTAGGGGGAAGATAATTGTGTTGGAGAACAACTTGGCTGAACTTAACAGCTCATGGATGAAAAATGTAACATTACCAGCAATTTGCCTTTTAGATTTTTGCACTAAGAAAGCATGATTAGAAGGTGATCATACCCAAGACCTGAGCGGTGGTTGCTTTTTATATCCGTGTGGCATGCTGGGAAGTGCCAGGGCCCTGGTCTGGAATGTTGGCCCAATATTCCTGGAAGATCAGAGCTGGAGTTTAAAGAAAACTAAGGACATGTACATACATATACAGATAGTTTGAGGCACTTTGGAAGTTTAAGGCAAGCTAGCTAAACTGTTGTGTCAACACTGTCTACAATATTAACAAGTACCTCTGAAATATTTTGCTACTATTTGTACTCTATTCAGAGACTAGTTTGTATGCGAAGGAATGGAGATTCATGTACCTTCTGTTACTAAGAGAAATACACGTGTTTTTATGGTTTTGTGTATGTATTTGTATAAGCCTGATAAGTCTTTTTGCCTCTTATGATACTTTTGTTTGGGTTCTACAGATTAATTGAATACCAAGTGAAAAGATATGTATTCATTTCTTTATGGTATACTAAATGTCCTTTGGTCTCGTTTTTAGTAAGAGCAATGTTCCTCGTTCTTAGCATTCTCTCCATTATTACTTTGCAAGACTTTATCATACATCCACTTACTTTCTTCCTGGTTCTGGTTAGCCTAATTGTGAAAGCGCATAGACTGAAAGCCTTCTCCCTCAGTTGTGTGGACAATGTCTGCTTGTTATGCTGGACTCTTTCCTACAGTTCTTTGCATAGCTACGGGAATGTAACAAGCATTTTGATTTACTTTAGCAGAGAGACTCAGTTCTCACATTGCATACCTTTAGTTGAAAATTATTTTGCATTTTCTAGTAGAAGAGGAACAATTTACATGGCATTTTAATATTTACAGGCATTAAAATTGTGAGATGACTATTCAGAAGTAATAAAAAGAACTACAAATATCATGGAGTTCCTGTTTATTTTCATAATGAAGAGTGCATATTATTCTGTAGATAAAGCTATTTCATTTTATCTCTGCCAATAAAAATAGTTATTTGAATATTAATTATTCTTCAGGAACTTCTACACTAATAATGAATTTTATGCCAAATACACCCTGAGCATCTCCTAAGGACTGAAAAGTTTTCCCAGTCCTTTAAATGTAAGCAATCCCCTCTTTGTTGCATGCATAAAACCTGATTCAAAACAAAAGGAAAGACGTCTATGCACTTAATCTGTTTTGGCTTATGTTCATAATGTCAAAATCAGACTGTTTAAAATCTACTCTGGCAGCAGCATAAGAAATCTGAAAGTAGTTTCACTTCAGCTTCCCTGATTTTGTATTACTTGGATAATTAGAAGGCTTCTAAGAGGCTCTGGCACCTCTCTTTGTAGTTACAGGTCAGAGAATTTAGAGGCATGGGACTAAACTGAAAATATGTGGGGTATTCCCAGAGCTGCCAGTAATAGGTAACCCATGGAATGGGTCTTTACTTTGTTTTCTTCAGGCTGCTGTGACTGTCTTGACTAAGGGAGGAAAGAGGAATTTTAAGAAAATAAAAATTCTGTTTTTTCAGATAAACCCTTACTCTGGTAGGCTTCTATTTAATCACCCTCAACCCCCCCATACCCATCCCCATCTCACTTCCACGCCCCCCCCCCCAACCCATAAATCATTTGCCCTGTAATATCTGAGGAAAAAAAAACCCAAAAAAAAACAAAGAAAAAAAGTAGTGATTTACAGCTAATACATACCTGTTAAATTTACTGTAGAAAGCAGAGGGCTAGGGTGGGCGAGGGTTGTTCTGGGGACTGCCCACCTGCCTGCCAGCCCAGGGACCTTCACCCACTGGAACAGCCTTTAGGGTGCAGTGAGTCCACTTTCCTTTACTCTGCTCCAAATTGGAAGAGGAGAAAGGGAAAAAGAAATATTTATTTTTTTCCTTCCGAAGTTTTAAAAAGTTTTCCCTTCTGAAGCTTTACTCCAAATTGCTCCTTCCCAGGGGGATGCAGAGAACAGGAACCATAATGTGTGTTCATTTCCCTTCTGGCAAAGCCAGCTTGAAATAATAACAAAAAAAGGTCCTGCAACATCACAGTACAAACTAAGCTTTTGGTGTTGCTGCCTCCCTTGTTTTCTGCTAGGCCACGCTTAAGAGGTTTTCGGAGGTGATTTCAGTCTGCAAAAACTTTAGTATAAATAGCTCGCTTACTTAAAAATCCGGGGAGGGCAGAGAGGCCACAGTGGTCTGACTTTTTCCCTTCATCTTCCCATTACTTGTCCAACACCTTGTAAAGAGGTACTGAAAAGGCTGGTTATTATGTACTGGGAACTGGTGTGGCAACTGTTGCTTGGCCTTCATTAACGCTGGTGTTTAGCTGAACGACTTGACCTGAAGTGGCTGCAGCCTCCCGGGGAAAGTTTTCAGTCCTTTTGTTGTGTGTTTCTACAGAGTTCCCCACCGGAGCAAAACCCCCTCTTTCCCATTTGCTGGCTGGTGCCCTGAGGGTGACGAGGCTGAGTTTTGTGCATAACTTCACANCCGCCCCCCTTTCTTTTTCCTGCTCCCAAACGCCTCCTTCAAGTTTGCAGCTGGGCAGGACTCCAAAGGTGCAGCAGCAGCAGCAACAAGCTGGAGTTCAAAGTTAGCAGTAAATTACACAACTTCCAGCTCATTGCTACGCTCAGTGACTATTAACAAGCTGGAAGGCGCTCAGGGAAAAAATAGGGGAGACGGGAACACCCTCGAATTGTTTGGGGATCGCTGATGTTATGCTTCTGCCGCTGGGATCATGGCTCCCTTTGGAAGGAATTTGTTAAAAACCCGGCATAAAAACAGGTAAAGTGCGCGGGGACGTGGAGGAAAAGGGAGGGCGATATGGGATGGATTTCTTTTATACTTTTTTGCTTTTGTTTTTTTGTTTTTTTTTTTTTGTTTGTTTTGTTTTTCTTTCGGGGGAGGATGTGTTGTCCCGGACCTATGCAGCTCCCAGAAGCTGTAACTTGGGGGCTCACCTGCAAGTAAGGGAGTGGGTCGGCATGTACGGAGGGACGAGGCTCTACTTTCTACACACACTCTCCACCCTCCCCCCCTCCCCCCCCCCTCGAATTTCCGAATCTGTCTCTCCCCTCTTTTGACTCCGGGGCAATATTTTCAGTGAGGGGAAGATAACTCTTCCCGACTTTGAACATCCCCTGTCTAAAGCAAGGCGAATGCTGGAAGTTCTCCCTATTGATAAGGTGAGACTCGGCTGGGGGGAAGGCTGGCGGTCCCGGCGTGCGGGTCCTGCCCGCGGTGGCAGCTCTCCACAGCGGCAACTGCCCACAGCCGAGGGACACCTGGAGCTCCGCACACGCGCAAGGAAAAGACTCCCCGTGCTTCTGACGGGAGGGCTGCACCGGGCCGGGCCCCTCCGCTTTCCCCACCTTTCTCTGCGAGGGAGACCTACAGGCTGCAAGCCCGTAGAAACAGCCCCGTCCCTTAACTTGTCCGCTAGCTCTGAGCCTGAGAGGTAGGAGAGCGTCGATCTTCCAGTGTGGGCAGGGGGTTATGCTATTTTTTGTTGTTGTTGTTATTCTTAGCCTTTAGTCTGAACTAAAGTTGGCTGCTTGCGTGGAATTTTTTTTGCCTAGAAAAATATTCAGGGTGACAGCTGTGGTCCCTGTGTTGGCTCCTGCGAAGTTTCTTTTTGGGACTTTGCCCCTCACGTTGTGCGTGCTTCCACATGCCGTGCACACCAGCCCTAAAAAGAAGAATAAGAGTTATGCAATCATTTTAAGTGTTATGATGGTGCTAGGATTTTTAAGAGTAAATTTGCTTGGACCCAGTGGAATTCACAGTGGTCAAATCCTGCTGGCTAAGAGCGAACAGAAACAGATCACTGAAATTTTGGTTGAAAATTGCTTGTAAGCTCATCTGCGCTTTGACTAGTACTCCCCAGTGAAATTCAATTCATATTTAAGGGTACACAAATGAAAATCTTTTCCAGAGGGAATATATTTGGAGCCTAAAAAGTCTTGTGAAAATGTCTTGATTTTCTTCCAGGCTTGGCTTTTGGTTTTCCCATTCAATATACTGAAAGTTATTCTGAGAGGATTGCAAGAAAATATTAACTTAGCATACTATGTGGAATGTAAATCAGAAACACTGTTACAGTCAAGGTTTGAAAAAGAGGATACTATTTAATAATTATTAATTTTATAGGTTACCGATTAAACGATGGCTTTTGCTAATGTGTCTGGAAACAGGAAAACTTTGATGTACTCCACCTGTGGCCGTTTTATGTTTAGAAGATATGGAAAGGTGGACATGAACTTTTTAATGATTTTATTTTTTAATATATAGAGCTGTACATTTACGACTACATTTTTTTTTTTTTTTTTTTGCCACTCCCATCAGTTATCTGAATAACTGTGTTAAATCAAAAAGCACAGTTCACTGTGTTTGCTGATGTGACATTTTATTCCTCAGGAAAACAAAGTCATAATCCAAAGCTTTTAATAGACAATACAAATTAAAATACCAAAGGAACTATTGCTATGGACATCTATTACTTTCTTCTCGTTTCATCTTCCCTTCTCATTCCCCCTCAGATGAAATTTATGCCTTTAATGTCAGAGAGGTGTTGTGGCAAGAAGAAGGGGCTGAAAATCTTGTGATGACAGAAATGAGAGATCAAAAGAGAGGGATCAAAAAGCCACATACATATATGTATGTATTTAATCTGCTGCTTTGTTTATTAGCTGTAGTGCTTGCTGGTCTTTTTGAGAAACTCAGGTGTTTTTTTATTTCTCACTGAAAAAGCTACATGAAAATACAACTTATCAGAGTTATAAGATAAGCAAATGGAGAATAAAATCTGTTTTTACAGGAGGAGATAAAGCTAAGTCAGAGGAACAAAGGTAGTTGGATGAAGAGCCAGAAGGAAAATGAAGGCGTTATAGTCATTTGCTCAGATAACAAGTTGACACCTCTGTAATTAGTGCTTGTCTTGCAGTTTTGCCCATGGGTCTGAGATGAGGGCCCAATTTCACAGTAAAGTCTTCACATCCATGGAGTACAATGTCAGTCTCTACCCCTAAGACCTCAGAAGTTACTGACTGTATCTGTGACTATCAAGTATCTGGGCAAGAGGTGAGGGGGTCGTTGGCTGTGGTGCATCAAGTCTTTAGAGAAATAAATTGAGATTAAAACTCAGGCAAACAAAACCATGCTGAACTGCTTCTAGGATTTGAAATATATCCAGCTGGTAGTTATTCTCTTGAGCTGCTGAAATCTTGCTCATATAGAGAGACAGCACAAGGCCTAGGTAACCATTAGACCACTGTTAGCCCTGATTTGCTTTCAGAGGAGCAGTTGCTAGGAATGTGACCCAAACATATTTTTTTCTTGACCAGCAAGAGGATGAGTGATATCTTGATACCTCTTTCAAGAGCTATGAGAAGATTTTATACTATTCTTTGACCTCTAGTAGCAACCATAAATAATCATAGTCCTCAGAGCGTGTGTGTGCTTGTCAGTGTGTCCCTGGAGAACAATACATTCACAAGGTAGCAAGGCCATGCCCCACCCACCTACAAATCCAAATGTGCTCAGCAGGGACAGGCTGCACCCTTTAAGGCAATAAAGGAAAAAAGGATAGTTTGCTGCAGGACTAAGCCTTCTTAACATGAATAAGCTCAAGGGGATTTATTTTTATGCAAATCTCTTAAAGATGCTATTCCTTGAAAGTGTGAGGAATGCTCAGCTCACATCACACTTTGTAGTGCTATGAGGAAATGCTCAAAGATGATGTGGGAGAAAGGACATTGAGTTCTTTGCAGATAGGGCCTAGTATTGATATAACTTACTGCACAGAGACAGAACAATTCCCTATCAAAATATTACCAACAAATAAAAAGCATATATACTTGCAGTGTTTATGTACCAGGGTTTCACATTGTATACAATTTCCTGATTGCTAAGTAGAAAAGGAATCTGTGTCCTATTGATTTTCTGTAAGATTGAGAATTCTCTGCTCGTGGATGCTAGATTCTGTCACTTCTGCAAATGGATCATTAGGTTCATTCAAATACTTCAAATGTTACCCATCATCTCAAGAATATCTAGATCTATCCTTGCCTTATCTGCCCGGTGAACTGTCACCAAGAAAGGTGACTCCATTGCTATTTCTCTTTCACTGAGGCCACTTCCTTGGGTGTTTTATGTAAACTTTTAGCCAAATATGTGAAAGCTCAACTGCTTCATTGCTCCATGCAAGTTGTAGCCAGGAAAAGTAAGAAACTGAAAGGGAAAGGGTACAGATAATCCATCTTTTTCACATAGTTTTCTGTGGTGCTGTACAGCTGTCCTGTAAGGCACAAATAGCTTGAGAAATATTTTTGCCGTTGTAATTTATCCTAATCTGAAGTTTACCACAACTATTTGTATACTCTATTGACATACAACACCTCTGAGCACGGAATACTATTGAATGATGAAACAGTTGTGTTATAAATCTGTTATTATTTAAATGTATTTTTTTTTCTTTTGCTTTTCTTTCCTGTTTTGTTGTTTTTTCCAGTGCCACAGCAGTTTAGCATAGTATTTCTGTGTAGGAGATCAAGATTCACTTTTCCCACTCTTTATGTCTGCCTCCCTTTAATCAGCTTATCTCTGGTTCAGAGTTAGAAAGAAAAAAAAAAACATAGATATGAATTCATTTGTATGGATGTAGAGGGAGTTCTTCCTGTCCTGACAGTCAGAGGCCCCTCCCCAGTAAGAGAAACATTCAATTATTCTCTCAAGTTCTGTGTGACAGTGCAGGATAATGAATTAGATTAGAGACTTCATCTGATACTGGCCTAGCATTACCATGTTCCCTCCCTTCTTCCCTCCCTCTAGTAGTTTCTCATCATGTCTTGTTAGCACCGTGATTTGAGTATTACTCTGAACATCTCTAGTGCTCTACGGTTGAATACACTGCTGTACATTTCAAGGATTGGTGAAGCAAAACTGAAAATGGTCAGCATTTATGTTTGAACTGGAAAAGCTCTTGGAGATCAGCTGCTTATCTGAGTGAACTGTGTATGACCCACACTGTAAGTCTCATGGGATCATGTGAAATGTCTAATACTTCTCTTGGATGAGCATGAGAAAAGCCTAGATGAAGCTATAAAGGTGCTTTTTGATTCAAGACTATCAGGTATTTGGTATGTATGTTGGGGGAGGTAGATAAAAGGTTATTTAGAATCAGTGGTGCTGTGTAAATTTTCAGATTGAAAAGATGATCTGTGTCTGATAATGGTGGAACACAGTCTTCTCCATATTTCCACTTTCCCAAAGTCAGATGTATTAGTTAACTATCAAAGAAGTTGTTCCTTTTTAACCAGAGTTCATACATTATAATTTATTTTCTGGTCTGACTTGTCAGCTTTGTCTCAGGTCAAAACGTTTGCATATATTTACTAATAGTTTTTGTACATATTTGTTCACTTCACTTTCAGGAAGAGCTTTTCGTCTAACAAAACACTAACCTTATTTCTAAAGAGTTAATTATCTACTTTTTGAGGAGGGCAGACAGCAATTTCATTCCAAAGGAGTAAATAAAATAAGTAATAGATGTGTGTAATACTACACCATCTAAGAAAAGAGCATTAGTTACGTTAAGTTGAAGCTAATCTGAAACACTAATATAGAGTTGAACTGAAAAGATACATTTTAGACAAAGAAACACATGTCTAGTAATACAGAGGAAAATTGTTGGTCAGTGGTGATTTCCTATTTTACTAATGAAAAATTAGCATTTTACATGCAGAAAAAGATTCAGACACATTGCTAAATGTGTAAATATTTCAGTAGAGAGATAAATGTTTAAATATGAGGATGCTTTAAAAATTCTAACAACATTAATAAAAGTTAGTAGTAGTCTCAGACCTCTTGATTGACCTACAAACCTCTTGATTGACCTACACTCAGAAAATATTTTTTGTTTTGTTTGTTTTATATGATGAATAATATCAATTTAAATTCATGGTCTTAAACATTGTCATTTGCAAACATTAACATCATACATGCTGTACAAGCCTTAATTAGTTTATCCATCTTCTATATTTAGTATGTAAATAATTCCTTATTAATGGTGATAGAAAGGATGATGCAAGATAAAGTTTTTGTTTAAGACCACACATTAAGTGAAGCCTAGAACTGAATGTTGGACATGTTGGTATAGGTTGTGCATAGGTAAATGAGCTATTATTGTCCCACCATTTCTCTTACATGTAAGGATACCCTCAAGATGGTGACTTTCTTCCTCTTCAGTGTTACCATGCTAGCAGTTCCCCAAGTATCACACAGGACACAACAGATAAGAGTCAGATGGCTTCAGGATGAACAGAAAGAGTGACCAACAAAATGGAATTAGAAGGGAAGATAGATTATTAAATTTACTTGTGTAACAAAGGCCAGAACCATCCTCTACTGAATGTAGGTACTAAACAAAGGCAGTTGAGTGTAATTTTCAGGTGGGTAAGATACTGTATTATGGACAACTGTCATACAGGATTCTCTGAAATTTCTGTCAGATCAGTTTACATCAAGTCTTATTTTTTTAATCAACTACTCCATGCCTATGTCTCCCATTACAAAAAATACTTACAACTGAGTTAAAAATCTGGTGATGGCATTTTACCTTACAGAGTTGTAAATTCTCCATGGACCTGCAAAAATCTTGCAACAAAAATTTTCATAATTCATTCATACTTATGTACATAAATATAAAAGCCAAGAGCGAATTAATGATTTTGAAAGTTGCATTTTTTGGGAGAGTCTTGTCCAAAACAAAACTTTTTTGAGCACATTTCTGGAACTTGCCTCAAGTAGGTACTGAAGTGACCCACTAGTTATCTTTTCTTATCTCTGCGTATCCAGAAATGCACTTTAATTGCACGTGTTGTAATAGTGATAATGATACCAACTTGTTTGTGGCATCAGACAGCTGATAAACATACTTAAGTTTTGCTTAGCTATAATTTGAGCAGTAATATTTACATGTCTCAGGAAAATAAGTAGGGCAAGACTAGGCAGTGTAAAATTTGTAGTAGTGCAAATGTGAATGCCAGTTATTTGGAGAGGTATGAATAAAATCTGGGAGTTCTTTGTTTCTAATTCTTTTACAGACCACTAGAGCTGACACCCATGCAGAAAAATGAGAATACGCAGTGGATTGGTTAGGTTTGATTTCATGTGATTCACTGAGGAATTTTCAATGGTCTAAAATTTTTCATAATGTTAAAAAATGGCTTTTGAGGATACTTGTAACATGACAGAAATCGAATTAAATTTTAAAATGTCATGTATATTTTAACAGATTTTGAGGTGGTTTTGTAAGGTGAACATAAAGTTATGAAACAAAAAATCAGAAGGGAAGGTTTTCATTGGTAATGATATTAAAGTTGTCATCTATTTATGTTGTTGATGCTATGAAAATTCCTAGTATCACGTGGAGAGAAACAAAAGACACTAAACTTGAAAGACATTTTTCCTCTCAAATGTAGTTTATTTAAAGATGTGTTTTTCTTTCACCAGCTTTTTTGTATTTCACTCTCACGCTTGTCTGCCTGAGTACGTTTGCCTCTGTCAATTTGAATTTATTTCATTTGTAGTTTAGATGGTTGCTAGATCTACATTTTTTGAGTGTTAGAAGGAGCCAGGCTACCAACTTATTTCTTATGTTGTAATCTTGGAGATGATGTCAACCTCTGTATTCCTGATTGAGGTTGTTTTCTTGGTTTTGGTGGTTTTTTTCAGATGCAGAGCAATGATAGGAGAAAAATATACAGAGGGTAGGTATTTGCTGTGAATGAAATGCATAAATGTAATTTGTGTATTTAGGGGGTCAAAACTGTCAATCTGATTGATTTTCCTTCTTAACTTTCCAATTAATTTTCTTTCTTTCTTTTCCAATACGATTTATTCTCAGTCATTAATGTAAAGAAGTCTAATTTATGAATTTCCCATAAAAATGGAAAATACAATTATCTGTCTTGAAACTCACAATATATTTATTTTATCCTTCCTTTGTTAATACAAAACTGAAAAAGCTTAAAATAAATATGCGAAAACATAATCTTTTCATGTTCAGGTGCAAAATCAAGTTTATGAACATGTAGTAATCTATTAGTCCAAATTTTGTTTTGGTCAGGTATAAACATATTTAATTTGTAAGGATGCATGACCTCAATGGAATAATATACTTGAGTGAAGACTACTTATTTTTAAGAGAGTCTGCCCTTGGGTCTTGAGCCTGCAATTTTCTCTGTGTTAATAGATTCCTTCATCAATGTGGAACACCTTACCTTGCTTTCTCCAACCTCCTTCAGATTCTAAAGGATTATCTCTACGCAGGATAGTTTCCACTGCAAAAGGTCTCTTAAGCTACTTTTTTGTTTCAGAGCAATAGTTGGAACATTGTTTGTCAATAATTTCCTCATTTGTCATAGGAAGATACCAGATTCTGCTCACTAATCGTAGAGTAGCTTAGTGATATTTACAAATGCAACATAATATCTGGATTTTCAGCTGCTCGTTTCTGTTGGCTTCATAATTGGTAAAGTGATATTATGAACTGTTGTTTCACTTGAACATTACCTATTGATAGACTTCCTCTGTACTGATTGCTAAGGCACTAAGTATACTTGTTTAATGTGGTTGTTGCCTGTATCTGTAGGGACAATTTTGTTTTAAGTGTCCAGTGTTATGGAAAAGCTTTGTACAAATCCAGTTTTTTAACAAAAATTCAGGAATGATCTTGACTTTAGAGTTTTTTCACAGACTTCTGGTTCTTTAACATCTAGATAGAAAACTAATTATGCTTGTTTACACATGAAGACCACTACAGATGTCAGTCATCTGAATTATTTTTAGAACTGCAGTTGTGGATGGTCACAGTATTTACTGATTCACTAACATTCATATGGTTCATAAGATTCAGGTACACGGTAGAACACAAAAGTCAAGCTTCATCTTACTCAACTTGAGCCATTGAAAATTTAGGTGTTTAGTAATCTAGTTACTCTTTGTAGTTAATGGCTACATCTAAACACTTCCAGAGGGCAATTCATTCATCCTTAGACAGGCTTTCAGTATGGGATTAGTCACTCTTTTGGAGGTGCCTATCTTGTGCCACTGATTACAGAGGAAGGTCAGAAAATTATCTTTAACTACACATCTACATTTTAAATAGCTTAAAGTAGATGACATGAGCTCCACCCAATCACTTTCAAAGTGAAGGTCTTCTTGGAGCATGCTCAGACTTTGTAGAGTATCTAATTAATGATCTTTTCTACCATTCATTTGAGAAATTAAAAAGGGGATAGTGAGAGGAGAGGAGGAGAGGTGAATTACAAGTGGATAATGTATGATTAAGGGAGAACTATCCTAATACCATGGATGGCTTCCCTGTCCCTGACACAAAATTTCTACATCATGTTGAGCAAGTGACATAAACCACAGTTCACAAAAGTCTTCACTCACAGCATGCTCCTCATTTGCTACTTCAGTGTCCTGTTAATCTGTTTTGCGCAAGGGCTGAGCAAAGGAAGTTTATGGATGTCTTGCTTTAAATATCTCTATAGATATCAATTCAGTTAGCCAGAGCAGGAACTTATATGAGGGAAAAGCTCTGGGTTCTTTTTGAGCTTTGGTTTATAAAAGGCACTTATTTCTGTACAAGAGTATGTAGAGCTAAATTCAGTAATGTAACAGCTTGTGAGGCAGTTGAATATCTGGTGATAAAAGCCATATAGTGAAAGAAAAAAAAAATACATGTACATTTGAGAGAAGATATGAAATGGACACATAATAAATTTAAGGAACAAGGACTAGATTTCTTTAGGAGACTTTGATACCTAAATGTCATTGCAGTCACTTAATACAAGCTTTAAGAATTTCAGATGTTCACAAAATTAGCATTAAATCCTGAAGTGGTAACATTCTGACTGGCAGCACTCCCCAGCCACCTATACTCCCATCATGTCTTATGCTGGTCTTGAAGACCTTGTAATAATGTGCCTCCCTCACACCTTACCAAAATTAAGAAAAAAAACAATCTTTCAGCTTTTTCAGCCATCATGTTTCATCTAATAGCCCTGATGTGAGTATGTACAGTAACACACAAAATGCAGCCAGGTGCCTGGGTGACCACAGCACTCCTGTGAGATGCCCACACCAGCATCTTCAATGTGAGTTTGCCAGCAAAGTCCTGTCAAGTTGTTCTAAATTGATTTTTTCTGATATTTCCTGTTAAAGCTGTTCCATTTTGTGCTGGCTTGTGTGAGTTACAGTAACCCAGAGAGAGATAGAGATTCATGTCGAACGCTTCAGTGGGAGAAGGAAGTTAGGCTTTTGGTTGCCATTCTAATTAATATTGTATTTTTTATACAGTGAACATTTGAATGTAGACTAACAGTATCTAAGCCTTGCCCTTTTGTTCATGTTTCTGACTACTTTGTTTATGTCAGTTCCTGCTGAAATTTCTGGTGTCAGTAAATCCCATTAAGTTAAACTCTCTCGTAGCACTTTTTGTGGAAGTTTAGATGTCCAAGAAGGGATTATGAATTTCAGCAATGAGGGAGACACCTGAAAGTTGTAACACTCCTATCTGCGACACCTCAGTACCTTATGTGGGTTTTGCAGAACTGAGCATTGTCTCTTGTACACACTCAAGTGAGGCAGGGTTCCAATGTAATGGAGGGACTGCACCTTGCTATGAATACTCTGAATCAAATTAATTTTCATTGAACTAAGTGGCCTGGAAAACTTAAACAGCAATGCTTAAAATTTCTGAGTACTTGACTTCAACTTAAGTATACTTAGCATTTGTGCATAGTAGGCATATATCCAGTATTTAAATGCATATTTAACAGTTTGAGTTGTGTGCGACCATGTAATGCATATTTATAGCACATAAGATATAATGTGACATATCTTATTATAGGTCTAACCTGTATCATCTACATCAGTGTACAAGACATAATCCCTAAACCATAATATCTATAAACAATATCTGCAAAACTATCCACTTCTGTAGATTGCATACATATGCATCTACATATTACGAAACTGGGTACATACAAGTATTCTTTAAAAGTCAGAAATGACAATCAGAATGTGAATATGTCACGGAAGACTGCTAAATATGTATATTTTTCCAAACATCGTGGAGTTGTTTGCATGGCAGAAGGAAGAATGCCTTCATTCAGCTGTCACTGTGGTATACATTGAGCTTATGAAGTGCCTTGTTAGAATTAAACTGCCTTTTTATCCACCCTGCGCCATGAAGTCATCCGAATTGCTCATATGTTGAAAGGATCCCCACCTGCAAAGACATTTGGATATGTGAAATAAAGAAACATTGGATTAATTTAAATGTTGACTCAGTCTGACCTTCTGTGAACTAAATACTACAAGGAGTTTGCAATGTCACAGCCTTCTTGGCATAATCACTGTCCTGCCATTGATGGCATCTCTCAAAACTAACCCATTATTTCCTGAGCTTATCTTGGTCTTTAGCCACAGACACCTGACTTTGTTTGCTTCAGCTGTGCCCACTGCAGGTTTTTGGCCCACACCTGCTCTCACTGTTCATTATGGATTTTTTGTCCGGAGTTACCATCTTTTCAGCTGCATCAAATTTTTGCATTATTTCTTCATAAACTGCTCAATTACATTCCAAATGGTTATCTTAGATAGTTTAACAAGGCCTTTATCTTTATGGTCTAATTCACCATGACTCGTTTTTTGAAGGTCAGGCAAGCAGCTCATTTCCAGTGGGAAGGTTGTGATGGACAACTGACAGGACTGTGAGCCTCTTCAAGTGGTCTCAGCTAGAAACTCATTGTCTATATTTGTTATCTCCATTCTAGGACTTTTTTTTTTTTTGTTTAAGTCATCATCATTCAAATATTTGAGGATTCACATGGCTTTTTATATAAATCATGGAATGTCTTTCCTCTGCAGTCAGCTTCCTCCATCTTCTCACAGCTCAAAATTCTGTGTGCATGTGCATGTGCTACTGGACACCATTCTCTATATCTCTCTTGCGTACACTTTCTACTTTGTGTTAATCCAGTGATTTTTCCCCATTACTCTCAATCTTTGTGATCTAGCATTAATCTTGCTTCCAGACAGCGATTCCTCCCTTCTTGCCTTCCCTGTCTCTATTGTTCAGCTGTCTAGAACTAGTTTTGCAAGCGCCTGTGCACTCTTTAGAATATCCATTGCTAGGTCAGAGCACACTTGGTAAAGTTAACAATTTATTTAATTTGTTCAGTAGTTTCTTCAGAGAAGATGTAGTGATATTTCAGAGACCTTGGCAGCCTGTGTCTAACTACATATTGAAGCATTCATTGATGAACAATTTTAGAAAATTACTTGAAAGCATAAACTGCACAGATCTCTCAGATTGTAAATGGACAGTAAAATGCTTCAGGTTGCTTTTGTAAAAAATTAGGTCCACTCTTCTTGTTTGCTTAATTATGTATCTAGTACTCAATTTAGCTCTTTAGAGTGAAGATTTATATAAGAGTTTACTTCATCATCTCATCTTTTTTTCCTTTCAGCTCTTCAAATACTGTAAGTAATGGAACATATTCGTCACTGAATTATCTTTCAGAAAGTTCAAGGGAGAAATTTAATTGTAAATGAAGTCTTGATAGCATCCTTTTTGAAGTGACATCTTCAATATAATCCAGTGAAAGCAAATGAAATAGGAAAGATCATACAGTATAATTTCAAAGTGGTGTGGTTCAGTCTCTGTAAAATTTATTGCAATAAATACAGAGAATTAAAGCACATCCTCCCTTTCTCACACATGGCAAACTGTAAAGAGATACTCAAACTGGGTTTGACGATATATAAAAAAAAGCTGTTTTGAAAAATCATTAGTTGTCAAAATATTAAGAAAAGGTGATGTTTGGTGAGATGGCTGAACAGATGTAAAACAAAGGGCAGTCCTAAGTCCCCTTTCCAGGCTCCTAGCTACTCTCTGCCATCGTCTTTGCACTGGTACTACTCTCAGCTGACACCATAAACCCCAGCTCATGGACCACTGCTCTAAAAACAAACAAACAAAATTTCCACCCTTTTTTATTTTTTTCATTTTTCTTTTCTGGATTAACTTGCTGCCGGTTTGTCAAGCTGGAAACTAAACTGTCAGAGCTAGCACAAGCAAGATGAGGATGTTGGGTAGACATCATATTGCCTGAATTACTTCATGGTATTTTAAGCCATACAGTTGCTAACCTGTAAGACTAGATTTAGCAATAAAAATAGTATTTAGGATAATCAATTTTTTCCTAAGGTACTTATCTTGTAAATAATTTTGTAAATTTTGGAGATGGGCCTAGGGAGTCTTGGAGTGTTCAAAAATAGAACATTGGTACTTTTGATTCCTGCAATGATCTTTTTCAAAATTATGAAGTACAATGTCCAAACTCTGAAATTCACCATAGGCTGCTGCTAGAGCAGCTGCAGAAATAGTTAAAATAGGCGGCAGCCATCAGAAAAAGACTGTAAGGAAAAGACGAGATGGTTTGGTGAGACTGACTTTAGCTTTAGGATTGATGAGAACAAAATCTAAGCCCATCTGGTCTGTCTTTCTTTTCAGTGCAAATGAGGTTAGCACTTGCCTCATATGGTACCTTCAGGTGTAGAGAAGAGGTACACTGAGGCACTGTTTGAGCCATGCACAAAGTATTAGGGTTCATAAAGAAGTAACCATCCAAGCCTCCTTTAGTCTAGGGAGTATGGGAAAGATGATGTGAAATATTACTGTTTTCTTGTCTATGTCTTGTTCTTTTATTCAGCTTGCCCTATTATCACTGGTCTCCATATGGTGTGCTTTGTTCATATTTTGGCAGTCCAGACCTGACCTCAAAATGCTTTGTGTTTATTTCTTCACTGGACAAGATGTCAACAAACCCAGGGGAGGGAAATAGTATAGGTTTGCCTTTCATCAAAAGCTGAACTGAAATTCGTGAAACAACAACAACAAAAGTCATGCTTTCAACCCTTGGAATTCCCCTCACTTCTTTTATGTCAAGAGCTCATAAACAACCAGGGTTGTTCCAAACAGCAGTTATAAAAAATCTAATGGGAGAAGTTAGATAAGCCAATCTTCTGTTAGCTGTGATAGCAACTCTAATTTTGTTGTTTAGAAACCTGTGTTATAAACAAACTATAAATGATTCTACTTCTTCTGTATAATTGAAAGTGATGGATTTTTAGACATATTATGTACGTTATTAATAGGAGTCTCATAAAACATGTGTAGTGTAACCAGTGCTTAAATATTTGTAGACACTTAAATAGGTACAGGAACAATGTAGAGAATTGTATTTTTTCAAAGTAGTAAAATCCTTTTGGTAGGTTAAAAAGTACCAGTGGCATCTTTCTTTGTCAACTGTTGGGAACTACCTACTGCCTAAATTTGGTCGATAGATATTCCTAAACTTTGCATGTTGCTAACTAATATTAAGGAATTTAAAAATGGCCACCTTCCCATTTCCCCTGCATAGTCCAAAGAATTACTACCCTGAATATGTCAATGTTTATTTTGGCTATAGAGTTTTTCCTGGATCTTTCAGTCTTCTATCACAGCTGCTTCCTCAGTAGCTACAATATGCACATCAAAGCATGTTTTCCCAGTAAAACAAATTGTTAATGTTATTGCTCATCTTGGAAAATATTTTGGTGAACAGCTAGCTCTCCTCTGTTCTCAAACCTCCCCTGTGTCAGGCCACCACAAACACAGACCTGGTGTGATGAACATGAACATATTACCTCTCAGGGCATTTTGTGTACACAGCATTCTTGCTGATGTTACTCACTGCAATTCCAAACTTTTTTTTTTTTTTTTTACTAATATCCACTTATCAACCTTATGACTTTGAATATACAAGGGAGAAATGATGATTTGTCTGACAGGAATGTAGATTTAATGTGTAGATGTAATTTATAGAGAATGTGTACCCTTAGGGGGAGAGGAATAATTTCAGAGGTAAGACAGGAGAAGAAGGCAGGAGCAGATGCAGTCTTCATCTGAATGGAGACTGCAGCCTTTGCACTTCCCTGCAGGTTACGTGATTGAGAGTGTAAACATGGTGTAGGGCAAAACTAATAAGTGAAGACTTAGTAGCCTTTTGGCCACCTTTGCTGAAAATCTGCACTCAGGCTTTGAAAATGAGATTTTGCAAAACAATATTGGCCACTGAAGCAATGACTCAGAGTAATATCATTATTAAATCGGGGGCAGAGGGATATTCAGGGTAATCCATCATAACTCTCACTCTTCACACCTTATTAAGCAAGATGTATAATTCCTCTTACAATGTCTTGTCTTTCTTTCTGTTAATGCAACATTATGAGTTAAGTGCAATTCGAAGTCTTGTTTTCCTACATAATACAAACTCTGCTATCCATGTATTTATCAGACAATAGAATGGTTACTGGCAGTCCTTATTGTTTCTTCTTATCTGCCTTTATTTCTTTTACATCCATCTTAAGGATTGTCAGGTGTTTTTTTTCCTTTTATTTTTCTTAAACATTCATCCCTATTCAGGCACCTGTGTCCAAGCAGTACAGTATTAGAATGAAGCACACAGTGTCCCATGGGATTTTTACTGAAGTCTGACATTCCAAGTCAGCAAGAACTGTGATGTGAAATACTGACTTGCAACCTGCATACTTTTCATTTTATTTATTCTGTGGCAAAATAGTACTGTCCCATTCCAGTTCAAAATTAACTGAAACTTGTCATAGAGCACTAATATGGTGTAAAATGCTTGGATGAACAGAAATTTCAACCATAGATCATTGCTGGATTATATGCAGTTTTGTACAGTAGTTAATTGAGGTGGCAGCATTCCTCTGCAGAAGGAATTAAGGAACTAGTTATAGTTTTAAGTGCACAAATGATAATTGATACAGAACATAATTTTCAACAGTTGTTACTAATTAAAATGTTTCATAAAGTCTTCCTGACAGTATGAGAATCTTGCTGAGTTAAAAATGTATGCATTTAAAAAGGAATTACAAAATGAACATGTAGTGGGAGAAATGTATTGAACATAGCTAGCTAAAATAGCCTTGTTTAAATTGTTTTCTGGTTTCAAATATCTGGAATATTTCAATTAGAAGCTTTATCATAGAGCAACATTAAATTGATACAGAAACAGATGGTAGAGAAAAAAATAAGTTGTTTCTTTTGAAGTAATTATTTTGTTTTCACAAGTTCTGTGGTGTTCTTTCCAAGCCTTCTTGCAGTATTTGGACTACTCTAATTACCTATATTGAGTGATTTTATTCTTATCATAGTTACAATGCCAGTCTTGCCTTGCAAGGATACTAGACATTGCCCTGACTTTTGCATGGTGCAGAAGGGAAGAAGGAGTAAGTTTCTGACACATCACATATGGAATTTCTGGCTCCTACACATTGTGGACATTAACTGTGCATTCATTAATACTGTTTTTTAGGGACAGATGAAGGGGAATGGGGATCCACTTAGTTAATAAGCTGTCTTGAATCCCTTACGTTTTGGAGTAATTCAAGCTTCATTGGGTGGTGGGAGAGCAGAATCCTCATTGCTGTCATAGTGTTCTTTATAGCTTTAATGTTTAGACACACTGTCAGAAATCAGTATTGATCAAATTAAGTTGGAGTTTCTTAAAAGTAAGGGCTGCAACACATGGCACCAATAGTTTTACTTTTTTGCAAATTTCACAGATAAAAATCCCACAAAGCCAAAATATGTTTTCATCTTTCAGAATAATCATCCACTGTCTCATNGCAACATTATGAGTTAAGTGCGATTCGAAGTCTTGTTTTCCTACATAATACAAACTCTGCTATCCATGTATTTATCAGACAATAGAATGGTTACTGGCAGTCCTTATTGTTTCTTCTTATCTGCCTTTATTTCTTTTACATCCATCTTAAGGATTGTCAGGTGTTTTTTTTCCTTTTATTTTTCTTAAACATTCATCCCTATTCAGGCACCTGTGTCCAAGCAGTACAGTATTAGAATGAAGCACACAGTGTCCCATGGGATTTTTACTGAAGTCTGACATTCCAAGTCAGCAAGAACTGTGATGTGAAATACTGACTTGCAACCTGCATACTTTTCATTTTATTTATTCTGTGGCAAAATAGTACTGTCCCATTCCAGTTCAAAATTAACTGAAACTTGTCATAGAGCACTAATATGGTGTAAAATGCTTGGATGAACAGAAATTTCAACCATAGATCATTGCTGGATTATATGCAGTTTTGTACAGTAGTTAAATGAGGTGGCAGCATTCCTCTGCAGAAGGAATTAAGGAACTAGTTATAGTTTTAAGTGCACAAATGATAATTGATACAGAACATAATTTTCAACAGTTGTTACTAATTAAAATGTTTCATAAAGTCTTCCTGACAGTATGAGAATCTTGCTGAGTTAAAAATGTATGCATTTAAAAAGGAATTACAAAATGAACATAAACATGTAGTGGGAGAAATGTATTGAACATAGCTAGCTAAAATAGCCTTGTTTAAATTGTTTTCTGGTTTCAAATATCTGGAATATTTCAATTAGAAGCTTTATCATAGAGCAACATTAAATTGATACAGAAACAGATGGTAGAGAAAAAAATAAGTTGTTTCTTTTGAAGTAATTATTTTGTTTTCACAAGTTCTGTGGTGTTCTTTCCAAGCCTTCTTGCAGTATTTGGACTACTCTAATTACCTATATTGAGTGATTTTATTCTTATCATAGTTACAATGCCAGTCTTGCCTTGCAAGGATACTAGACATTGCCCTGACTTTTGCATGGTGCAGAAGGGAAGAAGGAGTAAGTTTCTGACACATCACATATGGAATTTCTGGCTCCTACACATTGTGGACATTAACTGTGCATTCATTAATACTGTTTTTTAGGGACAGATGAAGGGGAATGGGGATCCACTTAGTTAATAAGCTGTCTTGAATCCCTTACGTTTTGGAGTAATTCAAGCTTCATTGGGTGGTGGGAGAGCAGAATCCTCATTGCTGTCATAGTGTTCTTTATAGCTTTAATGTTTAGACACACTGTCAGAAATCAGTATTGATCAAATTAAGTTGGAGTTTCTTAAAAGTAAGGGCTGCAACACATGGCACCAATAGTTTTACTTTTTTGCAAATTTCACAGATAAAAATCCCACAAAGCCAAAATATGTTTTCATCTTTCAGAATAATCATCCACTGTCTCATAAATATGTTTTTTAAAATATATATATAAAAACACATTAAGATTTTGAAAAATAAATAATAAAAGCAATATTATTCTTATTTCTAAATGGAAAGTGGTGACTGATAAACTAATTAATCCTTGCATACCTTGACATGTAAATGTCACTGCTATCAGAATCTCTCTAATGACATATAGTATATGTCCTATGCTACAAATGCAGGTTGTTTGTAACAAGAAGGTATCCCTGTAATATTGGCCGCTCCCTAGTTCCAGAGGGTAAGTATAATTAAAAGCCATCAAATTTCTTTGATAGATTGCTATGGCTGAGATCCGAGACACAGACATTACAATGCTATTAGTGAGTGCTTAACCAGGGTATGTGTTCTCTGGGTCCTTGCACATGGAAGCAGCATTTATGGGTACAGAACAAAGAGAATACCATAGCACAAATACACACTTGCCAAAATGCGAGTGAGCAGATTTACATGCCCCAGCATCATGCTCAAAGACCACCTCCTTGAAAACACTAGACTTCTAAATGCTTCTGTGGCAAATGTCTCTTGTTTACCCAGAATGTTTTATGCCGTTGTGTCATGCCGTTTTCAAAGGAAAGCAAGTGGCTCAGCAGCTGAGCATGCATGACCTGGAGATTGTTCCCCACTGTGCAGTGTGGCATGTAAGAGATAAGACTCAGAATGTCTTGGTGAGGTGCTGGGAGTGTGTACTGAGAGGCTCAGAGAGCACAGCCTCATCTGAAAGTTTCATGTTTCTTAGTGGACTTGAGGAAAGCACTGACAAGACAGACACCAAAGCTCTAGGAAAGACTTCACTGCAAGGATGCACTAAATAGCAGGAGAGTTGTCTCTTAAAGCATTCTTCTTTTGTTCTGTCACTTAGTCATTGTTGGTTTCTCCACTGAAGAAGTGAATTGTTCTGGGTGGTATCTTGACATAAGGTAAGAGTTTGTTTCTTAAAAGTTTAGAAGCACTTTGGTCTGATTGTGAGGAGGTCATGACAACAACATATCTACTTGAGAGCTCTGGTCATCTGAGGACCACCTCACAGCAGCCACTCAATCGTGAAATACAATTGTCATGTAATTTGGTGCAGATTAGACTGTATGTTCAAAGGTGCTATTGAGAGTGTTTGTGCTGTTAATAGGAGACTGTTCATAAATTATTGTTTGGTTGAGTTTTTTGCATTGCAAATGACAGATGGGTGACTTTCTTTACAACATATATTTGAGCATCGAGAAGACCCAGAAAGTAGATGAAGAGAGAAAAGTTCTCAAAAGTGCAAAATTTTATTCCTTTCTATATTAAAATGGACTAAATTAGTTACACTATCTGCTAGCATAGTACTAGAAACAATCCTGCTGACATAAACAATTACAGCTTGTGTGCCATTGTAGATGCAACAATGAAAGGGATATTGTTACATTAAGAAGTGAAAGAAAATTCGAACCCACAAACATTTGTACTGACAGACACAACTTTATGACATTTGATTAACAGTAATTTATGCATAATAAGTAAAAGCTCTTCTATCTTTGAAAATTAAGATTATAAACATGATTTCCACAACAAATAGGTGGGAAAAAATGACTGTTTCATACAAATGACTTTCCAGCATGAATTCTTTCATGGCAGATATATAAATTGTTAACAATGTTATACATTTTCAAGCAAAAGGTTAGAAGACTGTGCTGCCATTCAATGAGACCTGGACAGACTGGAGGGTTGGGCAGGGAGAATCTAATAAAATTCAACAAGGGCAAGTGTAGTCTTGTGTCTGGGAAAGAACAACCCCATGTACCAGTACAGGTTGGGGAATGAACTGTTAGAGAGTGGTGTAGGGGAAAGGGTCCTGGAGGTCCTGGTGGACAACAGGATGACCATGTGCCCTCATGGCCAAGAAGGCCAGTGGCATGCTGAGATGTATTAGAAGGGCTGTGGGCAGTAGGTTGAGAGAAATTCTCCTCCCGCTCTACTCTGGCCTCGTGAAACCACATCTGGAATATTGTGTCGAGTTCTGGGTCCCTCAGTTCAAGGACAGAGCTGCTGGAGAGAGTTGAGCACAGGGCCACCAAGATAATGGAGTGGAGTATCTCCCTTATGATGAAAGACTGAGAGAGCTGGGGCTCTTTAACTTGGAGGAGACTGAGGGGTGATCTCATTAATATTTACAAATACATAAAGGGCAGGTGTCAGGAGGATGGAGCCAGGCTTTTCTCAATGATGTTCAGTGATAGGACAAGGGGTAATGGGTGCAAGCTGGAACATAAGAGGTTCCAAAGAAGTACAAGGAAGAATTTCTTCACTGTTGAGGTGACAGAGCATAGTAACAGGCTGCCCAGAGGGTTTGTTGAGTCTCCTTCTCTGTAGACATACAGAACCCACCTGCATGGGTTCCTGTGTGACCTACTCTAGGTGGTTCTGCTCTGGCAGAGGGGTTGGACTAGACGGTCTTTCGAGGTCCCTTCCAAACCTTGAGATTCTGTGATTCTATAAGATTGATTTGTGTGCCATTTATGTTTGCCAGCATATTTTTTTTATTCAGTAGAAATTATTTCAATGACAGAGGGAAGACAAATAATAAAAATCTTGTTCATAAATATAATCTCAAGTTTTTAATTCCTTTCCTAACCTAAAACCTTTCAGTTTATTGGTCATGTTGACTTCAAAATGGTTCAGTTGTTGAATTAAAATTAGTAAATCTTCCTATGTGTAGTGGGTCTGGGATGGTAGTGATTTTCCACAGTAGCTCTTACAGTGCTGTGCTTGTTGTTGATATCAATATTATGACTACCGCTCGCATAACATCAAGGCTATCCCTCCAGCATTCCTTCCCCCCCCTTCACCAACAGCGGTGGGTGGGCACGATCTTGGGAGGGACCATGGCTGGGACAGCTGACCCAGGCTGACCAAGGAGATATTCCATACCATATGATGACAGCTCAGTAATATAAACTGGGGGAGAGGAGCAGGAGGGGGAGGCAAGATTCATTTTGGGCCTTCCAAAAGCAACCGTCACGCATACTGAAGCCCTGCTTCTCGGGAGGTGGCCGGACATTGCTGCTGATGGGAAGTAGAGAGTAACAGCTTTATCTGCTTCGCTTTGCTTCTCGCGTGCGCGGCTTTGCTATCTCTATATTAAACTGCTTTTATCTTAACCCACGAGACATTTGTCTTATTTTCTCCCCTTCTCTGGCTTGCTGAGGAGGTGGGTGATCAAGTGGCATGGTGGGTGCCTGGCATCTAGCCAGGGCCAAACTACCACACTATGCGACCTGATCTAGGTTGACCTGCTTCTGCAGTGGGGTGGGACTAGATGATCTCTAAAGGTCCCTTCCAACTCTACCATTCTAGGATTCTATGAAACTAGCAAGGGGTTCACAGATGTGCCCTGTGTGTGAATTTTCTAACAATTATCTAGGTATTTTTTCCACCTAGTACCAAGTTTCTCAGTTTGATTTTCCCTTGGGAAGGGTACATCAAGAAATATCATGATGTTGAGAAAGGAATTCCATTTTATATTTTTTAAAAGTCTACTATGTATTTATAACAGTGAATGGTTTTTTTTCAGTTTTTTTCTAAACAAAAATGTTCGGAAACCCTATATTAAGCTGCTAACAGTATGATATGTAGGTGATCTAGTCCTAACAGAATGTTTGCTGAATCAGTAAGGAAAAATTACCATCTTGTGACATGAACATGAAATTCTAATAAAAGTAGGGGTTTCCCTTTATTTGATTGACATGATTGGTTGTAAAACTATAAATCACATGTATTGGGAAAAATGTTAAAATTTTCAGGATGGCAAAGAATTATCTGTTTGATATGTATGTTTTTGTTCCAGACATCCCTTAAAGTTAGTGAATGGCTAAATTGCTGCTTCCAGCATTTAAGCTGCCTTATATTTTGACTTTGTGCAACTTAAGTACATGTTTTTGTTTTGTCTATGCATTTCTGGAATGCATTACCTTTCTTCCCCTAGGCCTGAATAATAAATTAATGAAGTGTATATCTGACATGCAACAATCAGCTTGTGCTGACACAATCAAGACTTTGTGTGAGGTCTATAATATGATTAGAATGTTTTTTTGGGTTATCATGAAGAGAAGCAAAGAGTAGAAGGCATGAAACTAGTAATCAAAACAAACAAACCAACAAGACTGGAAATTTACTTTTTCGTATTCTCAAGCTTAAATTCCCACATGTTGCTGAGCAATAAGTAACTTCGCAAAAAAAAAAGGTAGACTTGCATGTTGTTGTCATCGACGCGTTAAAATCATAGGTGGTTAAGTAGAACATTTCACAGAGCCATTGAAAGCAGGAAATCAAGTCAGAAAGCTTGAGAGCTTGTTTTTAGCAATAATAATAAACTTATGAAATAAAAAAAGTTGCCTAGCTAACTCTGAAGAAGTTGATACTGAAACTGTTTTTCAAGAAAGTCAAACCGTTAAACTGCAAAGCACTTTAGCTAATACAGACTCATGAATAAAAAATTATAGTTCTTTTGCTTTCTTTACAAAACTGCAGGATATTAAGGCCAAAGAACCAGTTAGCATGAAAAGCTTTTCTAAAAGCAGATCTTGCTACTGAATATTGTCATTTTTAGTATTGCATCTTACAAAACAAAAAACACTGTCAATGATCAACATTTATTCTAGATGAGGTGTTACATTTTCCTTAGTATTGAAATGTCTTAATGGATTTCCTTATGCACATTAGTAATAAATTGAACAGCAACTGAAATAGTCGTCGTCTAAACTAAGCCATGAAGTCATAATGTGTAGGCCTCACTTTTAGTTATCTTTATCAATTATCTAGACAGTAATGCTGTCTGAACAGTTCTTGTCATATTTCTCTCAAACAATAAACCAGAATTGGATTGCATTACTCTAATCTCTATTTATCTATCTGAAAACGAACTATTTAGTTGAAGATGGCCACACGAGTCTCTTGCAGTTAATGAAAGAAAGAGAAGGCTTCATTTGAGGATTCAGCCCAATGGTCACAGAGAGTTTAGGCTATGGTGACTTCCTGTTTGGAGGTCCACTCTTCTTTCTTGACAAAGAGGAACTTTGATGGTGAATTTATACTGAAATATTAACTTTCAGAAGCCTAAATGAGATTAATTCCACTTTTTATATGCAGAATCTACTACTATGAGGAAAGCACAGCTTAAAAGAAGGTGTTTCTTAGTGTTAGCATCTTCTCATATTCTGAAAGTATGTCTTTAATAGTTGATATGCTGCGATGGACAAACTGAAGCTTCATTTTTGTTTGGCACTACCTGAATTAACTATGATTGAAGAATTATACAATAAATTTTACTTAATATGTCCATAGGAGGCCAAATCGTTTTACCATTTTTGGTGGAAGATAACACTTTTTTGTGTTTTTTAGAAGATATTTAAATTTGTGACATTGTAAGATTATAAATGTCTGCCTATTACTTTTCTATTGAAAGCAGAGATCAAAAACTTAGTGAGGATACTGAAAGAAAAGGAAGACTATATGTTGTGACAAACATGGAAAAAATAATAATTTGCACTTTAAAGTTCTCTTTTGATTCAAGTATTACAGTGCAGTTCAGAGTTTCTTTTTTCTCTCTCTCTTTTGTAAAAGGTGACAATATAATTACAAGGTTTATGTTACATATGCTATACATACATATATATTTATAACTATATCTTTTCATGTATAAGCTACTTGAGTTCTTTGGGTACCTGCATGTGCATACATTATCCATTCATGCAGTGCTGCTACTAGTTAGTACTTCATTATTTTAAACGTACCATGGACAAAGTAAAAGAGAATCCTTCCCCAAAACACTCAATTTAAAGTCTGGGTAGGCAAGTGCATTATAACTGAAAAAATAACGGGGTGATAAACAGCTAAAAAACAAAACCAGTCATTTTAAAATGTTATTTTATATCCATGTTGTTTGCAGAGATCTTGTAGAGATTGCTTTCCAATTAACAATGTATTTCCATTAGAAGTTTGCTTAACTTAGTCTGTGGAAACTCCATGTGAAAAAAATTGGTACAGCAAAAGTATTTACCACTACACTAATACTATGGGGAATCTAAGGGGTTTCAAATTTATCTGAGCATTCACTAATATTACAGAGAAACTTTTCATATAAAAGCTTTAAAGCAGACAGGAGGAAAAGACAGTAAGCTTCTGTTACATGCAAGAATGAGGAAAAAATAGCAAGAGTTTCCATGTGAAAACAAATTGAGTAAGACTCTCAGAAGAATGCTAAAAGGCAGAGCAACATCAGTCCCTGAAATGCATTTATTGATTGCAAAAAACCAATAGATGCTCTGAATTTACGACCTCAAAGCCCCAATCTGATATTTTGTATATTTTTAATGCTTTTTTTTTTTCATCAGTGCATGTATACACTGAAATTCCATGACTGGTAATATACTTTTAATTCTAGGTCAATTATTTACATATCAGTAGTGAACACTGAGACACTGTATTTTTGACAATTCATTTTTCATATTTTTATCATTACACATAATGGATGCAACTGTACTCTATGTCTTTTTCCCTTTTATATCTGCAGTGTAAAATAAATACTGAGTTGCTTTACAGTTAGAGCTGACATGTTACAATTGTAAATTTATGTAAGTTTCATTTAACTTCTAACTTACCAACAGATAGAAATATTTCTATAGCAGTCTGTATTCTGTAAACCTAAAAATGATGACAGATACTGACTTGTTAATGTGACCTACCTAACAGTAATGTCATTTAATCTGATACTGCCTTTCATTCCCCCCCCATTTAAACTTAAATATTTCTGTTTACTTGTGTTATTTTGCCATTTTCTATGTCTGTGACATACACGTTTCTGTTTTGAGAAGTAGTCTATGAAAACATTATTTGTCTTCTGAACATGTTTTAAAAAATAATTACTATAAAATGTTGGTCTGTAAGAGGTAGCTATTGAAGTGGGAAAATGATGTCACTGCTCAAACTAATGTACCAAAACACAGATTTTTGAAAAGGAATGTTAACACAGGACCTGGAGCAATGTAGTTAGACAGAGCTCTCATGTGTGATGAGACTAATAAGCTCACTCTTGTGGGTTTTATTAGTATTCATTTGCAGTCTCCTGTCTTTGGAAGATTATTGCCTCTTGGTCAGAGTGGCACCTAGAGCTGAGTCAATCATTGTTCAATTTATTGGATTGCAGTGTGTCAGTCATGTTGTGTAATAATTAAGAAAAAGAAAGAAGCTAGATTACTGTAATAATCATAGGGTATATCCCTAATTAAGCCAAGTAAAACTCCATTCCTGCTGAATCTCAGAAGACTATAAAAGTGCTGGAATAAGTAGTCCTAGATAGAAACAAATGTCATATTGAGCCTTTTGAATATTGTCCAGTTGTTATTTTCATTTTCTAGCTTTCTCTGTCAGACTGGATTAAATTTCTTGAATTCAAATTAATTGGAAGTACTGCCAGAAAATCCAAAGAAATGTATTTTTCTTCAAAGAATGTATTGTTTTATCATTTTAGGCAAGAGGCCAAATCACCAGATTTGGGCAAGCAGTAGATTGTGCATGTGGAGACTAGAGGACAGGACTGCCAGTGTAGGCTCAGGGAAATCCAGGGCAACTCAAATGGGGGGGGTCAACCTTAGAGTTACCTGCAGAGAGAACTTCTGCATTTGGTCAGCTGAATTGTTCTCTAGCTTACACTGACTGTATTGATTAGACAGCTATAGTAGTCATAACCCAAAGTTAGGTATCTCAGTGTATAAGGAGATATCACCTACTAACATCAGGTTACTGGCACATTCATTAGAACTCATAAATAAATTTTTTTAAAAATAAAACTTTTTACATTTCCTGGCATTTCTGTATTATTACAAAGATTATGAAGTACTGATCTATGTATATATTCTCTTGCAGTTGGTATTCCCTTACAGCTCACTGGAATTCAAGCTTCAGGAAAAGCAACAAAGTTCTTGAGACTTGTTAGTGAAAACTCACAGTGGAAAACAATGGTGTTTGTGGTTGCGTGGGTGTGGGTGTGGCAAAAGAGCCATAAATTTATTCTCTCATCAGAGTCGTCTTGGCCTATCTATGTTCAGGGCATATTTGGAGGCATGATTTTTCCCTTCAGAAGCCTCAGTGATATTAAGAGCTTACATATATATTTTGTTTGATGAGAACAGATACGTATATCTGAAAGTTACATTATCCTAGGACAGTCTTCAAATTTAATGCAGCTTGTCAAACTTTATCACTTAGTGTTAATCCACACTTGCACATCTGTACAAAACCTAAATTTGATAAAAGATATTTTGTGTGAGATTCTCATTCAGCTAGACTAGTACTAAATACTAAAGCAGTAGCTGAAATGGGTGTGTTTTTCTGTTACTTAATCCAAAGATATTTCTTCATGTAAATTAAAGAGGTATCTTGTCTTTTACAATAATACATTAATTTTTCTATGTGTTACTCATATCAAATTATAGCTATTATTCATACTATATGGGCCATTGATATGTAAATTATATTTTTATGCATGTTTTCCAGGTCTCCCAACAAGGACATGGCTTCAAATGAAAGAGAGATTGTGGTTTGGGTTTGCCAGGAAGAGAAGATTGTATGTGGCCTGACAAAGCGCACAACTTGTGCAGAAGTTATTCAAGCACTGCTTGAGGAGCATCAGGCAACATTTGGAGAGAAAAAAGTCCTTTTTGGAAAACCTAGTGATTACTGCATTGTAGAAAAGTGGAGAGGCTCAGAGCGAGTACTTCCTCCCTTGACAAAGATTCTGAGACTCTGGAAAGCCTGGGGAGAAGAGCAGTCCAATTTACATTTTGTGTTGGTGAAGTCGGATGCTTTCCTCTCATTTCCGCTGTGGAAGGCAGCTGAGGCTAAGGTAGTACAAAATGTCGAAAAACAGTGGGAGCTCAGTCCAGCAAATTACATGAAGATGTTGCCAATAGACAAGCAAAAGAAAATTGTGAGGAAGACTTTCCGGAAACTGGCCAAACTTAAACAGGACAGTGTTCAGCAAGAGAGAGATAATATGGAGACACTGATTCATCTTATCATTTCTCAAGATCATACCATTCATCAACAAGTCCTTAGAATGAAGGAGCTAGATATGGAAATTGAAAAATGTGAAGCGAAATTCCATCTAGATCGGGTAGCCAATGATGGAGAAAATTATGTCCAGGACTCCTATTTAATGATCAATCCAAGTGAGACAGAGCAGCAAGGGAGTAAGCTAGATGATCAAAAAGAGATGCATGATTATTTGAGCAAAAGTGAGGGAGTCTTACAGGTTGAAGAGAGACTGAAACATCACAAACAATTAATAGAGAAACTGTGTGCTGAAATTGAAAAAGAAGTACATGGTATATGCACAGAAAAAAATGGAGATGATGTTCACACAGAAGGAGCTGCTAAGGCAGAACTGGAAAACTCAGATTTGGAAAGTATGAAATATGAGCTGGAAAAAAGTATGAAAGATGGTCTGAGAATCAACTCATACCTGAGCTGCATTCAGAAAGAACTTACATACCGGGACTCACTGCTTCAAAAAAAGGAAAAAGAATATGAACTTCTTACAGAAGAATTTAATTTACTACATGTTAAAGATAACATGGAAACTAGGCTTCCATCAAATGAAGAACCATCCAAGGGCAGTGACATCTCCAGTAACAGCATTGCCGTTCCTGACTTTGTTAATAGAGTGACTAATCTGGACATAAATGATACAGACTCTGACACTGGAATCAGCTCTACACACAGTCAGGACTCTGAAATAACTTCAGGGGACATGGTACTGTTGTCAACGTAGTTGAAAATAGTCACATGTTTATGAAGAGTCATAGTTTGGAGGATATTTATAAGATTTGTTAAAGCTTGTTGTCTTGAGAGTTCAGCTGTTGAAGATGTTAAAACTGTGGCACTTCTTTAGCCAAGTAAACCGTGTCTATTTGTGTGCTTAGTGCTTGAATGCATGCGTAGCCTCATGGGTTAACTGCTGAAATGCAAGATTGTTGACTTTTCTCAATCAGGACAGACAATTTGAAACCTGTAATATTAATACTCCATGAAATAGGAGCATTCTGACTGACTTGGACCAAAAGTCTGGAGATTTGATATCTCCTAATCTTTGGATTCATTTCTGTGTCTCTGACTTTTTAGGAATGTGGATTAGAGATTAGACCAAACTAGACAGCTTGATTTTCTGCTCTGTTACATTAGCTTTATTCAGCTGGAGTTTCCCTGCCATGAAGCTGCTGTAAAGGAATATATAATCAAGCATATAATATGTTAAAAAAACTTTTTATGATAATGTAGGACAAAAAAAAAAAGTTGCATTTATATTGTGCATTTAAATTTAATTTTGAGTTGTCCCACTTTAAAAATTACCTTACACACATAGGTTTTTAATTTCCATTCTCTTTCAGGGATGTTTAACTGTGTCTAAGATCCTTAAAACCCCTACTTACCTGATGTTACCCTGTAGTTGCCCTAGTGATGCTTACTTAAGTCCATGTAGTTCCTGCAAGCGGGCATGTCAGAACTGCCTACGTCCTGCTTGTGTGAGAAGCTCAAATCCCAAGCTCACACCCAACCCCAGAGGCATTTTAAGCAAGGCTTTCTTCTGCCTATCTCAACAGTTGGATGTAGTGTCTTAGGCCTTCTTAGATGATGTCTACCAAATAAAGCATAACAGAAGGGACAGGCAGGAGCCATACATTTTTGGCTCTGGCAAACATTGTTTCCCAATAGCCAGGTGGTTACCATTTTCACATAACAGGTAGGTTGTCAAATGCCATCTCATGCTGTTTCAAAAGTACAGATATGAACCTGTAAATCCTACTTTCTCGAAGAAGACTTTGGGGTACAGCTAAAGCTGATCCATTTTATGTAGCTAATTAAATATCAGACCCCAGGAAAAAAAAAAGGAATATAAAACAGAATTTTGCAACTATGTGGTTAAGTGAAAGAATTTCACTTAGGATGTAGCAGTTGATCTCAGATGTTTCTCCAGCTGTGTGACTGGGATGTTCTCAGTTACCAGACAAGATTTCTAACTCTGTGCTAGAGACTGTTAACAGAGAGCACATGTGTAATATCTGGACTGCCATGTTTATATTTTGCAGATTGATCTGTTTAACATTTTTTATTAAATTAATTGAATGGAGAAATAGTTACAGTGTTTCCAAACAAAGTTTGGCTCTAGCAAAATTCATACATATCCTGGAATTCAAAGCCTACAAAGTAAACGAACAAGACAGTACCTAGAAAGTAAAAATGTAAAAAACTTAAAAATACATTGCTTTTCCACTCTGTATTTTTCTTCTCTTAAATGTCTGTCAAGCATCTGTTTTCTAAAATGACCAAAGTGCTAAGACTGCTGATTAGCACATATTAGTTGGAGGGGAAAAAAAAAAAAAAAAAAAAGAAGATAGTAGAAATAAGCCCTTTGAATAAGCCCTTTTCTAAAAAGGCAATTTTTGTGGATTTTTTTTATAAGTTTTTTCATCCTGGTTATTATAAATAGTTTCTGTTCCAGGAAAATGTGCTAGTTGCCTTAATATATATTGTGCTGTGTTTTTGTCATACAATGTTATTTTAATACTTCAATAATAATATCTCATATTTAGACTCATCAGCTCCTGATGGAAACACAAGTATGTATCAAATATATTATCTTTGTAATAATTTATTAACACAATTCAGCATCTTTTGAAATCTGTGGTATCAATCTGACAATAAGCACAGAGCTCTGAATGTTGAGAGTAGGCTAATGTATTCTACGAGTTCTTGTGAATTTAGCTAACAGTTATTTCTAATGAGTTGGTTTTTTATATAAATACTTAGAGGATAAAGAATTCAAACAGAATAATACTCACTGCTGTGCATGCTAGTACAAGACTCATGGGGGAAATAATTTCCATTCATATTGTATTGGATTTATTTCACTCATAGGAACTTGTACTAGTTCTCAGTAGTGATCTTTAGCTATACTACATGGTTGATTGTACATCCCCTGAAATGTGTAGATCTTAACAGTACTACTGTGTTTTAAGAAAAAAAAATAGGAAAAATAGGATGGGAGAGAGTATTTCTTAAAAAATAAAATGATATTAAAAAATATATTGTTTTGAAGCTTCTGTTTTGGTATCTCAAACAAACTTGCTTCTTTCTGAATTTAAATGAATATACAAGATGATTCAAGGCTGTGGTCTCTGCTGTTTACTTGCCTCTACACTTTTCATATACTTGTTCAATCAAAAGTATACTTTATGCTCCTTACTTAACCATTTTTGCTTTGTTTTAATTATCTGTGCTTGGGGTTTTTTTAATTCCCATAAGGAAATGCACAATCAAACACTTTGGCTCATTTCCTTTCATTTTCTTAAGTTAGTTCCCTTTCCATCTTCACATTTTTGTTTTATTTTAGAAAATTTCCCATGGACTGACAAAGAGGATGATCAAAAAATCCTGCATAAGAGGAGAGAAAAATTTGACCTAAGGAGTGGAAATGTGAAATGTCAAAGTGAAATGACAAGAAATTCAGTCCATTATGCTCCTTTGTACAAAGGTTTTTAACAGAAAGATAGTCATTTATTCAGACTGAGAGGAGTATCATGGTGAGGTAGGTTCCATACTCAGTCTATATCATGCGTGTTTTGAGGTGGGATAGATTAGTTGCTGATAGGAATCTAAGTAGAGTGACTGTCATCCAGGGTAACTGCACCAAAACAAGTGGACTTGCCTAATACACTGTTGTTCGGATCCTATGTACTTAAATAATTTCATATGTATATTTACAACCAATATAACTCAAACAATTTCCAGAGTATACAGTGTATACTACAATCTCATGTTTCTGCCTGACTTTATTATGTACTTCTACAAATTTGATGAAAGTGTATGAGTTGATTTAATTACCTACTTCTGTTCTTTGATGACTCTTTCAAATATAAAATGTAATTATCATCTGGTTATAAAAATTTACAGTATTTACCATCCATTTATGTTCTTAAAATTACGATATAATTACAGTATTACTGCTTCCTTTTTTTTCTTCCCTGAAAAAATGAGCGATCCCCAAGAACTTTTATCACTTCAAATTTATGGATTATATATTTTTCTTCAGATTGTGTATCCAGGGGTTGTTCTACGGGCTGTCTTGTGCTCCATGTATACATACATACTGTTAACACAGACTATTTGATTATATGATACTAGCAGATTGAAATTCACAAAGATCAGAGCTTCAACTTGGCAGCTTTAATCCACTAAGATTAATAGGCTTTACATTTCTCTGCATGCCCGGAATCATCATTTGTTAGTTTCTGCGTATATCCAACTGTGTAGAGACATAAATAGATGTAATATAGCCATCATTATTACAAAATCATGTCATTTCTATTTGTGACTGCCAACATTCATTGTTTTGGATGGAAATTTAGAGCCATGCATCTAATTCATCCAGATTTATCTAACTTAAAGCAAATAGTAATTTTCATAATTTTGTGGGGGATTTCATTGTATTTGTGTGGTAAGGTTTTGGTTGAGGCAGGGGACTACAGAGGTGGCTTCTGTGAGAAGCTGCTGGAAACTTCCCCTGTGTTGGACAGACCCAATGCCAGCCAAGATGGATGCACTACTGGTTAAGGCTGAGCCCAGTGATGGTGGTAGTGCCTCTGTGAGACAACTTTGAAGAAGGGGAAAAACTGCCGGGCCAGAGAGATGAGTGAGAGTATGTACAAAACTCTGCAGACACCAATGTCAGTGGAGGACATTGGAGATGGAGGGAGAGGAGGTGTTCCAGAGCAGAGATTCCCCTGAAGCCCATGGTAAAGCCCATGGTGAAGCAGGCCCTGCCACTGCAGCCGTGGAGGCCACAGTGGAGCAGGGATCCACTTGTTAGCCCATGGAAGACTCCATGGGAAGCCCAAACTGGAGCAGACTCTTTGCAGGACCTATGGGAGAGAGGAGCCCACTCTGAGCAGGTTTGCTGACAGGACTTGTGACCCCATGGGGAATCAATGCTGCATCAGTCTGTTCTTGAAAGACAGTGGAAAGGACACATGCTGGAGTGTCTTGTGAATAGGAGTGTGAGGAGTCCTCTCACTGAGAATGAAGCAGCAGCAGAGACAACATGTGATGAACTGACCATAACCCACATTCCTCACCCCCCTGTGTAGTGAGAGGGAAGAGGAGATAGAAAAAATCAGGAACGAAGTTGAACTCGGGAAGAAGGGAGAGGTGAGCAGAAGATGTTTTAAGATTTGATTTTTTTTTTCCTTATTAGCCTACTCTGATTTGAGTGGTAATAATCTATTTTAATTATATTTTCTCTCCCTGGTCCACTTGAGGAAGGTGAGTGGCTTTGGTAAGCAGCTGGTGTCCACTCAAAGTCAACCCACTGCAATGATGCATATTGTGTTTCCTTCAAAAATATGGAGGCATTGCTTGCTGAAGTTTTTGTGTTCCTGTGACTGTTCATTCTGTTTAAAAATATTAATACACACATATTATTTTCCATTTGCATCTCATTGAACACTGTAATATCTTTGGTAATTAATAATCATTTTCTTTAACAATGCAAGTGAATCATAACTTAAGAAGTCTCTAGTCCAAAGGACTTTTTTCTAAACCTACTGTAGACTGTCTCTGTCTTACCAGTGTAGTTAGCTTGAACATGAATGACTGTTTTCTTCCAACAGACGTATGCTCATACTGATTACACACATGGTATTTTTCTTTTCCTAGAGCTGTGGTGTTTAGCCTTCTGGGTATTTTACTACAACTAGGTTATTTGGCATTTTATAACTTTCGAAAAGAAGTTGCTTCTTGCTGTATTTCTCAGGGCTCCAGCTGACAACACAAACATACATCAAATATGGCTACATTTCCAGTGGCCAGTTTTTTTTCTGAAGTGTGTTTACATGAGTATAGGGTGTTTTGGTTTGGTTTGGTATGGTTTTAATATTGCCTTTGTGATACAGATTTTTTTGTAAAATGTAATAGTCTCATCCAAAAGTTTGTTGTAGTTTTTTTTCAATTTAACAAGCAGCTCAGACTATATTATGTCAAAATCTCGTAGCCGTTTCTCAAACAAGATTGTCCCTGACTGAAATTATTGTTTTCCACAGAGAGGAGTGCTGATATATAAAATACAGACATTAAGGTTTTCTTTCTAATACTTAGCACATTTTAATATTTAGTTAATATACCTTACATCAAACATAGCTTTTCAGACAGGTTATTACAGACTGATTTTCTGGAATCAGATTCCTGGCTGCTTTGCATGTCTGACAGATCAAGTACAACTGGAATACAGATGCTAATTTCAGTGGGAACTGTCTGTAATGTTTTACAAGCCTTCAGGTTTAATTCAGGAAGCATTCAAATAAGTACCTATAGTTAGTTTTGGGCAGTATAACACTTTTCCTGAATTGTGAATTAAGTGCTTACATTTTGTGCTACATTCATTTTTCAGATGTAAAAAAATAAAAAGAAAATCCAAAACTTCAAATCTGACTAGGATTCATATGACTTTTCTACCTCATTCGTCTGGAATTTGAGGGGTTTTTCACCAATAGTTCATTCAAAAAACAAATGATCATTCCATATCAAAAATATTTACACTAAGAACTGTTGACTATGTTAGCTTTGTCAGTGGAATCCTACACAAGGCTGGGAAAATGTAGTCTGTGTGCATGTAAACACAGATTTTTGCTTATAGCATGACTATATGCATATTTTTCTTGACTAACCTGCTGGTTGAGTTTTTAATTAACCCAAATATTTGAAAATTTCACTTGTAGATGTTCAGTCTATTCACTGGCATCCATGTTTCAGGTAATCATAAATCTTTCTGGGAAGAGAGGAACTAGTTTTTTAAGAACAATACAGGGATCATCCTGCTAGGATCCAATTAAGATAAAATGCCCATTTGATAGAAGTTCACTGACACTTCAAAATTCAGTTTAATCCTACAAATTGTCAAAGTTGGATAGACTATTGGATACACTATCAACTATGGGCAAAGTCATGGAGTTACTGGCTATGATAAAAAATTTGTGTTGTTCCACAGTGCAAAGCATTAGAAGAATGTACAGTATACAAAAGTATCTGAGCACTTTACTAGAGCATTTCTGAGTATACTAAATATCAGCAATTCCTTTGCAGAGTATAGGGAAAAAGAGTTATTTGCATGAGGAAGTAGCTGTTAATTCCTTTCCATCTGTATTCAGAGTTGTTTTGTTTTGTTTTTTTTCTAGGCAGGAAGAAGGACCTTTTGATTTAGAAAGCTTTTCTCGTTCATGACCTAGAAGTAGTTTGGACTCCTTTTGTATTAGACTGTAGCCACAGAAAAATATACAAGTGTTCATGGTAATTTTAATTCTTTTGCAGGTTACTGCAGACTGTGTGAAATGAAAGCTTATTTGATCATTTTCCCCAGTTCTGATTTGACTCACCTCCATACTTTACCTAAATAATTACCAGTCTGATGTATATGCAACTCCAAGCAACTTCCATTGTGTTCATATCTGCACTTTTTTGAGTTATTGAGGAGTTAGATCAGATTTTATTTAGAATTTCTTCCAATATTATGCTCTTTATTTTATGTTCATTTCTGTTTTACTTCAGATCAACTATATTTCATGTTCTTATTTCTGAGTATATGTATTTGTTTTAAACTGCAGATTAAGTGACCTGACCTAGGTGGACCTGCTTCAGCAGGGGGGTTGGGCTAGATGATCTCTAAAGGTCCCAAACACTACCATACTGTGATTCTCTGGTTCTGTGATTAAGTAACTATTGCTTCATATTTTATTTTGCTTAAATATTCATGAAATAGATAAACATACCTTCTTGAGGGAGGAGGTTATTACTTAGTAAGTTCACTGATCAACAGTTCACCAGGTTAATTAGCCCCTTTATAGTTTGTATATAGTAAATTTCCCTTAATTTTCCTCTTCTTTATGTATAAAAAAAATTAAGTGAACCAGAAGATGCTTTTATGGAACATAGGAATGTCTTAAGATATTTGCTATATTATTTATAGTTGCATTGAATTCTGACAACAGAGGAGTTATATGAAATACAATCTGAAGTGGTATTTCTTTTCTAGTATTTTCATGTCAAACAGGGCCAGGTCAATCATAAACCCAGGCCTGTATTGCACAGTCACTAATTTCTGGAATAATAGATTAGCAATACACAGATTAGCTAATGTTCACTAAGTTGTTCTGGTATGCTTAAAACTTTGAGCTTGAAGTAGTTGTTATGAAACTGTTACTGATGATGACCCTAAGAAGCATAGTCTTCCTCTCAACATTTACCATTTTCAGAGTTGCTTATTTCTGCCACCTGGATGATTATTTTACTGTGCAAACAATTTTGTTTTCTACATTTGAACCCTTCTTTACTTTGTATCAACAAGCAGATCTTTAGTTGTTTTTTATTTCTCTTCTTTTCTGCAAAAGCAGAGTGATATAACCAAATTACAGCTCAAGTGTTTTGGAAAAAAATGTACTATTTCTTTATGTACAGATTAGTCACTTGCATACTATTGCTGCTTTCAGTGTTCTTTTTGAAGGCATATTTTGTATATTTAGTTTTGATGTCTAAAATTACAGGCTGAGAGTGTTTGTAGTTAAGTCAATATTTGAGCTATGCAGCATAGGCATTTAGAGAAAGGCCAGATCCTGTGCTTATGTAACTGTTTCATTGCTGTAAAATTCCACAGGATTCGAGAAAGAGAAATAGGAGTTGAAGCAGAGCCATTTCAGAGCATCTGCTATAACATATAACCTCTACAACTACATCTTGGTGAAGATGGCAAGAGAATGCTTTATGAACTGTAATTTCCTGATAAGCTTGTTTCTTGAAAATTGTGACTGTGTGAAACTTTTCTTTCACAAGGAGAGAGGAATAAACTTCCTGTTCTAGCTTTGCAGAAGAATGAAAAGTGATCCACATGTAAATTTTGCTCTGTGTTTGGCTTGTGTGGCAGCTTGTTTGGTAGTGGTGGAGGATCTGAAGTGGTAGCCCCTGTTAGAAGCTACTTGAAGCTTCGCCTGTCTCTAAGTCACCTCTGGCTGAGGCTGGGTCAATCTGATGCCTCTGCAATCTGTATTTTAAAAGAGAAAGAAGGAAGTGAGTGAGGGGAAATGGGAGCAGAGAGAGACAACTATGTGGACACCAAGGTCAGTGAAGAAGGAGAGGATGAGGTATGCCGGAGCAGAGACCTCCCTTCATCTCATGGTGAGACAGCATCTGAGCCCCTGTGATTGAACCATGGACAGCAACAGTGGCGCTGAGATCCACCTGCAGCCTGTGGTGGACCCCACTCTGGAGTAGGTAGCAGCACCTAAAGAAGACTGTAACTCTGTGAGAAGTTCACAATGGACCACTTTGCTGTAAGACTGCAGCTTGTGAAAGGGCCTCATGTTAAATAAGTCTATGAATAGTTGCAGCATGTGGGAAGGACGCATGTCAGAGATGTTCATGGAGGACTGTCTCCCATGGGAAAGACCACATGCTGGAGCAGGAGGAAAGCGAGAGGAGTCCTCCTGAGGAGGAAGGAGAGATTCCATCTGTGACAAACTGACTGCAATCTCCATTCTCCATCCCACTGCATCACTGAGGGAGAGGAGGTAGAGTTATAGGGAGCAAAGGGAGGAGAGGATGAGTAGGGGAAGGTGTTTTTAAGATTTGTTTGTATTTCTCATCATCCTGCTCTGGTTTTGATTGGTGGCAGATTAAATTGATTTTGTTTTCTTTCCTAGATCATGTCTGTTTGGCCGTGAACATAGTTGGTGAGCGATTCCTCACTGTCTTTTTCTGAATCTATGGGGCCCTTTGCTATCTTTTCTCCAGCCCACCACTGGAGGGAGAGGAGTGAGTCAGCAGCTATGTGTTTGCAGCTCATACAAAAGACATGCTCAAACACAAGAAGCTAGTTAAAAAGCAACACATTTTTATTATCTTTAAGCTAGATTCATGATCAGGAGATCCTGATAATGTCTTTTAATGACTTGAGTCGATAAAAATGTTCTTTCAACACACAGATTTGCCTCAAAAAATTCTTCACTCTTGAATTTACTGAACTCCTGTAGAGCTTCAGAGTGGTATGTAAGAAAAGCCTACATCAAAATAACATCCTGACATCTGGCATCTGAGAAAGTGCTTTGATTCTGTCATTGGACTCTCCTCTAAATTGTACACAAAAACTATGTTTTTTTCCACAGAAATATGTTATACTCCTTGTATTGAATGAATGATACAGTAGTTCAAAGTTATGCTATAAATAAATTCAGTTGAAAAGGAAAAGAGCAAATACTCTCACCTCTTTTCTGAAAGTAGATTAATATCCTTACATTTCTGCATAAAAGTGCAACAGTTTGTTGTGATTCCCAGTTAATTTTCCACAGTTTATAGCACTCTCTAAGTGACTTTTTTAAATATAGTTTGTGTCTATACTTTAGTTAATTAGCATTTGCTCTTTCGCCATTTTAGACTATGACTCCCCCAAAATAGCATTTTGACTCATAATTAGTGCATACAGCTTTATACATTTCAGATTGTTAATTCAACTACTACGCTATTAAGATAGACTTTTTATCAATACTTTTGAAAATGTATTTATAAGGCAAATATATGATTTTGGCAATTACAGCATAGATTGACACTGAGAATGGAAAATCAGCTACACATAATGAGCGTAAGGAAACTATCTGTAGGATTTCATCATGAGAGAGGTTGAAGTTTTTTCTTTTTTTAAAAAGTCAAAAGAGTATGGAAATACACTGGAGATCGACTTGTTATGACTTATACATTTATATGTATCTTCCTCCAATTTCATGTTTTCCTGACAGCACTAATATTTCTGGTATTCACCTTGCTGACACTCTCCTATTCCATGATTCCATGTGACTAATGCCATCAAGCAGGCTTAGATATAGACTATATAGACTAGTTACATATAGTAGTTGAATTAGACACAAGTTGGTAAGTTTATGCTTGGCAAATGCTTGGTTTACATTCTGAGTTTCACAACTGAATTGGGCTATGATAGTTTTTCTCCTAACACATAATCTTATATAAGTAAAAAGAACAATCATCACACAATCCACTATCTGTTACTTCCTATGACATACCAGATAATTCCTGCCTTCTCTCTTCTGTGATCTGAGACAGCTTTTGTGAGGCCTGAGAGAAATATAAATTTCAGTGTGGTTTAGCATTAAATAGGATAAAAGTAAAGTAAGGGTCGAACTGGAGCCAACTGTAACATAAAATCCTTAAAACATAGTTTAAGGCCAGCAGAGCAAGGACATATGTGCAGATATAAAGTAGGACATTTTATCCCTTGTTGTGGGTGTAACAAACTCTCATGCCGTACCCACCCGTATCGTATGGCAGCCCTGTATTTGTTTCTGGTTCAAAATGAAAATCAGAAACAACTGTTTTGCAGTGATAGTAATCATCCATTGCCAAGGAAGAAGGAAATTCATCTTCTCCAGGATTCTTTAAACTGAGACAGGATGTTTTTGTGCTCCAGTAAACCACAATTTATTTGGCTTGACAGTATTCACTTACATTTTAGGAGAAGATTATATGTTCCATACACAAATTATTGGTGAGATTTTATGGCATTTATTAGGCAAAGATCAAACCAGATGATCCCTATGACTTAAAATCTGCCCTTAAAATTTAGAGCTGCTCAGAAACAAAAACTTGTCAGAAAATGGTAAAGGGAAAAAGAAGGGCTGAAACACTGATCTAAAATGTTTCCTTTATAGTAAAGCACCATTGTTTCCAGAGGGGGCAAATTTGCTTGTTCTGGAATTATGATGTCCTCAGACTTGTTTGTAGTCATAGTCTAACCAGAAATTTCATACACACACAAATAATAATACAAACTGTGAGTTCTCTACTACTTTCTCTTCTGGCAGTTGAAAGAAGTATTGCCTACACCTCCACAGTATATCTCTCTCATGTCAAGCCATGTAGAGATTTACCTGCCTGTACAATGACTGTCTAACCAGACAAAGAAATAGTGTCTTTTTACATGTGAGAAACTAGTCTCAGAATGACTGACTCACTCAAAGTTGTGAAGTTTCTGCCAGAGCCAGGGAATAAATAGAATAAGGTGTGGATCCATAATGCTACTAATGCTATGATTTTCACTTCCATCTAGTTTCTGACATCCCATCTCACATCATAGGGCACTTTATCAGAAGAAGAGAGACAGGAAGATCCTAAGGAACTAGACTGAAAAAGCCCTGGCACACAGTAAATTTTTTCTGCTTCCCCTTGCTGAAACTGTGATACTACACAGGGCTCAGAGAGCGAGAGTACTCTGTGTGCAGTGCCTGACAACAAGTGAAAAGAAGATGGGGAAAATGGATGAATGTCAAGGGAAAATACTTTACCATATAAAATGAAAAAGAAAAGGAATTTCTGACTCTTCTTCAGCAGTGCAAAAGATGGAGATGAGAAATACCATAGCCCAAAGGTATTAATTCTGTCTTCCTTTAACTTTTAGCTGTATGCAGTATCCTTTTTAGAATGAGTTGTAAAATTCCAAATTAATTCAACATTAATTCTTCATTTTCCATTCACGATTTCAGTGTAGGCTTGGGACAGTTCTGCTGACTGTGAGCATGTGAAGTAAAATTCTAAAAATGAGCCTTGGTCCTATTTTGCTAGAGTTAAAATCTGAGCTGGTTTAGGCTACTTGAACTTTATGTCATGTAATCACAGTGAAATTTCTTTAACCTATTCCTACAAAAGCTATAGCTGCAAAGATGACTTCTGCATTTTTTCTTCATATATACAGTGTAAATTATGAGGCACACAAACAGAAATGCTGTGATTATATTAGGCTTGTACTGCCAGTTACAAATCTTAGCACATTCTCAGAAGTTGTTTGTAAGATTAAGGAACAAGAGGTACATTACATGTACTTGGAACAAATGTCAAAAACATGAGAACACAGTGTCATAGGGCTTGATATCGACGTATACCCTTTTAAATCACAAACTATTGATCTGCTCTCTTGAGCTCACACGGAAGGAAGAAACTTTGTGCCAGCAAGGGAAAAAGAGATGATCATCTTTTTCAGAATGTTTCCAGAAGTTTATACACAATGATGACCCAACCCCAGAAACCTGTAGGAAAAATGTTCATCCCTCCCTTCTTCCTTTCCTTCTCCCTATCTCAACATCACAAGCTGGTCATGGCTAGAAAGGCATCCAGAAGACTAGGATCTGAGAACAGATCCCTGATAAGAAAAGTGGAAGATCAGAACACTATTCAATAGAGAAAGTATCAGACCTAATGACTGGGTATGGTTGAAAACTTGGAAATAGAATCATAAAGTGGTAAAGGATGAGAAATCTGATGTGTTTGATAACCTACATTAATAAAACCATGAAAATTCAGTGCTTCCAAAATTATACTTTAAGATACTTGATGGAATTATGGGCAGTGAAAGTTATTCTGTAATGAAGGCAAAAAGCCTTCACACAAAAGTGGCAAAACAAAGCAAAAACTTTTCCATCAAAGTATCACTTCCTTGAGCTCAGGAAACAGTTGATAGCAAAGTCTACACCTCTTAGTTACAAGCAGAACTTCACTGGGACAGCAGGTTTTGGTAAACACTCCCTGATGTGCAACTTGTGTCTACGCCTGTGCACTGAACCACAATTCATCATGTATTATTCAGGTTCTGACACATCAGGAATTCGACGCAATAGCAGGTCATTACAACAAATTTTAAGTGTGATTGCGCTTGCCCTGATTGACAAAAGACAAAGGATCTCATATAAGGTGTGAAATGACACTAAATAGAAATGTTCCTGTGCTTTAGTTTCAGAAAAAGCATCAGCTAATAAAATGTGTATGGTCCTATATGAGACACAAGCTAATTGCTGCACTCCATCTGTTGTAGTGGGAATTGGATAATTTACTATCAACAAAGCTGATAGACTATTGGTGCAAATGTGCTTTTTTGATAACAGCCTCAGTGATTTTTCAAATAGCCTTTTATTAAATAAAGTTATTTGAAAACAGCCTGCTTCCTTGCAGAACTGTGTGGATCTCTGAATATACACACCCATGCTGAGCAGCAAATTACTTGTGAAAGCATAAGAACATCTGCAATTTAAGCTCAATTTATTCTTTAAAGAAATAGCTATTTCATATGCAGTTGCATGATTTTCCTTGATAGTAAGTTAAATACGTCTTTCCTTGCCTAACTTGGCAAATAATACAGTATTCTTGGGAACAGACAAAGACCAAAAGAAGAACTGGAATTATTGCTTTGATAACCTCTCAAAGCCTAGATTACTTGGAAACTGTACCGTGAGGCCTGCATAAACCATGAGGCATTGAAAAAAATAATTACTCAAGGGCTGTCAAGGTGGAATTAGTGATCTGACTTCACATAGCTGGAAGGGAACCAATGCACTTAGTTCTCAAATAGTCAGGGCTGAGGATCATAGAATCATAGAGTGGTGGGAGTTGGAAGGGACCTTTAGAGATCATCTAGTTCAACCGATGCTACACAATGCGCTCCCAGCTTAGAGTGCGAGTATGAAATTGTACCATTTGCAGGCCTGTGCTATGGATCTTTTGGTACAAAAAGAAAACTCTGGTAACTTTCTTACTTTTTGTTTGTTTGTCTGCTGTATTTTTAATAATTATTTCCTTGTATTTGCATAGACTGTTGGGTTGTTTTAAAAAATGTTAGAAAATTTGCAGTTGACTTAGAAGTGTAACATTTTGCAGGAACATTGACAGTGAAGTAAACTACTTCATAGCAAACTACTGCTGCCAGGCAAAAGAATTAGGGAGCATAAGGTATTTCATAAATATGTGAAATCAAGATATGCCAGAGAGAAAACTGATGCCTGAAATTGTTTAATAACAAGGTACTGTGCAAAGATTTAAAGGTTTATGTCACAAATTCTGAATGAGTTTTAATCCAGGCATCTAGCAGAGCAGACCTCTGTCAGACTTTTCAGTTGAGAGTGGATTTTGAACTGCAAAGAAACAAGGAGAGTTGAAGAAAGGTGTGTCAGTAGTGAAATCCCTTCCATACTCTCCTGCTAGCACTAGGATGTGGAAAAGAAGGGAACAATAAATATATTGTACAGGGATTTATTTCTTTAAAAATGGGCTCCTTCAGCTCACCAGAGTCTGGGAAATTGTGAATATTCTATGTTATGTGGCTGGCAATGTCCCTGGTTCAGAGGAATAGGAATTGCTGGTTTGCCTAGTTTCCTTCTAGAGCTCAACCTGGCATTTCTCTATGCATGTAGTCTCATATCTGCACCATGGCTTGTCATGGGACCAGGAAAGCTATGCATTGTGTATTGATTAAGTACAGAACAAAACAACTCGTAACTTTACAGCAGATCATTGCTTCCTTTTGCCGAAGGCACTATTGCACAATAGTTTTCACTGTTTATCAACAGTCATTTTCCAAAAACAATAGCAGGGTTTCTGCCAAGTGTGCAGAACTTACACAATGACCTCTTCATTATATTTGTAGAATTGCTTAGTTTCACACTGCATGGGACTATTGTGTGTATATGTTAGGAATAGTATGTAGGATTCACTTTAAATTGTCTGCCTTATGATGTATCATCTGGGGCATGGCTAAGAGCTTCCTGCTATGGCAACAAATGATATAGGGTTTGTCATTGCTACCAAATATAACAGAATGTCATTATCCCCATATGATCACGTCCTGAAACATTTTTAAAGCAAAAGCAAGAGACAAAGCTATTAGAGTCATTGCCACTTGTGACCGTGACTAGGGTCTATTAAGTAGTCACTCTAGGGGATATGTTATGAAAACTTTCTTTCTCTTATATTAGCTGAATAGAACAGCTATATTGTTCAAGTGCCTGCTAAGAGAGCCAAGTCCTTGTAGATACCTGCTGAGGAGGCCATTTGACTTGCAGGAGTGTGGGTTGGAATCATAAGCATGTTTTTAGACATGCAAAAATTACATGTAGGTGTACACTGGAGAGGAGGAATAAGGACAAAAAATAAGGTAAAAATAAGAATGCCTGAATTTAAGTATAACACACAGCATCAATTTAATTACATTTGACCATTTCACTAACAGCTTTTAAGAGAACATAGCTAATCTAATGCTCTTCATCTTGAGATCTTACAATGCCTCACGATATGTGTTAGTATTACTATTTCCAAGTTAAAACATGGCAAAGGAAGAAAATGGAGTTGGTCAAGATGACGTAACCAGTCAATCAGTGGTAGAGTTGGCATTTTTAAAGAGATCACTGAGTCTTGCATTATTTTCTATTTGTTCTCTTTTATGTGTGAATTAAAAGATTCATAAAAGCAGTTATTGCTGAGACCAGAGATTTTTTACTCTGATTTCTTTCTAGAAGGTTTTTGCCTCTCACTCAGAGACAATTAGATAAAGCAAATGGAGCAACAATAGGATTTTGTGGATTTCAGGGACTATATCAAATAATAGCTGTCTGTAAAGAAAAAAAGGATTTCAAAAGTAAAAGTATTTTGTGCACTTTTAAGAACATGCTTATGTTAAATGAGAATTTATACCATTTATATGAAAAACAAAATGCAATGGTGCCTTTTCCCTCTGTCAACGTACAGCTTCTGGACATGGAAAAACATTTTTAGCTTTTATTTCATTTCATATAATAGAAATATTTTTTAATTCATTAACATTCAGGTTATTTACATAGCTTCCTATTTTTTTGTTCACGTTTATATTATTTCTACATGGAGATTACAGAGACGTAGCTTTTATTTGTAAAATATATTATCCAACAAAATTACTTCAAAACCAAATAATTTAATGGTGATATTAAGCACTCTAATATCAGGATTAGTCCTTCATCTTCATGCATTACAATATGCAGACACTATTCACATTAATATATGCAGCTTTTCAGCAAGACTATCCCTTATACAGTGCAGGAAATGTTCTTGTCAGTTTCAGGTATTATTCTCTCCTCTTTCTTGTGTAGCCTGTCATTCTTTCNAACCCCAAACAAAAATCCCCAAAATCAAGTGATGTCCATGCAGTTGCTCACCATCCTGTGACCAATGCCCAAACAGATATATGCCCCTTTCAGATATTCCCCCCACTTAATATACTGGGCATGATGTCTTATGGTATGGAATAGTCCATAGCCCACTTGCTGTCAGGGCAGTGTGAGAAGCAGAAAACGCCTTGACACTATGCAGCACTGCTCAGCAGTAACCAAAGCATTCCTTCTAGAAAGAAAATCACCTCTGTCCCAGCTGATACCATGACAAAACTTCAGCCCTACACATTGCACACTATTCAGATATTATGAAGGCTTATTAATTCCTTTCTGGATTTCATTGTGGGAAGCATCCATGAAATGAAAGACTCACAAAGACACAAAATTTGATATTTCACAGTTGAAGTCAGGAGGTAGGAAACATTTTTTTTAAGAAGAAATGGGGAAAAATGAAATTCTGTGATGTGGTTTTATAGTGACACCTGTATAATGACAACTCTACAGGTCATTGAAGTTGGAATATTTATATCCCTCATTTAAGCCAGTGGAATAGAAGACAGGATTTAAGCTAGTGAAGTCAAAGGAGTAAACAAATTTCTATCCTCTGCATGGACAAGCCATCAAGAAAGAGTAGTTTTGCTAGTGGCAGTTTTATGGCAATTTTCCCACATGAAGAATGAACAATGAGATTATGAAGTTCATGGCTCTGCTCCAGGTTCCAGAGAAGGTGGTGCTGCAACAGTACAGGCTGTTCCAGCGTTATAGCCTATCCTCATGTTCCAGGTTCTGTAACCTAATGCCTGTTGCTCAGTTCTACATCTTTCTACTCAGTTTCTTATACCTGTCATGTTGTCCTATCCCTAATATTTTGTTTTCAGATCCTTAGGCTTGTCCTTTTCTATCTAACATATATTTCTTGATTCACTTGCTTAGCTTTTCCTTGTAGTCCTAGATTAATTTGGTCATTGCCAGTCCAAGTTCCCTCTTCCAAACATTCCCAGTCCCATTCACATTCCATGATTCCAATGTCCCAGTCTTGTTTATAATCAGTCCTAGCTCTTGAAAAGACATAATTGTTTAGAGTTTTCTAGAAGAATTCAGCCTGAGGCAGCTCTGAAGCATAGGAATTTCAGCCTAAATGTTTAAAATCTGTCAAAATTTTATGCAACATGAAAGAGAGTCTTAAATAATAAACAATGCTCTAGCCAAATATGTATAAATCATAATCTGATTACTTTTGAAGTCAATGGTAAAAGTCCCAATGGGACCATTAATGTTGTAATATAGTAAATGAGTGCATGATAAAAGTGCTCTTGTGGATTGGACAACAATTAAAAATAAGAATGTATCTCTTGTTACTATGAACATGAATATATTATTATTTTTGTTTACTACTTGCACTTTTATGAATGTATCCAATTGGATTTGTGAAATTTGTCTTTGAAATATCTCATTGAATAATGTGGTCACACGTACTGGACTTCAAAACCCATGAGAAATGAAGTCAGTTTGATAAATGGATGTTTCTGCGTATAACGTACTAAATCACTTTCTGCTGCACTTTGTTGTGGCTACATTGGGTGCAGCATTTCAGTTTGTAAGCTTTTTGAGCATGTGTTCAAAGTAGTATGGGAGAAAATATCATGATCTTTTGCCTTTGTTTATGTCTGTTATTCCAAAGAACATGAAGGACTCTTTCATACTTTTCTTATGGAGTACAAATCTTTTGAAATTCTCATACAGACCAAGTTACAGTCTAGTAGCCTTTGGCAATATGGTCAGGATACAAGACCTCACAGAAAAAAAGCAAGCACGAAGAAAATAATAGATGAGGCTGAGCAAAACAAGGCAGTGGCAATGTGTTCTAAGGTTGTGACACACAGCCTGTTTAGAGTTAAAAAAAACAAAGACAGAGGTGTAGGAGCTTTATTGATTATGTAGATGCAGTCTCCTTTTGAGGAGATACCTCTCAAACCCTAAAATTATCTGTACACATACTGCTTCCCAAACTGTAACTCAAAGGCCATGAACAGTAACATTCAAAATGTTTCCCTTTTCAATATGATAATGAGATGTCTAACTGTACTATCTATGGAGTTTGTGCTACATTATCTAGAAAATCATCCTGCAAATCATACGACTTAAGGCTGTTTTGGAACTTTCCAATTTAAAAAGAAAACTCCAAAACTAAACTGAAGATTCTGCTTTTATGACCATATTGCTTTTATTTACCTCAGGTATCATTTTTTGATGTATGTAAGTTAACATTTCATATTCAAGTTCATCATGAGAAATAAATTATGTGGCATGGAAACAGTAGAAATAACATCTAACAACTTTTTGGTTTATTTTGTTTATCTTGATAAGAAATTCAGGTATTTTGATGCCCTTTTGGAATAACAAACTGCCTGATTTTTCATACTGAATTCCATAGTGACTGTTCTGAGGATTATAATTTATAAGAATAAGTAATTTTCTTTACTACTCACTGCTGACCTCTTCGAGATATGTCTTGAAGTTTGAATAACTTGTTTGTGTTCTAACTTTTGCACTGGAAAACTCATTAGCAAAGTTAGTCTTATTCATATTGGTGTAATTAAAACCAGAACTGGGTCCAAAGTTTTGTTGCTTGTTGGGATGTCTCAAAGTCTCAATCAGAACACAGTCCTCTCCAGAGCTGTCCTTAACACAATATTGGTTTATTTCTTTCTTCTAAATTAAATTGTTTCCAGGCTAATTTGACTTAATATTAGACAAATTGTTAATTTTCTTGTTGCAGTTTCCCAAGTATCAGAGTACAAACTGAATTATTACTTACCTTCTATAAACTGACCGCTGATTTCTGACAGTTGCACATATTTTTTAAATATATGTAAATTTTCCTCTTGCTTTTTAAAAGACTGTTTTCTCTATTCTTATTTCCATTGCCAATACTTTTATATTCCCACAAACAGTTGCTCCTTTGTTCTGTAATAGCTTCAGATTATTTTCCTAGCTGTGTAGTAGCTCCCCTCATAAGGTGTCTGGTCCAAAGTTACACAATGTACACGACTGTTAGTCTTCTCTTTGGAAATGTTCTATTCAAATTCAAAAGTGCTCACTTTCAGCATTGTTCCTAACAGTGTTACCACTGTTTACCCAGCAGTAGTTTTTTTGGGGAAGAATTTTTGGTCATCATTTGTTTCTGTGATAAATTTAAATGGAACTGTTAAAAAATACCTAGAGCCATGCCAGTTCAATTCTAGAAGCAGATCCTCTCTCTTCTCTCCACCCATTTCTTTTATCCTGAAGCTTTTTCCCAGCCATGATGATATTCTCATATTCTCATATTGCCATGATTATGCTTGTATCTTTTCCTGTGTAAAAGGCTTGCCTTTCTCATGCTTTAATGTTGCAGGGCTAATATTGTCTTCTGATTAAATGATTCATAATGGAAACAGGTACTGTTCCTCACTGCAGTATAGCATATAGGGGAAACATAAATGCTTCATACATCTTCTATGGGAAACCCGTCCAAGTAACAGATAAGGCTAAACAATTAATTTTCATGGCAATTGTAAATGGAGCATCCTCAGTTGTGTTATATTATAAAATATTATACAATTATATAACAAAGCAGTGAGGAAACATCCTTAATAGCAAAACACAGCAACATAAATGCATTCAAACATATATGAATGTATCTCATGTGCTAGTGTCCAGCCAATTTGCAGAATATTTATTGCAGTTCCATTAAGCAGAGAATACATTTTCTATCATAGATACTGCAGGGGCATCTTCACTGCTTATACATCAGCTTTCTGATGTATAACAGGACAACGCCAGTATTCAGCAAACCAAGCAAGGTTCTGATATGAACTTCTCTAGAAGGAAAATCAGGCCCAGTATGGAACATACAGGTAGCTCAAACAGCACATTTGATATTAGAATTATTAAAAGGTAGAAACTAATATATATCTTCTAGTGAATTACTACACATGCTAAAGCCTATCTAAAATGCAGAGTATATATTGCTTGCAAAAAAGGGAAATGTGAGTCATTCAACTGAAACTTTTATGACAGTAGTGAAACAGAATAAATTTCAAGTGTTTACAGCCCAGATCCTGAAAGATATTTAGGGATGTGATAGGACAAGGGGCAATGGGTACAAGCTAGAACGTAAGAGGTTCCAAAGAAACACAAGGAAAAACTTCTTCACTGTGAGGGGCATGGAGCATTGGAACAGGCTGCCTAGAGGGATTGTAGAGTCTCCTTCTTTGGAGACATTCAAAACCCACCTGGACAGGTTCCTGTGTGACCTACTCTAGGTTGTCCTGCTCGGGCAGGATGGTTAAACTAGATGATCTTTTGAGGTCACTTACAACCCTTAACATTCTGTGATTCTGTATGATTCTGTGATAAATGATGTTAGTTAGATCTGGAAACAGTCTTCAGGCTAACCATTACCCAACTGTCTTCAGTTTCAATATATGTGCAAGTACCTCTAGGAAGTGATGCCTACAACATTGTAAGATAGATCTACATTTCCAACAAGTTTTCTAATTCATAGCCATCTATATGTAATAAGGTACGTGCAGCCTTGTTAGGTAGAGAGAGATCATGCCCTTTGGAAGTTCCCAGTCTTAGTAGCACAGCACTGATGTTTTTGAAGATGATAAAAACATTAAAGCACTTCTTGTTCTTGTAAAACCAGAAATATTTGCATAATTTTGATAATAATTTTGATTTCAATATGTGTTTGAGCATTTTCCTTATTAGACATGTTTTATCATGGAGGAAAAAAACCCCACAACATAGGAAAAGAACAGAAAAAAACAAACCTCAAACTGTTTCTATCTGAGCTTTAAAAATAGTATCTTTAAATTCTTAAATGGGGAAGCCACAGTAATGATATAACTCTGAAAATGTACCATAGAAATAGGCACACAAAATTGCATTTGGACCTTGCTTGATCCTGGTTATGTCTCAGAAATAGAAAATAATTGATACTGAAAAATAAATATATGACAAAACCAGAAATATTGTACAAGTTGAAAAGCTAGAATGAGCAGAAAAGCAAGGGAAGGGAAAAAGAAGCAAATTTTAAATTCTTCAGTAAGAAAAGGTAAAAAGTTTACAGTTCTTTACTATCTGTGGAGCCCTTGTACTGCTGTCTATCATAGCCTTTATTCAGCCTGTATAGGCCTGTATTTTACAAAATGTTCTTTTAGAACATTTTTTAAAAAGCAGTCATTGGGATGTCAGGTTAAAAAAAAAAGCTTCTGAGACTCTTGTTTAATTTAAAAGAAATGTCTTGAGTAAAGATTTGCTCATTTGAATGTATTTATTACATGTCAATATAAATAGCCTTTAACCAATCCTGGGTATTACATTCTGCTGCTACGTTGTGACGCCTGAAGTTGGAAGAGTTGAAAGGGAAAGGAATATACCAAATGAAAAGGGAAATTAAAAAAAAAAAGAAGTGTAAGTTCAAATGAATCTAAAACAAGAGGAAAATAAACAACCAGATAAATTCAGGCTAAGTTAATTAAAATAAAACTGAAAACAGCAGTATGCACTTAAAGGGTTCAATAGCTGTTTTAATGATTGGCCAAATGAATACACAGTCTGATACATATCTTAACATTCCCCTTAAAGTTCATTATTTAACAGTAGGGTTAAAGTGATGCTAAACATCATTGTTTAGCTGTAGGATTTCATATGAATAATTACACTGTGTGTATACAGTATGTCTTATTCGAGAGTATGCAGTGACAACTTGAAATCAATGCCATGTAACTTTTTTTTTTTTTAAACTTACCATTATCACAATTTTAAGTTCTGATGTTAGTAACTAAGAAAAAAAAATCCTGGTTCAGAATTGTGTTTTCAGCTGTGTTACATGGTAGAATTACTGGAAAGTCAGTAGACTACATTCAGACCACTCTGGCAGTGCCACTCTGACAGTGTTTTGCCCTTACTGTGACATTCTTGCATAGAAGAGTGAGAAGTAGCATATGTAGTTTTCTAATGCTGAGTTGAAAGATGCTAGTTGTCTAGCATTTCCATCTCCAAAAAATGAAAAAAACACGTCAATATTTCATCTTCTAGAAAAGGTCATATAAATCTGGCATATAATTTTAAAAAATAATTTGATTTTTAAATAAGAGACATATTCTCTTTTCACAGAACAGAGTGGCCCTTGGTGCTCTCTAATTTTCAACCCACATGAGCTATAAACTTACAGGGCTCAGAGAAGCTTCACAGAGCCAGGGAGCTGCAAGATTCTGAGTGAGGCGTGACCTCTGCAGTGTTTGCAAACACTGCTCCTTGAAGACTAGCATTTCCAGAAACTTCTGAGGACATTTGCCAAAAGTGTCAGTTGATAAAACTGTGTACAACCCTAGAGACCCTCTGAAATATCTTGATTAGATCTCAGTTGAGATATCAGGGAAAGAAGCTTCCTTTTGATTAACAATGGCTGGGTTTTATACAATCTGCAATAGGAAACTCCATCCTTTCTTTTAATGTAGAAGTAAACAGAGCAGAAGCTGTTATCTGCAGCTCATGTGGCTAATTTCAACAATATTGTAATCCAAAATCTTCCAAAGAAATCTTCAATCAGACAGCAATAATAAGGAGAATAGTACAGCTGGAAACATGTAGTGTTTAACAAAACTAAATCAACAAAGTCGTTAATTTCTACCCTGTTTTACAATTATTTAAAACTCTACTAACATGAATGATTAGAAGTTTTCCTCTGTGGACTAGCTTGTGTTGATAAACTACTTTTTGAGAAGTATTTGATTTCTGAAATATTTTTGTATTTCAAATTCTAGCTGTGCTATACAGAATAATTCTTGGGTAAGGTTCTCCAAACTTTAGAGCTCTAACACATTGCAATATGGTTGCATTTTACCAAGTATTATTTTCTCCTTTTAAGTTCTTTTTCAAGTTTCAGTGCAATATGAAGTAGAAAGCATCCTTTCTTGGATGCAAGTGTAATGCTTTCATCATTCTCCTTTGTTATCAACAGGATTGTTGTGGTTTAACCCCAGCTGGCAACTAAGCACCACAGAGCCTCTCACTCACTCCTCCCTGGGGGGTTGGAGAAAGTATCAGAAGGGTAAAAGTAAGAAAAGTCATTGACTGAGACAAAGATAACTTAATAAGTAAAGTAAAAGTTGCATATGTAAACAAAGCAAAGCAATGAATTAATTCACCACTTTCCATGGTCAGGCACGTGTTCAGCCATCCCCAGGAAAGCAGTGTTCCATCATACATAATAGTTACATTGGAAGACAGAACACCTGAACTCTGAACATCCCCTCCCTCCTTCTTCCCCTCAATTTATATGCTGAGCCTGACACCATATGGTGTGGGATATTCCCTTGTCAGTTGGGATCAGCTGTCCCAGATGTGTCCTCTCTCAACTTCATTTGCGCCTAAGCCTGCTAACTGGTAGGGTGGTGAGAGGAACAGAAAAGGCCTTGACTCTGTGTAAACACTGCTCAGCAATAGCTAAAATATCCCTGTGTTATCAACACTGTTACTAGTACAAACCAAGATACAGCCCTATACTAGCTACTATGAAGAAATTTAACTCTGCTCCAGCCATAACCAGCACAATAACCTAAATGACTTTTCAATGGAAAATGTAATGAAAAATATGTTCAACTTATATTTTATTATTAATGTACTGTATCAAAGTGAAATAGCCAGGTTAAAGGGCAGAGAACATTTAGTGTATCTGTAACATTTTAATTTTCCAAAGTCCACTTAGTTTTGGGTCTCATGTGTAATATTTATTTACTGAAACACACCTGCTGAAGTCCACACCACTAAGAAATGTCACAAAAGAGCTGATAATATAGTCAAAACTAGTAGGAACTAGCTGTGTCAATGAAATGAAATAGAATACTAGTCAATATAAATATTAGAGAGAAATTGTTTGGAGTCACTGAACAAGTAAACGTGTAACACTGCAACATAACTTTCAGATGAACAGCAACAGAAAGCATAAATCATTTTCTACACTCAGTAACCAAAATGAACAAGAGAAGTTTTATTCTGAAATTGTTTGATTGCCAAAAATGAAAAAAAGAAGTAATTTGGCCATAGTCTAAACTGGATTTAGATTGAAAGGCACAAATCAGAAAGCAGCTGGAGAACAATCACAGAAAAAAGTGTCTAGCATTAGGAAACAAGTTTCAGTTTGAGTTTCAGTTACAAACTATTTTCATGGAATTTTTTTTTCCCTGTGGAGGCAGTGAAAACTGAATACTTCAGGTAGGTCTTACTAATTATTTTAAAGGGAAAGCCCATGCTAATTCCCTAACAGACACACAGAAAGGCTACCTTGTTGTCTAAGAATAGAGGAATCCTTCGATTCTTCAGTTAGTGATAAAGAAAACTGAATTAATCAGACTAATAGTCCATGGACATATGGCAATTTCGTGCTGCCAGAAGACAGGCTGGCTTCAGCTGTAGCATTCCTGCTTTGTGTGATTCTGGCTCCAATCCCAGCAAGCAGCTGGGGACCAGATCTACTAGCCTCTCACCCCAAAAAGAGCCTTCAGATCAAATCCTCTCTGCTACGGCGCAGCGATGTGCTTGAGAAAGACAGGAGTTTTAAATATTCTCCATCCTGGCTTTAGTGAGCTCTGGAAGGTAAATGGATTAGGGACAGTCAGTTTGTCTTCAGACCTGACAGTGAAGACAGTGATTTCGTCCTACTCACAGCCATTCCACATTAGCTTTCAAGTGTCCTAACTCACAGTTCAGGTGCAGGAATGAATCATCACTGGTGCCCTGAGGCTATTCTCTGAAACTTTGCCAGGAGTGAATTTGCTCTGGTGTCTCAGAATTTGTTCCTGTCACAGAGACTGAATTAGGATTTAAATGGAGCGTGCAAGTTGACACCAGACCTTTTTGCCCCCCGGCTTCTCAGTTAAATCATCATAGAATGGTAGTTGAAGACAAAACTCAGGCTGTACAGTATGGCATATTGCTAAAATTTTTCTGGCTGTTGTTTCCTTCTATTGAATTTTCATTTCCTAAAACCACCCTTTTATTTGAAACAAACAAAAAAAAACCCCAGCAAAACTTCCTTTTTAAAAAGTCAGTTGTAATTGTAACCATGTGTCAGCAGGAATACAATATTTGTTGAATTACAATAATTATCTATCGTTGCTCTTTTAAAAATGGAGTCTGGACATAATGGATCTTAATATTCTACTCTTTTTTTTCCTGTTATTTGTCATTGTTCAGAGATGGCAAGCATAATATTTCAAACCACCTACAAATTAATGGCTCATTTTATTGCAGTAAATCTACTGGATTTATGGTTTAGAAGCATTTTAGCATACAACCTGTCTAGTCCTCTTTGGATGAGTTGCCTGCTTCTCTATTTTGCTGAAGACAGGAGATATTCAGTCTGCTGTTGTATAGCATTAATGATCTGCCTGTCCATTCTAGGCAGAAGGGAGAGTACTGCTACTCTTTTCCTAGATGGCAATCTATCTTCAGTGTGACAGCATAGTAGTAGTGGAGAAGAACAGAATCAAAAAATCAAAACAACTCTTGAAGGCCCATAGGAATTAAGTAGGAGAAAGAATTTTCCATTTAGATCCCCCAGGAGCTGTAACACTACTCAGGTCTGGGGTTAATGAAGTTCCCTTGTGGATCATGCTGTTTCAGCTATGCAAGGCATATCTTGATTAACATATGTTTCTTCTAAAAATACATTTTGAAACCCATAGGACTTGCCATTTGTTTGGAAGCCATACTAGACTTTCAAACTTGCATCACTGATTTTAGGACAAAAACTTTACTTTTAATCCTTGTAGAAGGAGGATTATCTTTGTCTGCAATTCCTATCCCCAGTGAAAGATAAAGACCAGTAAAACCAAGGAGTCTTCTCAATATAAAATGTGAAACAGAAGAATATGAGGTAGCCTTGATTTAGTGATAGTCTAGTTTGAGAACTCCTAGGGAGCTGAAATTTTAAACAAAATCCTTAAATAGATCTTTTTTTCAAAATATTTTTTAAACTCCAGTCACTTTATTTGAAATCTGGTGTCTTGGCTTGTAACGACACAGGGGTTACAATGTCAACCCCGAGTCCAGAACAGTATCAGAAAGAAACACTGGGAGATCTTGCTCTTAAAGATTTGCTGTGTGTACTGGCTGTCGACATCCCTATCTGTACAGACTCAAATGAATAGTCAAATATGTGTTGTACCTAACACAACATTTTTGCTTGGGGATTTCAAGGCATAAAGAACAGTTCTGAACTGTGAGCTCCATCTCTAATTATCTAGGATCTGTAGAGGCAGCAAAAGTGTGGCTACCTACGCTTTTTTACAGAAAGTTATTCAATGTGATTTCCACTGGTTCCAAACCATTGTGTTCTTGTCACCAGTCACTCCTGGCAGCAGGGGCCATTCTCAGGACAGGACACTGTGGTTAGTCATGAGGCTCCTCAGTGATGTGAGCTCACAGTGGTTGCTACCACTGAAAGACAAGTATGTCACAACCCAACACATTACATTTCCTGTTCTCAGTCTGACTGCTCTTGTTCCTCAGCCAAGTCACTGTGAGGCAAGAATGTAAACACAGAAGACATCCACTCTTAACATGACTCATCTTCCTTTAGTCCTAATCCAGTGAGATTTTCACAATACCTGGAAAATGAAAAATTTCTTTTTTTTACACTGTAGGTATATTAGTACTTCAGGACTTGACTAAAAAATTAGTACTTCATGACTTGTTGAAATAATGTCTAACAATATTTGTAGGTGCTTTTATTGTAACTGTATTTCTGCACAGGGTTTTGTTTGAAAAAATGTATCTTGTGAAATACAGTTCCCTTTGATCTGGATACAATGGGGTTTTTTGTAGTCCTGTGCTGCAAATTTTCAAAATGGATCTTTCATGCATAATGATTGAAAATATCATTGAAACATTCACTTGCTAGTTCTAAGTGGACAAACAGAAGGCCACTGACAGCTCTTGTGATGCTGGTGATCTTCTTTCAAGCTATAAAACTACTTCACCGTCAGTTGGCTTCTGTTTCAGATGTAGTTACTCCCGTCTGATATTTGTAAACCACATTTGACATTGCTTAATATTTATCTCTCCAGTTCTTGGTGACATTTATATGGTTCTTCTGCCTATCTGTATTCCTTTAGCTCTTAATTTTCATGGAAATTAGCCTTTAATCAATTAATAAACCTATTTCATATACAAATCATAATCTAAGGACAATTTTGAAGAAGATCCAACCTTTTTCTCTACACATGTAGAGCTAGGATTGACAGAGCGGCCTAGCAGTGATCCAAAACCATTTAAGAGTCTAGGAAGAACACACCTGCTCACCTCTTTGTGCACCAGCTTGTAGAATGCTTGGTTTAGTGAGACATTAAGAATTTTGAGACATTCTCCCAGAAGACAAAGTGCCAAATCCATGAAGCCTTCTACACCGTAGTGGACCTGCGTATCTGTGCTAAGGGATAAATACAACTTCGTAATATGGCTAGTGGAAGTGACTAGCTAACCTAGTGTCTCCTGCACAGATAAATGCAGTAGAAAATATGTGCCTTGAAAATCACTTTGGTTCCTTTCTCCAGTAAGGAGAATGGAAACTTTCAACTAACTGAAATAATTTTCTACAATCATACAGAGAAAATTACGTAGCCTCATTTGAAAAAGGGCGATGGTGTTTCTAAGTATCCTCCTAACTCTCATTGTGAACCCTTTCTTTCACATCATAAAACATCAGTAAGTAGCTGTATTAGTGAAAATAGATGTTTCTAAAAATGCTTTCAGAAATTAAGATTATCTTGATGGAAGATATGTTAACTGATGTATGTTACATAGAAAGTCACAAAAATAATGGTGACATCATTAATGGCATTCATGTTCACAGTTTTTTGCTAGAAATTGGCACCAAGTTTAAGCCTAACTCATGGACATAGTAGGTAGGGGATTTTACAGTTCATGGAAAATTCTAACTAGAAAAAATGCTGCCAGCTCTGTGTAAAGTAAAGGAAGTTTCACTTGCGGAGCTTGTGCTCTCTTGCTGACCTTTTCATCTTCTGTGTGACTAAAGTAGGCTGGGTGAAGTTAAAAACAACTTGATTCTGAAGCTTTATTGATCTGTGTATGTATTAATAATAATGTTTTTTAAAAAAATCAGTCTTCTGACCATGCACTAGAGAAGGCAAGTTTTTCCCCTGAGAAATGCTTTATTTTACTTCTGCAGTTAAAATCATTGTGGAAGTAAACAAGTTCTAGCAAGGAAAATCCATCAGAAGGCAGTAACCTTTACAGAGTTTTGAAATATTATGCTAGTTATGTTTCTTGACTTATTAATTTCCATTATATTTTATATGTATGCTGAATTATAAGAAAGTAAAAAATAAGTATAAAGAAAAGAAATTTAATCTAAATGCCAATTATTAGAAGAAATTAACCCACCTAAAATTATTACCCTGCTATGGTGTTCCTAAAGAACTGTGACGATGTCTACTTTTAGATCATATTCTTGTTATTAAATTCTCAAGAGGTCTCATTTATAAACTGTAGTTATGCAAATGCAACCATTTATCTAGGCAGGAGAGCATTATTGTGGCATTGTACACGAGAAAAAATAATGGAAGATTTTATTGCAGTTGATAAAGTAAAACACTCTACATGAAAAATGTTTTTTCAAAATGAATTACTTGAGTTCATTGAAAGCTATATAGTCATCCAAGAAACCTGAAACTACAAAGGAACATGAGCTAGGTCCACAAATGTGTGACACTGACCAGTGTCTGGAACCTTGTGTCAAGTACTATTCAACCATTCAGAGTGGGAAAATTAGTTTTATTCCACATATAGCAACAATTTAAAACATTTATATGTTCAGTGCTCCAGGAAGGGGTGTGGATGAATACTATTACAGGTGTTTTTCCTCTTTTATTGCTCAAGGAAGTAATCCTAACCTCTCCCACCCAAGCAAGCCCTAGAATTATCTCACATTTCACAAGAACCACTATGAAGTCCCGTATCTCAGATTTTATGAAGTAAACCGTTCTGAATTTTAGACCCTATTCTTGTAGAGTTTACCATGCCTTCCTATCATGAAGAAAAAAGATTTGCAATGCAGATGGATGACCATGGGAGCAGAGGATTCCTTAGTTCTGTACTGGCTACACTAAGGAGAGAAAATGGTATTTTGCTGCTTGAAGAATTTCTCACCAAGCTCAGGATGTTGCTGAGTAGCATGCTACTGCCAGGTAAAACAGGACCTGAGGAAATCTAAGTTTATAATGAAGACCATGTGTATGACAGTTACAAACCAGTCACTTCCTAAATGTGTTAAAAAAATGTCTAGATGAAGCAGTATTTTTGCTAGAAGAATACCACAATCTGGATATTTTGTTAATATCAAGTAAGTATCTGCTAATATCATGTAAACATGTGCTTTTATTCTGTTATAACATGTGAATCCTGTCAGGAAAAGTGAAAATTAAGGCTCGTGATTCAGCATCATTCTCTGAGGTTGAAAATCATAAAATATTTTATAGGCCATCCTCCAGTGCTTCTCCCTGGCTGGAGCTGCCACTAAATCCTAGGCTCTGTGATCCAATGGGAGTTCTGGTGAGTGTCTTGCACTGATAAGTCCTGCTTCACCATTAGAGGAGAGGTTTTTAGGAAAAAGCAAGGGTTATGTTTTAAGAATAAGGCTGTGTTGAGTCAACAACATTTGCCAGTCCTATATTCTCACAGTTGTCCTGCCCTGATTCTCCCTGCCAGTGCTATCTGTAGCCAGCAGCAGGAAAAGGCTCTTTAACTGACAAGTCTCCAAGCTCTGTTCCCTGAAAGCTCAGCTTCAGCCAGGCAACATTTCTGTACAGAAACAATTATGTCATTGCTTGACTTCACTCCAACCAAGACCAATAGACATAGATGTCGTGCGCTTTTGGCTGCCAATGGAAACTGGGCCTGGCAAACCCCTACCATTATTCCTGCAGGAAACACATTACATGATAAGGCTGTAAATGCAGTGCTATAAATGCTCAAACCAAAAATTCTTCTTGTTGTCCAGAATAGCTACAATGAGAAGCAATGCTCTTTGTCTGGTTACATTGCAAAAAAAACCCACAAAACAATCAAACTCCTCATGCATGTTTCTCACACATCAAGGCATTTCTAGTAACATACTAGACCAAGTCCCTGTTCAGAGTGGACAGTAGAATACAGTGCAGCAGCTCTAACAAGTTTCATTTTCCTTGCAAAGACAATTTAAGCACTGAAACATTTTTAATCACCACTTAGAGGTGGTTACAAAGACCTAGAAATGGTCGCACTCTCTCTGTCCTTCACCTGTTTATCTGTACTTGCCAAACAGCTTTTGCTGAAATCTCAAGTGCAGATTGTTCTAAAGTTACATGTCACTGAAGCTAACCTCAAGATCTCGTCTTTCCTTGAAGGTGTAAATAGACGTCCAAGTTACAGATAGGATATCTTGTTCAAATAAGTTTTACTAGAATGACATCTGTTTAACTTTGACATCATCTGCAAATGAGTTCTTTTAGCCTAGACATGCTATGAAAAATCTACAATGAAAAATCTGTGTCATTGATTTCAGAGTGAGGAAGGCTACACTGTGGCCATCCACAGCTCTTCAGAGAATACTGTGTTTTCTCTCTTTGCCTCTAAAGACAGCTCCCTGGTCTCTCTCTGCAGAGTTGATCTTCAGCAATTCAACCCCCAACCTGTATTGGTGCATGGAGTTGTTCCTTCCCAGGTGCAGGACTTGCCCTTGTTGAACCTCGTGAGGTTCCTTTCTGGCCAACTCTCAAGCCAGTCAAGATCCCGCTGAATGGCAGCACAGCCTTCTGAGGAATCAGCCAGTCCTCACAGTTTGGTGTCATCAGCGAACTTACTGAGGGTACACTCTGCCCCTCATCGAGGTCATTGATGAAGATGTTGAAAAATACTGGCCCCAGAACTGATCCCCATGAAACTCCACTGGCCACAGGCCTCCAACTCAATTCTGTGCCATTGATCACCACTCTCTGGGTTCTGTCATTCAGCCAGCTCTCCATCCACCTCACTGTCCACTCATCCAAGCCACAATGCCTGAGCTTTCTGATGAGGATATTCCAGGAGACAGTGTCAAAGGCCTTGCTGAAGTCAAGATAGATGATACCTGCTGCTCAACCCTCATCTAGCCAGCTGGTTATGCCCTCATAGAAGGCTATGAGATTGGTCAAACAGGATTTCCCCTTGGTGAATCCATGCTGACTGCCCTTGATAACAATCTTTTCCTTCCTATGTTTAGTAATAACATTGAGGACAAGTTGTTCCATCACCTTCCCAGGGATGGAGGTGAGGATGAATGGTCAATAGTTTCCTGGGTCGTCCCTCCTGCTGCTTTTGAAGACTGGAGTGACATTGGCCTTTCTCCAGTCTTCAAGCACCCCACCTGTCCTCCATAAATGTTCTAAAATGATGGAGAGCAGCTTAGCCTTATAATAGACATCCCTAGTGAGTCCAGAAGGCAAAGACTGCAGAGGGAGGAGGAGGCCTAGTGGGGAGACATGGGTCACGTCACCGTCTCAGAATAAAACACTGTGGATGCCTATTGAGTAGAGATTTAGACCTGACAAGGAAGGACAGTCCAGTGCTGGTATAAAAATATGCATATCCTGAAATGCAGAGCAGTATGCTTTCACCAGAAGCCCAGTTTAAAGAATTTGAAAACATTTATCATGGGAAATAACCAAATGATTTGATCTAACCCACCAAACATATGCACTGCGAAAATATTTTTAAAGATATACAAGCTGGCATTGTTTTACCATGAAACACAGTGCATGTGAGAAAGACTTACTGTGGTAAATATCTTGTAAATAACTGTGTGCAAATATTACTGTACCATATTTTCAAAATTCTATGTATTTAAGGCCTGCATATAATACCCCTAGTGAGTCCAGAAGGCAAAGACTGCAGAGGTGAAAGTAGAACTAACAAATATGTGAAGTAGACTTCTGCCCATGTCTGACACAATTTTGGTTATTCTAATCAAACCAGAACCATAGGAGAAGGTTCTATCTTCAGTTGCAGATGCCCATGATTGCATGCTGCTGGGCCTGGCCTTCCTGACTCTGTTTTAGCCTTCTCTCTGCAGAGATCCACTCAGTGCCAGATGGCCTTTGGCTTCCACATATTCTGGAAAGTGCAACAGAGGAAATGCAGGGAGGAAAGGGGAGAAGGAGACCCTCACAGGTTTTATTCAATATAGGAAGTTCAGAAATCTGTGAATACAAAGGCTTTTATATGGTCCAAAACTATAAATTCAAATCTAGTAGTACCGTTTCAAGGAGTGGGTTATGAGAGAGACGATTATATTGAAGTTTTGACCACATATGTTCTTTTTATGTAGGCTTTATATGTTTGTTGCAATAATATGTAATGTATTCTTTTTACTGTCATGTTGAGTTAGTTCTGCAAAATTTATATCTCCTCTATTCCTCTTCTTTCACATGTATTCTCACATATTCTTTCACCATGGACCCTATGCACAGTCTACTTCCACCCACATCTTTCTTCAGCCTTCAGATTTCTCTAGGTGACTATTTGAATACTTTCCTATTTTTATTTTCCTTCCAATATTTACACTATACCCCATATCTAAATAAACAACTCTTAAATGTGGGGCTTCTTTCCCTTATCTCTTTTGCCTATAGGATTTTCAAGAAAGTTACTATCTTCTGCTTTGCACAGTGTTTTGTCCATTTTCTGAGCTAAATCAGTAACTTGTGATAATGTACTAAGGAAGAGATCCACAACTCATTTTCCATTTGTCTGCCTGTCAGTATTTAATTATTTATCTGGCTAGTAAGTTTGCCACTGACTCATTAATGTGTGCAGCTCATATCACATTAAACTAGATCCTTGCCAGGCTTTTCCCACCCTGATGCTATCTTGTGGTGTTTTTAGATTAATTGGAATTTTGGACTAAGTTAAAGCCTGAGGCATTTAACTAACAAAATGAGATTAACATAGGTTGAGTCTGTAATTGGGAATTACTAAACTAAAACCTCAGGTATGTAGATTATTCATTTTTTTTCGGCATATAGATATACTGACTATTGAAAAATAATTAACTTTAGCTGCTGCCATAACTGACAAAACTTGAGAAGCTTCATCACTCCCTGATCCCTTTAGCTGTTGTATATATCATTTGTACATGCTGCTTCCTGATATGTTCTGTCTCTCTCTCATAAATTATATGTTTATTATGCTAATTATGTGTTCTCCTTTCCGTTTCATCCAATGACAAAACTGTGTGAAGGCATTCCTATTGGACTAAACCTTGCACATGAAGCAGATGCAGACTTAACATCTTTGCTGGTACATTTCCAAATGCTTACAATACCCAGTCTAGAAGTGAAAGGCCTGTTCAGAAGTCCACATTGCAACTTCTTCAACATTCTATCGTGGACACAGCCATGTCTCATATATTTAATTATAACTCTGATACAAACATTAAGTTATTCATTGTTCTAAACTGTTCCTAAAAAAGAAAGAAACCTGTTGCATAATGATACCATAGCTTGCTTTGTTTTGTTGTGGAAAGCAAAACATGAACAACTGTATCATTGGCAGATGCAAATATGTTTTCAGCCTTCACAGGGATTTTTCACAGTTTTAGGGTAGCAAATATAATGACTGCTGTGGGATTTTGGGGAAGAAGCTGCAATTCTGTTCCAGCTCTGTCATCCTTGTGTTCCCTTTAACACCAGAGAAATCAGTACGAGACAGATTTTTTTGTTTATTGTCTTTACATTTATTTGCTAGGATGAAGCCAAGGTTTCTATTATGATGGTGAAATATGCGGACAAACAACATAGATGTGGAGTCAATGTCTTGAGAAGAATAAAGTAGAACGCACTGCTTACTATCAAAATTACAATTAATCCTGAAGTTGCAGTTGATATTTACCATGTTAGGTCAAGAGATCACTACAGGCAAAATGAGTTTGGGAATCATTTACATCCTGCACAGCAGTGACATACTTGTTTGGTATAATTTGCAATTTTTTCTGATTATTTCAAATATGGACTTTACACTGAACAAAAAACAAGATTCAATAATTAGATTATCAGGTTACATTAGTGAATTATGTGAACTAAGAATTTTAACACTAATTTGCTTTATGTGTGATTTTTGCATAAAAATATAATATTGGAATAGCTATATCTTTTTGTTGTTTTTTTTTTTTCTCAGAAAATTACTAATTACTGGGGAATGTTACAGATAAAATGAGAGGAAGGCACTAGCTGTTATAGTTCAGTACTTCAGCATTTTCTAAGATGCCTATATCCAAATGCTTTCATATTCACATTTCCTATACATACACCTAATTCCAGCTGATTGCAGAGCCACGGTAGCTGGAGGTGGTAAGTTCCATAAAGGGACCTGGAGGATTATCTCACTTCTTTATATATCTGTCAAAGTGTTAGATAGTGTGGCACTCAGCATCATAGTGTTACAACACCAATATGCTGAGGGCATAAACATAGTTCTTTATCTGGGCTTATGTCTATTACTGGAAACAGCAGAGGTGAAACAGCACTATTTGAAAATACTACCCTTAATATTAACACTTGTTCTTCAGTCTTGCTGAAAAGTTTTGTGATAAAGTCTGAACTCCAGAATCCTGTAAGCATGTCCCAAGGCAAATTATATAGAGAACAACTTTGCTTTCATCATTTTTCATTTGCAAGTATATTTTACACTGTGGTTGCTGATGATATGTATCAATGTTCTACAAGAATATTTTGTGGGCATGCTGTACTTATGAGGAAATTAAAGATGGTGAAAACTAAGGCAGGCGCCATATAAAGAGCTCTGGCCCAGCTTAATACCTCTTGTAAGCACATGCTTAATTCTCATATCTGCCTATGCCGAAATGTGTTTGAAGCTGTTTTTCTTGAGTTAAACTATATGATCACCCCCAGCCTAAATCTTCCTGATCAAATATCTAAAGTCTACATCTTTTAATAGCTATAGTGGTAAGATAGTACTATAGTAAGGCAGTAACTACACACATTCCTTTATTTTAGACATGTTTGTACTACTGCTGCTGACTAATATACTATGAACCAAACTTTTAAAACAAAATGTAGCACTTTATCAAAAGTCCCTTTATACTGCCATGGCTTTTCACCAAGCAAAACCTAAATATTTGTGAAAAAAAATATAGTGAAACAGGAACTATTAGTTTCCTCCTTTTTTTCCTGGAAAAAAATATTTTTTGCAGTCCTATTGTAAATTTAAAGTTTGTAAATTCTTACAGAAACTCCACCTATCTCAAAGTTGCCTTTCCTCCTCTAGCTGCAATAATATGCTAAAGGACAAGCTTGAATAAGAGTTTGCCAGAAACACTTTGGTTATTTTTGGCAGAAGCATGAAGCTTTATTCATAAGTAGTAAGGAATCCTTTTTTGCCCATAGATTTTAGTCTCATCATCCACGGCTAATTATTGCTGTGCAAGTTTTAGTGAATTCTGAAAGTTTAAGTAATTTAAATAGAAATTATTATGTTAATTTTGTCATTAAGCAGTTTTCTGTTCAAAACACTACAAACACAAGTTAAGGAATGAGAGCAATAATTAATGATATAAAGGAGCTATTATGCAAAATCATGCACCAAATATTTGAGCTGATCATTTTTCAAACTGTAAAGAATAATAAAAAATCCAGAAATATTTTCTTTCAATTTAATGAATATATGGAACTAAAATTCATTATTAAATAACTATATGGACCAAGGCAGTAATAATAACACAATATGTAATGAATTATTTGCCTGAGTTTTTTTGGTCAGAACTCAAAGTCATGTTTCTAGGAACAAAATTAAATCATTCTACAAATGTGTTTAAAAAGGGAAAGGAAAAGAAGGCAACAGAATAAGCAGAATTTTTTAGAATTGCTGTGAAAGAAAGCATGGTAATTTTACTGGGAAAAATTTACATGAAAAAAAATACATATTCACTGTTCTTAACAGAATTTGTTTCCAGAAACTTCACATAAAATGTAAGACTTTTGCAACCAAAGCAATATTCCTGCTGGGCAGAAATAACAGGGCATATTCCTAGAAAATAAGATCCAGAATTTAAATACACAGCAAACTTCAGCATCTATTCATTAAACTTATTTTCCTCAGTTTCCTGAGAGACAAGGAAAAAAAACAAGATGATTTTATTTGAGAATAACTCTTCACTGTGTTTTGAGATTTGTTTTTTTGTGGTGAAAATAGCATGGTATTTTGCAATCATCTCAAATGCATAACAGAAGTTCTTATGAGCCTGTTAACCCATAAACAAAGCTTCCAGGAGGCATTCTGGTAAAAGTTGGGACTAATTATGCCACTCCATTGTGTATTTACAATTTTTTATTTTTTTAATGAGGATATATATTTCCATCAGACATTCAGACAATAATTACTGGTTTCTTTAGTTTGAAATGCTCACCCGTGAACAGCTGTTAAGTCACTTATTACTAGACCTGCTAAACCACCTCACATGCAGCACTTCAAGGAACATGCAATATGTGGACACATCTATATGCTGACACAAATTCAACAGCCTGTGCTCAAATTTTACAACCTCACAGTCCTCTCGTCTATTAGAATCTCTTATATACAGACTGGTTTATGGAGCTGATCATAACAAATGGATATCTCTATTAGTCTGAGGAGCAGAGGTTACTATTAGAATTTCTGTATTCTCACTAACTTGAATCACAATCATAAACTCTATTTTTTTCCTATGTTGGGTTCTAATTTTTCTGCCCTTCCCCTCAACTGAGACAAGAGATCTCAGGGTGTATCTAAACCACACTTCTTAAAATGTTTGTTTCTTTGATTTTGGAGCATTCTCAGTATATGTTTGAATTTCTTCTCCATACTAAGAATCTCTTCTCCATTTCCTCAACATGTCTTTCTAGGATTATGCGAGTTTGTGGGTGGTGTTGCAAGTCCTTTAAATGTGACTGATTTAAGTGCTTGCAGCACTAAGATCCCTAAAATAAAAGACTGGGCTTGTAAGATTCCTGCTGCTGGGTACATGTTTTTAATTGCTGCTATTCCCTACTTTAAGGAAGATAGCTTATTCTTGTGAGTAGCTTGAATTCCTGCAGATGTAGAGATATATGCTAATTATTCTTACATTATAGCTGAAGGTCTTGTCAGAAAGAAGTTTGATATTTAGTTCTTGGTATTGTCAGTCAAAACTGTTCAGTTGTCTCAAAACCACAAACAAAAGCAAAATGTTTGACCATAACTTTATATATGTTCTGTTTATAGTTGTTCTCAACTGTGTTCATCACTATTTCAATTAGGCTTTGGAGGACCGATGGTTACATTTGCACTTCAGGGAGGAGGCCTAGTGGGCAGACATGTGTAAGGTCACCATCTCAGAATAAAACACTGTGGATGCCCATTGGGTAGAGATTTAGACCTGACAAGGAAGGACAGTCCAGTGCTGGTATAAGAATATGCATATCCTGAAATGTAGAGCAGTATACTTTCACCAGAAGCCCAGTTTAAAGGACTTGAAAACATTTATCACGGGAAATAACCAAATGATTTGATCTAACCCATCAAACATATGCACTGCAAAACTATTTTTAAAGATACACAAGCTGGCATTGTTTTACCATGAAACACAGTGCATGTGAGAAAGACTTACTGTGGTAAATATCTTGTAAATAACTGTGTGCAAATATTACTGTACCACATTTTCATAATTCTATGTATTTAAGGCCTGTATATAACAGATCTTCTGTTGTTCTACAGTGGCGTCACAATGTCATCAGAAAGTCTCTAATACTCTTACTACTTTATTTGATTAAGTCCTATTCAAATTCAAGTGTGTCAAGACTACCCTTTCACACTTCTGTATTTCATAGTTAAATGTATTTAACACAAAAAGCTAGATACATAACCTTTGTGTCTGAGGACATCAAACATTTCTGATGTTTAAGATGATAAATGAAGATACAACATGAAACTTGCAGAAATATGTGGAGTCAAAATGAGAAAAAGGAAAGTAAAGGTTGTGCATAATTTTCATCTGTTGCTTTAATGAGTGAAACATTTCCATTTAATAACTATTTTGACTGTCTGTGCCTATGAAATCGGCAATGCCACACTTTATTTTGTTTTAGTTTTTTTTTTATACACTGATTTTTTTTACCTTAAAAAGTAAAAAAGGGGAGTTATGTCAAGTTAAAATGTTGCTGACCTCCAGCTAAAACAAAACTGGGGGTAAGGAAGAGTTATAAACCACTGTAATGTTACAAACTACTGCAATGTCATTCCATGGATAGTTTCTTTCTCTGTGGCATTTTTGAAAGTAGAAATTTCCTCAAGGTGTCTATGGTCTTCTTCGTCCTTATTTTCTGTTATTTAAATCTTAATGTTTGTACAGATGCTTCTGAAATGAATTGTATTCCTGTCTATAAGTCTTGTGTCGAACTGAACTGCACTGAATCCCTTTCTTTTGGAACTTTTATTTCAACTCTCAAGTCTTTTCCATGGTTTTTGTTATTTGTTTGGTTTTTTTTGTAAGATCACATTTAATGACAACTCTCAAGTGAAGAGTTCTATTCATAGAGGTAAAACACATCCTGTCCTAGAGGAAACATTTTCTTGCAGTTAAAAAGTAATCTAGGAACAAAGCCGATTTGATCCTCTCTATACAGAACAAGTGTGATGTGAAAAAATGTTTACTTGGAGCAAATAGACTAAGAAAAACAAATTTATTTCAGCCTTCAGATTGCAATGACTTTTTTCATTCTAATTTCAAACTGAGATATGGACTTGAAAAGTCTGCTACAATTACCTAATATATTCAGCTCTTTCACTTCAGATCTTCTCTTTGAACTCTTGTTTTGGGATAGAAATCTCAAAAGTTTCTATAGATTTGCATTTCTAACACTGACCAAATTATTCCTTTAAATATAGTTTCATCAGTGAATGTCACTTGGGTCTGTTCATGACATTATATAACAAAAGAGTGTTTTTGTTATGTTCTAAATTGCCCTCTTTTTCATGTTTACACTAATCTTCCTTCTCGTTAAATTATATTTTGCTTGAATTTCCTAGCAACCAGTTACTTCCTTTTCTGATGGCTTAACAAAGTTTTTCATCTACCATTTATCTTTTTTCTTTATTGTTGCTATGTCCAAGTCATCTTATTTTCAAATATTTGGGAAATTAACACCCCAAAAAACCCTAAGTAGCTAGTTCATTAGAGTGAGTAATATATATATATATTTACACACACACACCCCTATATATATTAAAAAAACAAAATTAAATTAAGCTTAGAATCTAACCTGACCTGTAGCTTAATCATTATTATATGTAATTAAGGAGGTTCATTCCTGTTTTTCCAGTTGACTGCTATTTCTCTATTGTTTTTTATAGTGGAAACTATTGATTTATACAAAAAAAGCTATGTATTTTTCAAATGCAAATATAGAGTAATTGGACACATAAAATTAAATTGTAAATTTTCCAGACAGTCAGAATTAGGTCCATGTCTATTAGGTCAGTGAATAAACTGGCAGGTGTCACTACATGGTGTTATCCCTGAACCTTGCCAGGTAGTCATATGGATGTTTGAAATTAAACAATTAATTAGAGAATTAAGCTGTAAAAAAATTAAATTTGATTAGAGGTCATATTCAAGAATTATTTTCAAAGTTAACGTGGTTTCATACTTTAACAATAAGTATATAAAAGATAAGTCTGATAAGTTTGTCACAAACATATTTTCATAATAACTGCAATATAACTTTACTACTTTAATAGCATACAAAATTTTGGTATTTTGGTTAAAATTTAAAAGTGTTGTAGCTTTTGTGTAGGTTATACAATAAAGATACGTGCTAGAAAGAGTTACAAAACATGAACAGTTCTCTGCTTAAGGTAGAGAGAAAACTATCTTTTTGCTTCCAGCGACAGTAAAGCCATCATTTAATTTATGGTTCCATGATTCTTTCATGAAATTCCAAGGATAAGTTTTTGCATGTGACTCAAACCTAACATGTCTTGGAGAAGGGTAAGATTTAGATCCTCTAGAGTATTGCATTACCTATCAGTTTAGACTCCCAACTTCTGAGGAAAAGTCTATGATTAAAATGAATCAACAAGGTCTCCTCCACAAGGGTTTGTGTGCTGGGCAGAAATAACTTGGTACTCCTCTGTAGTGCTTGGAAGGGGAGGTCAGGTCCCTACCTCATGACTGCAGTAACTGACCTGTGACACTCAGATATCTTAGAACACTGCTTGCAAGCTAGGCACATCCTTTAATATCTGGTCATATGATATTCGTATTGACTCTTTAACAGACCTGTAAAAAGAACATTCAGCAATATGCTGTGAGGAACTAGACTTCAATTCTGTCCTCTGCTTGAGACCAAACAAAGAAATACCACTTTTTCTTCGTATGATTTAAACCAAATATGCTGATTTGGAAGGAAGTTAAGGTTTGGTTTTCTTTTTTTGTTTGGTTGGGTTTTTTTTTGGCGGGGAGGGGGAGGCTAGTTTCTAATGTTTTTAATAAAGCTGCATATCCCTGCATACTTATTAGATTTTTTTCTTTATCTTATTTATTTTGTGAAATACAAATAATGGGAAATGACAGTTGAACTATGATTCCAGCTCTTTCTTGAAAATCAGCTTCTTGTTGGTACAAAATTTATCTCTATTTCCTTTTGGAATGTTCATTAAATAACTACTTATTGATGATCAATTCAGTTTCATATCCGCTGTGGTGTGTACACTGTCCACTGGAGTGGATAGATAACATTGCACAAGTGCTATGGCTTGGATAGACCTCTCTGCATTGTGTGGAAAACTGGCTGGATGGCCGGGCCCAGAGAGTGATAGTGAATGGAGTTAAATCCAATTGGTGGACAGTCTTCAGTAGTGTTCCCCAGGGCTCATTGTTGGGGCCTGCTCTGCTCAACATATCTGTTGATATCTGCAGGTGTATAAATATTCTTGAGGGCAGGAAGGCTCTTTAGAGGGACCTGGACAGGCTGGATCAATGGGCCAAGGCCAATTGTATGAGATTCAACAAGGCCAAGTACCAGGTCCTGCACTTGGGCCACAACACTCCCATGCAATGTTACAGGCCTGGAGATGAGTGGCTGGAAACTGTCCAGTGGAAAAGGACCTTGGGATATTAATAGACATGAACATGAGCCAGTAGTGTGCCCAGGTGGCCAAGAAGGCCAATGGCATCCTGTCTTGTATTAGAATTAGCATGGCCAGCAGGACCAGGGTCGTGATTGTCCACCTGTACTCATCACTGGTGAGGCCACACCTCGAATACTCTGTTAAGTTTTGGGCTCCTTACTACAAGAAAGACACTGATGTTTTGGAGAGTGTCCAAAGCCGGGCAATGAAACTGGTGAAGGGTCTTTAGAAAAAGTGTTATAAGGAATGACTGAAGGAACTGGGGGTGTTTAGCCTGGAAAAGAGGAGGCTGCAACAAGACCTTATCGCTCTCTACAACTACCTGAAAGGAGGTTGTAGCAAGGTGAGGGTCAGTTTCTTCTCCCAAGTAACAAGTGACAAAAGAAAAGGAAATCAGGTCCAGTTGTACCGGGGAAGTTTAGGTTGAAGATTGGGAAAAACTTCTTCACAGAAAGGATGCTTAAACACTGTCATAGGCTGCATAGTTAAGATGGTGGAGTTATCATCTCTGGAGATATTTAGAAGACATGTAAATGCTTAGGGCATGGTTTGGTGGTGGACTATCAATGTTAGGCTAATGGTTGGACTCAATAATTTTGAAGGTCTTTTCTGACTGAAAAAATTATATGACTCTATGATAAGTGTGGGTACAACATTTTGAAAACTAGTTGGACCCTGAAGAAATGCAACTGCGGTGTTGAGCTCTAGCTAACAAGCCTGACAGAAGCCAGTTTAGATCTTTTCACATAATGTTTCAATTACAGAGACAACTATGTCGCTTTTCGTATAACTATCTCTGGTCTGGCATGTGTCTGGCATGGCTGGATATGAGCCCCAGCTAGTAAGCCCACAGGACCCAAGCTGTCTCTCCCCATACATTCAAGTGCTCTGATTGAAGTTCCAGTGGCAAAGAACTTCCCTTGGTGGAAGACAGAGAAGCTCCGAGCTCTTTGGGTACTAAGAATATATTCCACCATCATCTGTGAAATAATCCACTGAGTTTACACTGCTGTCTGAAAATCTATCAGGGATTTTGACAGGCTGAAATATATCACTTCATATCAAATTGATACATCATATCAAAATAGTATGTGTACACACTGTATTTAGTGCAGGTGTGCGGCTATGTGCCAATATTGAGTGAGACTGATTTTTTTATGACTTCATATCTCATGTGCTGCAACATTAAAATTTGTCAAGAATTCTCAGTAGCAGACAGGCAGACGTCCTGGGCTAATATTTTACAGCTGGCGCAAAAGAGACATATGTTCTGTAATCTTCCAGGAGATTTCACTTTCATCTCTCCCTCATCTAAAAACTGTCATTTTAGATTGAGAGCATGTGGTTACACAGAAAGCCAATCTTTAGAAAGCACTGTTTTAACTTATTTGAGACACACAGGGCAAAATTTATACTTTCTGTTTGTGTATAAAAATTCAGAGCAAATTTTAAAAAATAAAATAAAATCAAGCACAAACCCCTAACAATTACGGTATTCAAAGGATGAATCTTATTCTAAATAATTTCCAATGCAAAGAGGAGTCACAACATCTGCATTCTGACTAAAATAAAACGGAACAATTAGAAAGTGAATTCTGATGTGGTAAATGAGGCTTCAGCTATTATGGGTACACATTCCATTATTTTCTTTATCAGCAGATGCTGATGTTACAAAATCATAGCTAGCAATTGAGCACAGATGGCTATCTCTGTTGAGCACAAAAGCTCAGAAGGGAATAGGCACTTAAATAGAGAAACCTCAGTGACCTATCTCAGTAAGTTTCCTGTTCTGGCCTTCAAACAATATACCTCTTACAGTTTTCTAGTCACATGCAATCTGCACATCCAGAAAGGTAACTTCAATTGCTATCAGCAGAGACCTGGCAGTAAATGAAATCTGACCTCACCTGGCTGAAGCACAGATTGCTCTACTTCCACAAGTGGATCTGCTTTGGGCTTGAGTTCTAATGACTCCTACTAGCATCCTGGGCACAGCTTGCTGCCTTTTTTTTAAGAATCAGACCACAGACAGAAAACTACAGTAGCTATTTTATGACTGCAGTGTGTGTATATTTAAATTCTTTTTTTTGTACTTCCATCACCAATTTCTTATGTACATACTTCAATCCTGGCTGGCTGAAGTAAGGAAAAGTTTTAAATGAAATTTCAAATTCCTCATGTTGAGAGAAATTAGAAAAATATTGTGTCATTCTGTGATTGAATGTGCTGAATGCGAAGCAAGGGGCACAACAGCAATGTGGTAAATAAAGAGAGTGTGTAAATGTATCTTCCTGCTATTCCAGCAAAAACTATGAGAAGGTGAGTGAATGCTGCCCAAATTAAACATATATTATTTCCATATACATTTAATTATACTACTAAGCAGGTACCCTCTGATCTTTTCATTTAATGAGGAAATAAAAATAGTTTGAACTGAAGAGGCAAATTCAAAGAAGTTCTGAGATTCTCAGAAACCATTTGTGACTCTGACTTCTCTTTTTAGAGCCATATACCGTAATTCATCACAGAAGCACTGCCCTTTAGGGGTCATGAGAGTAGATGGAATCAGTGCATGCTGGCCTCCCCCTCTGCAGGTTGTACAGAGCAACTCCTCTGTGATATGGATCTCACCAGGTGTTACCACAGCTCCTGCTCTAGAGAAGGATGTGTATAACCCGTGAATGCGATTTCTATAGTTTAGTACTGAATTACAGGAACAGGGAAGAGAATGTGTTCTGATGAGCATCATCAAGTCCAAGTGTTTATTCAGTCTACCAAAAAAACCCCATATATAAATGTATATTATACATATATAGCTACATATAGCACACAATGTGCATTGTATGTTGTATGTTATAAATTGCATATCGTCTACTATAAAAATTATAGTAGAAGTAAATGAAGTAAATGATGTGGAATATATTGTTTTGTGATACATGGGTTGATGCTTCTTAACATGGGTGCAGTCAGGAAATGCACAACATGAAGTGTCTACACCCTTTCTGGATTAATGGTTCAAGAGTTCTGAACAAATGTAATGTGGAATAACTACATTTGCTGAAGGAATTTTTGTCCAGCTTGTGTTTTTTTATGGCCAGTCTTTTTCTTTACATATTATCTCTTTAAAATTCTTGGTTACAATGGCTGAAAAAAATATCCCTATATGTGAACAGATTGGTGAGCGTAAAGTACATATTATGCAAAAAGATCGTGGGCGTGTTGTTGGTGTGGCTGTCTCTCTCTGCCTGCTTGAGATAATTAGTCATGCTGAAAAACTGGTACAGTTCTGTATGATTGCTTTACATGCAGCTCAACTAATGCCAGAAACTGGGATAAATTATTATGCTGTGGAAGATATTTGACTTGAGTAGGAGAACCAAAGGGGAATTTTCTCCAAAATAATGGTTTCTAATGTTCACGATAATGTTGGCAGAATTATCTAAGTATGAAAGAAGACCATATGTTAACATTGCTTGATTGACATTCAAAACAGGAAGAATTGCTTGTGTTTCTGGAACAAGATGCTTGTAAACTAGTCATGAGGTAGGTAGTGCTGGGTGATGACTCTTACATATTAATGAAAGGCCTTTGTAATAGTTTTTATTATTAACATATTAAATACTGTATCACACTAATGTTCTTTTCTCCTTATTTAAATAGATCACTGTTGAGTGGAAGCTGAAACAGAGAACTATGCAAAGCACAAGAAGCTCTGTGCTCCACTATCCAACTACTGGCCTCAGGGTACCTGTATCTTACCTACCCACAGATTCTGTTGTGCCTTATTCAGTATGGTTTTAGACCACAAAAATAAAAATAAAAATAAACTGTCCTATTTAGACTATTCACATTAGCCAGAGGATATTATATGTGGTAACATTGTTGAATCTGTAGAGGACTGCAGGATAAGGACCTGTGGTGAAGGCATACACCAGCTAAATTCAATGTCCTCTTTGGCCTGAGGCAGTTCAAATTTACACATCTCCCTTTTTTGAGAACAGTTTATCCACCAGGCTCTGTGTTTTTCTGCTGGAGACATTCACTTGGGAAGGCTGTGACTATTATAGACAACAGAAACATTCACAAGAAAAATACCTGGTGAATCTGGATCTCCCACTACCTGAGCACACTATGGCTTGAAACATCATGTTGAGGTGCCTTGAAAAAACAGGAATGATCAGTGTCATATTTGAAAGAGTAATAAAGGACTATGTTCTGAAAGACAAACTTAAAGCCTGAGGTTCCTGAGAACAAAGAGATATCTCAAACACCTCAATCACACGTGTACATAATTCTAGATTTAAGGCACATGAGGATTTTTAATGATCCCAATTGAAAGATGCTAGCTTGTATTCCCACAGTTTGTGTTCTAAATATTTCGTATTTCATTCTAAACCACTTGGTTTTGCCCTTAAGTATGAAAATTTGAAAATTCACACTTTTCCTTCAGCTTTTGAATGTTAAGAGAAGCAAAGGGCTCAGCTGGTATTATAAAGATATTGTTTAAATAGAATCTAAAATGCCTATAAGTGCCCAAAGGAATTTGCAGACCCACAACTTTGTTTTTATTAACCCAGGAGGAAGAAGGCACAAGTTATCACATGTCAACTAAGTCACCATATCTGACTGTGGATATCCTTTTAGCTTGTGGAAAATACAGGACAATACAATTTGTTTGGACTTTCTCTTATTTATCTTAAGAACATCTCTACGCAGAGAGATAGAGCAAGTCAGGCATAACTTGATTGCAAATCTGTGTCCATGGAAGTTGGTGAATTGCAGTTCTGACCAATTTAAACTGAAGAAAATGGTTGGCATGATAGTTCTAAGATAAGTGAGCTCTCATTTTAGTGAAAAAAAATCATATGTTGAGTTCACTATGAAAGAAGTGAAGAGAAAAAAACCCATTTATTTATGATCTAATAGCTGTAGCAGGTTGTTTATGCCTTAGGTTTCTTGGTTTTTTTCTATACCCTTCTCATATGTAGGACTTCACTTGACAATAGATAATTTCCCTTTTTGTTGCCCCTAGTCCTTATCACTCTGAACTTTTAAGGGTCATTTGGAACTGATTTTATCGTCCTGTGCAGTTACTACCAATCTAGTTTTGATTTTTCTTACAGACTCACTTTAAAGGGAATTACCACTAAAAATGTCTGAGGTGAAAAGCTGAAGCACTTGCTTCAGGTAAAGAAAGAAATTTCAAGTGACTTAATTGGTTGAAATAAAAAATTCTGAGTACTCTAGGAAGTCCCTTACTGCATGTGGATGAAAGAGGTTTTCATTATTTGCAGATAAACAGAGACAGATGTCTGCTATAAGCTGTCACTGTTTTAAAAACTTCTCAAATGGGAAAAGAAAAAAAATGATACTAAATTAAGAGTTGACAAAATGGTGCAAAACTTTTTTACTGCTGTTGACTTTATTGATCACCATTAATAGCAATACTGCTGTGCAAATGAAAGGAATTCTGTTAACCTCAGAACCTCAGACATATAATGAAAGGTTTCAGTGGTAGCTAGAGATGAAAGGAAGCCTCTAAATTACAAGGTGAGTTTAAATATGTTAGAAAAGACTAACATTGCTTCACTGTCTCAGGAAATGCAACATGTTCCACTCTAGAAAGAATGACTTATGGATATAGAAAGAAGTCTGAAGCAATGAATGCTTAATTATTAGTGGAGAGAATGGCTGAGACAGTACCTCAGTGCAGGGAGGGCTGTACCATGTCTACTTCATCTCTTTTAAGGTTACTTGAATAATATTGCTTTGATAATCTAACATAAATACCAATACACAGCAATGCTAACTATGAGTTTGGTATAACATAAAGACAAAATCTTGAGAAATGATGGTTGTTTTTTTTTAAATTTTGGGTTTTTTTTAAATAAGTGGGAGTGATAGATATGAAGTGAAAATGTCCTAAGTTGCTCCGATCTTAGTCTAAGACCTGAGAGATATAGGCATGATCTGTTGCTTTCTTGAAAGTTCTCAGTAAAACTGTTTTCCATATGGTTCTTTCCTGTATGTAAAACAGTTGCAAAGTAAAAACAGTAATGAAGAGAACAGCATGAAGACAACAGCATATCATAGAATCATAGAATGGTAGGGGTTGGAAGGGACCTTTAGAGATCATCTAGTCCAATCCGCCTGCAGAAGCAGGTATTGAATTACAGAAAAAAAAGAAATAAAACCCAATAGATAAATTTAGAATGATTGTAAACAAATTTTTTGCTGTCTTTTGCTATTTCATGTGTAAATCTTTTCAGATAACAAAAGTGAGATATTCATGTATGGTTGCTTTGTCACTAGCTAAATCTAACAATTACTAGACTGATGTCCTTCCATACAAGTAACTAAGAGAAAACAGCAATGTAGTACACAAACATTAAGGGGAGCTGTGAGGTTTTTGTTATGTTTTGCATTTGTCTCCCTTTCTCTATTTTCATCTCATTGTCTGTAATCTTACCAGGACTGTACTTCATTTCTCCATTACTGAATTTATACTTTGAACTTACAGTGCTGAGAATGGCAGTACTATTGATCAAAGGATTGCTCAAGCCTGAAATGGTATCTAGAAAAATAATTAAAAAAAAGAGGTTTGCTTTAAGTGTGGACACGAAAGCACAAAGAAAAATGTACATTCTTATCAAGCAGTATGAAGATAAAGAATATATTTGTTGTTGAACACTGGGGATCAACTGGTGAATCATTTGAGGGGACTTGAAGACAACAATAAAAGAAATTCCATCCTTAGAACTTGTGAGATACTAAAACTTGAGGTTACTGATGCACTGATGAGACTTAGAAATCTGAAAACTGTTTTTCATACATCTGAAAACTCTGATTTACATTCATGGTGTTTTCTTAATAAAGTCTCTTCTCTCATTGTTAGTAATTAATGAGAAAAAAAAAATTTTTCTTGTTTTTATATTTCAGCAATGCTTAATTCATGTCACTAAAACTTATGTGATGTATTCTCCTTTCTTCTTATTTAAACATTTTAGCTTCTGAGACTTGAACTAAACACTACAAATTGCAAGGGAATTGTTACAGACTTATTAATAAATATTCTTATATTGTTTTTGATCAGCTTGATTGTGTCTTATAATGAAGTAACTGTCCTGAGAAACAAGGAGAGAACAATAGATATTGCCTACCAAGACTTCAATAAGGCTTTCAACCCTGCCTTTCATAAGATCCTCATAAAGAGCGGATAAAGTATGGGGTGGTTGAACAGACTGTGACGTGGACTAAAAACTGACTGAACAATCAGGTCCAGAGGGTGGTAATGGGTGATATAAAGCCAAGCTAGAGGCCAATAGCTAGTGGTGTACCCCAGGGGACAATACTAGATCCAGATTTATTCAGTTCTTTAATGATCTGGATGATGAGGCAGAGTGCACTGTCAACAAGTCTGCAAACTACACAGAACTGAACAGAATGGCTGATACACAAGAAGATTGTGCTGCTATTCAGAGGGATCTTGATAGGCTGGAAAAGTGGGCTGACAGGAACTTCATGAAGGTCAACAAAGGGAAATGTGAAGTCCTGTACCTCAGTAGGAACAATGCCATGCATCAGTGAATGCTGAGGACCACGCAGACAGAAAGCAGCTTTGTAGAAAAGGACCCTACCTCATGATGGACACTAAGTTGAACATGAGCCAGAAATGTATCCTCATGGCAAAAAAGGCTAGTGGTATTCCAGACTGCATTATACAAAGAATTTTCAGTAGATCCAAGGAAGTGATCCCTCTCTTTTATTCAGTATGGATGAGGCCACACCTGGAGTACTGTGTCCAGTTCTGGGGTCACCAGTAGAAAAGATACGCTGACATACTAGAAAGAGTTCTATGAAGAGTTACTAAGGTGATTAGAGGAGTGGAGCATCCCTCCTATAAGGAAAGACAGAATTGGGACTGTCTCGCCTGGAGAAGTAAAGTCTCAGAGGGATCTCAAAAAATTGTGTAAGTATTTAAAGGGAGAGGGTAAAGAAGACAGAGCCAGGCTCTTTCCAGTGGTGTGCAATGACAGGACCAGAGGCAATGGGCACAAATTGAAACACAGGAGGTTCCTTCTTATGAGGAAAGACTGCAGGATCAGTGATTGTTCAACCTGGAGAATAGGATACTGAGGGGGGACCTCATTAAAACTTACAAGTATTTAAAAAGTATATGTCAAGGTGATGGGGCAACACTTTTTTTTTTCGGTAGTATCCAGTGATGGGACTAGGGGTAATGGACATAAAAAGTTCCACTTAAGGAAAAACTTCTTTACTGTGAGGATGATGAAGCACTTGGCACAGACTGCCCAGAGATATTGTGGAGTCGCTTTTTCTGGGGGTTTTCAAAACCTGCCTGGACACACTCCTCAGTGACCTGGAAAATTCCTGAGTGAGGCAGAGCTGCTTTAGCAGGGGGGTTGAACTAGATGATCTTTAGAGGTCCCTTCCAACCTTGACCATTCTGTGATTCCCTCTGAACACCAGGAAACACCTTTTCTGGGTTTTTTGTTTGGTTGGTTGTTTTTTGTTTTTTTTTTTTACTGTGAGGGTGATGAGACACTGTGACAGGCTGCCCAGAGTGGTTGTGGAATCTCTCTCCTTGGAGATACTCAAATGCCTGGACAACTGGCTCTAAGTAGCCCTGCTTAAGCAAGGAGATTGGCCAATGTGCCCTCTAAAGGTTGCTTCCAACCTCAACCATTCTGTGATTGTGTGATTCGCCTCTGATGGATATAGGGTTTTGAAGTGGGGTTCAAGAATACCACCTTGTACTGGTAGATCTTCAACTAGCCTATTGTATCACTCTCAAGAGGGCAACTAGAATATACATGTTTCTTTTTCCACTTTTTGTATACTAGGTTTTCAAGCAAAGATTGTCAGTTTTGTGGACTGCCCAGATGTTGTGGTTTAGCCCAGCTAGCACAGAAGCACTATAACAGTCTCTTACTCGGTGCCCCCCACTCACCCTCACACTCGTTAGGATGACAGAGGCCACAGATAAATGGGAGTAAAAAGATAAACAATGTTGTTGTGGATTAAGACAAGGGCAAGGAAGGCTCACTGCCAATTACCATTCTAGGCAAAACAGACTCCAGTACTTAGAGAGGAAAGTAGGAAAGTTTATTCTACTAGAAACAGAATGAAATAAAAGCAAAAAGGGAGTAGGATGAGAAAATTACAGATGGCACTTTAAGATCTCCCTCCCCCATCCCTCCTTTCTTCCTGGCCCCAGCTCACTGCTCCTGATATCTCTACCTCCTCCCCCCTCAACAGCTCAGAGGGGAAGGGAATGGGGGATATGGTCAGTCTCTCACAGATGAGCTCTGCCGCTTCTGTCTTCTCAGATGAGGATGACTCCTTGCATTCTTCCCCTGCTCCGATATGGTGTCCCTCTCCCAGGACTCATAGAACACTAAATCCCATTTTTCAGCAGAGGTGCACGTTTTTTCTTATATGCAAATAAAATTTCACAATTATCTTAAAGCTAGTTACCTGTACTATCACGTCACATCTCACTTATGCTTCCTACTTGGAGAGTGTTTGAATTCTGCTTTCTTTCAACAACTTGTATGTGGTTGCTCATATTAGCACAGTGTATATATAGGACAACATATATATATATGTACAACATTAAATTGTCTTGTTTAAAATATACAAAGGGAAATGTTTGCTGATGTTACGTGTCTGTTACCTTTACAAGAAAATTCAAGCATTTAGTATAAGTTAGAAGTAAATCTTTTACTCTGAATACCCGAATGGATTATCTTAAGTAATAGTCTTCAAGTGTTATATTCTGCTGGATTAGTTTGGTAATAGCACATATAGTTCTCTGTATTTTTATATTTTCCTCTTGAATATGAGACCACTGCTACTTATCTCTTGTTCTTTGTTCCACCTGCAGTCTTCTGAAGGACCTGCTCTTATAGCTCTTCCATGCTCTGCTCTTCTGTGTCACAAACCAGGTTACCCACACTACACTCATCAGGAAGTTGATTCTGCAGGAGCTTAATCCTTTGCCCTTTCCATAAGAATATGTGTATTCCAGCAGAGCATGCTTTCTCATCTGAGAGGGATAAATACAAATGTGCTTTGTCTAGAATTACTTAGATCATCTTAGCTTAAATATCCTCCATGAATGTGAGCAGTATCAGAATAGGAAATACAGTCTTTCACTGATGAAGAGTTAGCCAGACATGGAATGTGTTCATGTGCTAGTAACCACATTCATTTTCATGAATGTATACGTGTGACACATGATCATATTCATGAAAACTTGTTGAGCTTTCTGATTCATAAATTAAAAACTGTAGTGATCTTTCAAACTCTATACATATGCATTGACAACTTTACTAACTTGTAAGAGTTCGTTACAGAACAAAAAGCTGGAACATTTATCCACTGAGCACAGTGGGTTACAAATTATTATTGGAATTTAGCAAGTCAAAAAAACGTTTAATTCTGGACTCTAGAAGAAGTGCAGAAACTGACCACTTAAAACAAGTGCCTCATTACTGTGACAAGAATTTCAAGTCTTCTACTGAGAGAAGCAATGATAGTATTCAGAACTATTCATAGCCCTGTGCCTTCTTACAGCAGCCATAATATGCATCTGTCTCTTTTCCAAAAATGTCCAGGCTGGGCAGAGGCTACAAACACAATTACTGGTGTCATTCATCTCCATCGCCAGCCCTCATTTTCTTTTTTGTCCTCACTGACTTGCCACTTAAAAAGAGGATAAACGATTTTTTTCCTTGCAGTATTTTCTAGAGAAACATTTATTTTTGTGGTGTTAGTGACAAGTTACTTTTAACTGTAACATCTCATGTAATTAAATGAAGGACATCTGTTTTGGATAATTATTTATTCTTCTGTGCTGGTAAACTTGCCAGGTTTGATGGTCACAATGGAGAGAACGAGACATTAGAATGGGTAGCAAAATGTCAATTTGTACATCATTTAACAATTTGTGCTATCATACTTGGCAATCATAAACATAGAACATGGAAATAAACAATTAAATAGTTCATCTGAATTTTGATCATATCTTAGAATTTGTTTAAGAAAGTGAACATTTGCTCATTTAAAATTAGAAAACACATAATTTAGATAAAAATGCCAAACTGTTATCAAACTTCTAAGAAGCTTATACTTTAATGAAAATTTGATTGTGTAGCCTGTCTATTTTGATTTATGAGAATGTCAATTAATTTTACTACTTGACGTTACTAATTAAATCTGCCCTAAAATATTTAAATCAGACATTCAAAATCATATCCATTGAGAAAACAGTGTAATCACACTTTTTAACTTCATGCATCCAAATTTTCTTCAGATTCTGTGTTTCTTCCTTTGGAGTGGATATTCTTCTCAGTAACCACCAACTTGCAGAAGATCTTCAGTTTTTACTTACCAGTAAGAATTTTATTGTAATATTGTAGCAAAGTTCAGTCATTCAGCTGATATTTAAACTGGAAAATTCTCAAAAGGAAAATAGATGTAGAAAATCAGAGCCAGTTCTCTTCTGTGATAGTTTCCAAGAAAACTAGACAAGATGGGAAGGTCTAATACACTTTAGGTGGGGCAAACTTCAGAGAGAAATTGAATTACTTGTCTACAGTAAAAAGAATGGAATTTACCAAATCTATACTTAATCTTCAGAATCTCCAGTGTTCCCAAATAAGTTAGAGTAGTAAAATTCTTCCATATTGTTCAGCTGCTCAAGCTATAACAATATAGCTTTTCATGAAGGCACTAGTTTTGGAATAAGCTCCTTCTTCCAACATATTTTTAAAAATATATGCCAATGTGACTTAAACTGAATTGAAAATGAGATCTGCATTCAAAAGAAAAAAAAGTATTTCAACCTTAGATCATACAAATGCATCTGCTTAATTTCAGTTATTAGCTAAATATTTATGGGAGGTCCCAAACTACTTGGAGACATAAATTGAAACTAAAGTGGGAATAATGTTTATTCTGATGAAAACATTAAAAAAATTTAGATATAATTGAAATCTAAATATTGATAGAATAAGAATATTAATAAAACTGTAATTGCTTTCCTCCGTGTAATTTCAGTTACTGATGTGCAACATTGGAAGATTAGCCCATCCATACAAATTGTTCTGCAATAACTAATGATTTAGTTTGTGAAGGAACTTTCAAAGTTTACTGTTATTTTTCACTGTCACACTATACTGATAAAAAAAAATGTTGTTAGCTTGTTTATTTTTCCTCTCTATATAAAAATGGAAATAACTCACTGAATACTTGTGTCAGATTCTAGATGTTGGTAGGTGGAAATTCAGCTTCTATGCAGTCATAGTGAGAAGGCAAGCATCACTTTTCCACTTTCTGGAGGTGTTTCAAACCTAGTTTTCTCATTAAAAACTTGGTTGAAATGGATGTATACTATACATTTTTTTCCCTACTTTTTAAAATTTTAACAAAGTTTAAGAAAAACTCAAAGTTTTCTTCCACAAAATGTTTGAAATGGTCTTAATCAGGTATTACATTTGGCTTCCTGTAGGCGATCTCATTTTTTACTTTGGAGTAATATTAATTGACCTGAAAATGTCAGCCTAACAATACAAGATAGAATATGATCCGTAGAAAGCAAGTGTAACAAGTGGTAGCAGTTGCCAAAAATCTATCCTAATCAAAAGCTAGCAGGTAGATCTTATGTTTTTGAAAGTACTTATTCTTTATTTAAATATTCAGAACTTATGAAAGATGATCTTAAAAGCCTTCAATGCAAAGTCAGATGCAAAACAACTAACCTAAAAGAGTATCATAAAAAATTCTGGAGAACAGTCAAGTAATTCTGAGTATGAATTTATTTACATTTCAGTTGAAATGAGGTTATAAGATTTAACAGAAAAAAAAATATCCTTTAGACTTTTTTTTTTTAAAGACCTAAATGTTGACCTAATTTCATTGATGTAGACCTGGAAACATGAAGACACATAGTGCAGTGGCTGTAACATTTAAACTGTTAATTTTACTCCAGAAATACAACCAGTCATACTATAATCTACCAGAGTAGATAGGAAACAAGTAAAGAAGCAATCTTCTGATGTCGTGTTATTTTATGTTGTTTAAAAACCATGTCAGAACCTAGGAGACTGTTTAGTATCTAGCCATTGGTACAAACCCAGATCCAGCAATTAAGGTAAAAGCAGGGTGTGAACTAAGTGAAAGATGGCAGAAATTTTAAATCTGTTTGTTCTTGGTCCAGTGTATATGTGTTATTTCCTGTATGCTTTGTTTAAGAAGGTGCGGCCAGGCAGAAGGAAGGAGAGCTGCCAGGTTATGTGTTCTGGCTGTAGGTAGGCAATGCAGAGGCTCCTGGAGACAGAGAAAAATTATTGTGTCTCTGAGAACAAGTGAGTATGCTCATCCAGGAGAAATTTCTGCAGTGCATACAAAAACTAAGAGACATAGCAAGGAAGATCCTCTAACACGAGAGGAGCCTTCAAAAAGGATCTACAACAAATGTCAGAATAATTAAAAGAAGATTAAACACAAAAAGGACAAAGACACAGTAGCTGCAAAAAGAGACACAAACAGGGAAGGAAGGGGGTCAATTCTTTCAAGTCTTTAGTCTTGTCCCACTCATGTTTTACCCAATTAATATGATGTAGCTAAATTTGTGTGCATATTTTCTACAGAAAAAATAGTCATACAGGTGATAAATCTTTTGATTATCTGATTATCTGGTCACTTCAAGGAAACTGGTGTGAAAGCAGAATTTCATATCAAAACAACGACTGGCTCTGGAGCTGACATATTCTGATGATTTACTGGTAGGCAGCACACTGTATAATGAAACTGTCATATTGTGTTCAACTCCAAAAAACAACAGCCAGGTCAAACAGTCCTAAAATCTAAGTTCGTTCCCTAAGGAGGACACTTGACCATCTCATAATTCACAGCAATTTCAGAAAACAGCAATGAAGATCTGGAAAGTATGGAACAATTCATGCAGTCTGAAGGATAAATATGAAAACTTATGCAAAGTTACCTGAAGTAATGCTGAGTTTTAATTTGCATCTCACTGGTCTTCTTGGCTTCATGAATGCTTATACACCTTGGAATGAGGCATAACATTCTGAGAGAAATGTCATTATTCTTTGCCTGATCAGTTTGATGTTTTTTTAGAGATTCTCACTGTGAAAGCATCCACATGGCAGTCAGACATTTTGTCCTGGAATAATCTTATAAAAAAAGCTGAGAGATTGTGGTAAGTCTGAAATATGTCATCTATTCTTGTCTTGATGTTCTCACTCTATAATGCAAGACTCAACACGGAAACAAGTTGTCGCCATGCAAAATGTATTTTGTCAGAGTATAGGAAGCTAGTTGGTGCTCTAAAACATTGTAAATGTGGTTAATGCACACTTTCTGGTAAACAAGAAAACTCAAGAACTACATTACTAAATTGATACAGATACAGTTACATCCAACTGATTCTAATTCTTTACTTTCTGTTCAGTTATTGTGTTATCTGAGGAATAGTTGAATTGTATGAACTGTTCCTTTTAATTCCCAGAGTCAAAAAATGAATTAAAGTAGAAAAACTTAGCTTTTTGACATTGCTTTCTCAAATATTCTATTATTGAAATAAAATTAATAACAAGACAGTTTGAGTTCTACTATCATATTTCATTAACAAACTATTTTTATTGTTACACATTTCTCATAAAAGCACTGTATTAAGTGAAAGATAAAAACCTAATACCCTATCTTTCCAAACAACATTTATCTCTGCTATTATTGAGCTGAATTTAAGATGAGTATAGCTACGCATTCGGGCATTTTTTGACACAGTCATTTGCTAAATCCAGATGTAATGTGATCCTGGAAAACTGGTGTACATGTATCAATATCCATATCATAAGGATTAATCAGTAAAGCAAAAATAATTGGAGAATAATATCTGTGAAATTAAAATTATATGAAAGAGATTTAAAACTGCAACTAAACTATGCTTTGCATTAGTAATCCTATAATTCAGGAGGCATTCTGAGAAAGATGAGTCAAGGGCTTTAAAATTAAGCTGAAGAAGACTTAGCCTTTAAAGTAATTATTTCTTCATCATTTTAAAGTACTGTTACCAAGCCATAGCATGAAAGGGTGTGGAAAAACATATCAGAGAGCATTCAGAAACCATGAGAAAAAAAAATATTGATTCCAAATTTTAAATTCCACAGAAGTATGTAAATGAGAATGTAATTCTCATTCCCAACATATACTTAAGCATCTGTTACTGGTGCTTGAAGAAGTGACTTATCAAATCTATTTTAACTGAGAAAACATTTGGTATTCCTGATGATCAATGGATCCAAAAGCTTTCAAAGTCATAATAATAAGTCTTTCATTCTTGTTCTTGTCCTGTGACGATAATTACTTTTGCAGATTGCTTCATTTCTGTCATATTGTCTTTTTTTTTTTTTCAGAGTTCTAGGAACACAGTGCCAAACCTATAAATTTGGAAAGATTATCAGATGCCTAAATTTTAATTGTTAATTTCTGAAGATATTCTGCTTTTGTGCTGTTGGATAATATTTCTTTGAAAGCTGTGGACTGAATTATCCAAGGGCAAATTGCTGAAAAAGTGTGAGAAAAATGTGAATTATTCCTCTGTTGCATGGTTTTACCTAGCATATTCAGTTAGCCAGAGAGATAAACTACTGGTATGCAAGGAATGAGGAGCTCTTATTTCAGAATTTGAAATGGTTCTGTTGAGCATCAAGACCCCGCTGGGATAAGTGGAATTCCTGAGAGAACAAATGAACCTGTAATGCAGAAAAATGTGTTGGAGACCTGTCTGCTCAGCACCAGCTTTTTGTAGCCACATCTCAGCTACTCTGGACAAGAATTTAGCTCACAATGAACTTTCAGTTCATTTTTGATGTGTGTACCATCTTCTGACAGATAAAAGACTATTTATAAAATTTGCAGTCTAAGTATCGTGTGTGTCTGTTATCCTCCTAAATATGTAACCAAAGCAGAATCTTGGAAGCTCTGAATAAGGTCAAATTATTTGATCCTCATTGAGACTTGAGAAAAAAACTCTGAACACTCACTTGAAATGTGTATAGATATGCTAAGTTTCATTACAGATTATTTGCATGAAAATCAACCATATATCATATCACCATATTAAAATGAAACATAGAAAAATACAATACAACTTAACCATATTGGTAATTATTACAGTGACATAGTTTAGTATAACTATTCTCAGTTACATGATCCTAATAATTATCAAAAGTTTACAAAAAGCCTTTATAAGTAACTCATAGATTCCTTTTGTCTTTTGAACTATGATCACACCAGGTTTCTCCACAGCTGGGATTATAGCTCTATTAAAAACCACCTACCTGAGCAGCTCTGTAAAAATGCTGCAGAAATGAATCTGTAATTTCATATATGAACTATATTATCATAAAGCAGCAATAAGAAGTAAATAGATAGAATGACAGTCTATCATACGAATCACAGAATCAGCTTAGAAAGAAGTTTAGGCAACCAATAATCATCTCGGTCATTCTTTGCCAAGTGCTGGATTTTTCTCTGAAGTGAATTTCCAAGTTCTAAATCACTCAAATGAAAGCGCTTTATCCTCTCCAACTGGGAGTTCTAGTTATTTCCTCACCATTCATTTGTTCCAATGCTCAGACTAAATTTATTTTTTCTTAGTTTTGTACCATTATTCTCAGTTATTCTGACAGTGCTTATAGAAGAGAACTTTATGAAAGCCTTCCAAGCTTTATTTAAAAGGAAGAGAGGCAGAAGAAACTTTTAAAATCTGTTTGTGCTAAAATGCCAATCCTCAGAACTTCACAATATTGCTTTGGAGAAGAGCTCTGAAAGTCTCTTCTTAAATACATTAAATCATTTTATCTAGTTCCAGCTTCTCAGACACATTTGCACATGTGTATACACTTCTGTGTATTCTCAGAAACCCAAGTATCTTTACTACCTAGTAATTTTAAGGTAAATACAACGTTCTTCAAAGAACTTATGAAAATGCATACCTTTATTCTAGCTGTAGAATTTTGCCAGTAATAAAGTGTAAAGAAAATGTTCATAAGAACAGAATTAACCTAGATGGCTATAATTTTCATTTCAATTGAACAAGAAATATGAAATCCTAGTCCTCCCTTGTTCATATTCATGTAAGCACATTTGGTGAAAGTGAATATGAATTCTGGCTACTGTCTCTTTTTGGTGCTTAAACAGTGTAGAGAAGTCAGAGAGAATTGAAGTAGTCTCTCAGGATCTCTAATCCAAGAGGATTTTAGCTGTTCTGAATTTAGTGTTTGTGATATGCTCTACTTTACCTCTTATCCATTGTAATAGATGTAGTCGTTACAATGAATATGCCGGAAATATTGTTGGGATAGAAACACATGGAGAGTTATTGAAAGTTTGCTCAGTTGCTGTTGTGTTATGCTGATGCTAGAAATACAAACAAAATCAGTTTACCACTGTCATTTGCTGCCTGGTTTTGAGAAAACATGGAATGTGACTTGCAGTTTATTGAGCCTAATGTGCTTTTTTATTTTTTTTTTTTTAAAAAAAACTGTTTATTATAACAAGCCCTAATATTTACATTATACAGTGATTTATTTCTCTTGTGTTCATTACTATTGTACATATGATTTGAATTTGAGTGGAATTCTTCCATGGAATCTCAAGTTTTATGTTGTCTAAGCCAAACTTTATATTAATTTACAAAAAGACAAACTTTGTTGCATGAAAACACATTTAATCAATTATACAGTTCCCCATTGTAAATATAATAGCTTCATCCTGTTATAACTAAAACAGGCTTTGGACAATGAGAGGGTTACATATTTGAAGAGAGAAATTTGTTATACAAGTTTAATTTAGAAGAACACTGTTTGAATCCAAGAAAGCCAAATATACTTTGTGATATACACAGGGTTTTTTTGGAAAGAAACACTGTGTCTTTCCAAAACAGAAACAAAAATATTTTATAAGATCATCCTTTGAGGTAAACCTAAAAGACCAAGACAGTCCTACTTTTTCAAAGTTGTACTGAAGTTAATCAACAATACATAACAGAAGAGATTTCTTAAGAATGAAAAAAGACCCTCTATAACATTGCAACAGGAATTGATCACAAAAATAATGAATTAAAGACAATGTATGCTGTTAAGCTCAACTACGAATTTCAACTAAAATAATTTTACAGAGATTTAAGTTCTCTCAGTTTCCACTGTATTTAGATTCATTTTACATAGCCATCTAGAGTGACACAAGGGTAATATTATTCTCCAGTATCTTCTCTGGTTTGATACAGCCAATTCCTCCTATTTCAGAATTATGTACAAAAGTTCATAACCTTGGATAATACTTAAAAGCTAAGAGAAAATGGATTACTATATATTCACATATTACTATACATTTTCTCATAACCTTGGATAATACTTAAAAGCTAAGAGAAAATGGATTACTATATATTCACATATTACTATACATTCACTTATTACTATATGTGAATGCCTGAATATCCAAACTTTTATTCCTTAACACTGAAGAAAAAATATTGAAAAGAGCAGCAATTTCTTCGAAGAATAATAATAAAAAAACCTCACAAAGAAAAGGACACACACAACTTTCCCCCCTAAAAAACTAGTAGCAGCCATTTCCAATTCTCTCCTTGTATGCTTGCAATTTAGGGGCAGAAAATGATGACTGCTCTTCTTGTGTAATCTTCAAAGTGTCTGAATCAGTATAAATTGAAGGGAAAGAAATGTTTTACTGGAAAAGTAGTTCAGATCAACTGTCACTGTTTCTGTACGATTCTAATGATCAGGCTGCTTCTATCTTGATAAATTTTTCTTCTAGACTAATTGTGAAGAACCTAGACTCAAAAATTGTCCATGATCTTTCATCAGAGGAGAAAGCTGCAAATTCAGTTAACTGCTACAGCTGATAGTTCTTGCAGAGTACTTCTTTTTGTTAAATGAATTGCAAGAGGTAACACAACAGGTATTGTTCTACCCTCACTCAACTTTTATGTATCAGTTGTGAGAAATGATTTTTCATTTCTGAGAGTCTTTTTTGAACTTTGTATGAGCATTTATTACAATGCCAGAATTTTAGTAAGAACAAAGCTCTTTTAAGGCAGAAAAGGATTTATAGAACAAGCTGTTTGCACTTAATTTGAGTGGAAGATCTTTTTGCCCTCAGCAGCAAAGTTGAATCATCAATCTATTAGATGTTAACATATATGCCCCTACAGGTAAAGTGAATTAAAACTAATGCATGCCACACCTCACTCAAAGGGCTCTTTCCAGTTACAACTTTGCACTAAAATAGGTGAGGACTGAAGGAAAAGCAGATTGCTTCAATTTCACTTCGGCAGTTGTTTACTTCATGTTTCTGGAAGAGTGGGGCTACGCATGCCAAGAAAGAAGGGACAGCTATGATTCAACCCACAGGCCTCTGTTGGCTCTCAAAACACACAGGACGAGCAATGTGACCTTTTCTCTTTCTGCCCCTTCTTTTGCCAAGACAAGGGTTTCTATGTTATGCTGTTTCTGCTGCAGCAGTGTCAAAATCTCAGAGCCCTGGAAATGACTCATATGTAGTCTGAGATCAGGACAACAGGTTAAAACAGTGTTCTGAATCATGGAATTGTAGAATGGTAGGGGTTGGAATCAAATTAGTATGTCAAATTCTATGAGCAAGGAAGAAATTTTTTAAAGAAATTAATAAAAACAGATAAACTATGGACCTGGATGTACCTGTACATGAGCATATACAGTTGAATTCACTTTTCTTTTTTTTTGCTTTTGTACTGAACGTAAGCATAGAAACCAGCAGGACAGCAGAATTTAGTGTTGTTCACAGAACAGTTGTTGAGGTTGCAAGAAATCTCTGGATATCATATAGTCCAACTGCAATTAGACCAGGTTGCTCCAGGCATTGCCTACCTTAATATCATTACTATTTCAGTGTTATGGCATTGAGCAAAAGGCAAATTGACTTTATATAATCTTCTGTCATTTTGCTCATGAATTATCCTTGCTTTAGAAGCAGAATCTGCTAATTGCGAGTGTACTAAAATACTACAAAACTAATGCTACTAATTTTATTGCTTCAAATGTTTATATTTATGCATGTGCAATGTAGATGCTACAGACAACAGGATTGTTTTTTGATCCACCTTCAAATTACATTCTTAGGCTTTTATCCTACTAAAAAGATTTGTTTACCTGAAATATACAGAATACAAAAATCATAGGAAGTGATTCAACTGCTTAAATATAGACATCTAGTGACATTTTAGATAGCCTAGGCCTGGCTGTTCTCATAACATCTAGTTACCAGTCAGGTATGTGTGATATGCCACAGGTTGTTTGTCATATATATTGATTCCCCTGTGGACTTCTCAGATATACTGCAGCCTATAAAATGAAACTCAATACTTGTGCATAAGAAGTTGGATGCCTCTGTGCTGGTTAAGGATTAACCCCTGGCAGCAGTCAAGCACCATGTAGCTTCTCACTCCCCCTGGGGGAGAGATTTGGAAGGGTAAAAATGAGAAAATTTTGAAAAATGAGAAAACAACTGGGTTCAGATAAAGAGAGTTTAACAGGGAAAGCAAAAACTGTGTGCAGAAACAAAACAAAACAAGGAATTTTTAACTGCTTCCCATCAGCAGGCAGGTGCTCCGTAACACACGTTTCCCCCAGATTTTGTTGCTGAGCACACCATATTGTAAGGACCATCCCTTTGGCCAGATGGAGCCAGTTGTCTTGGCTCTGTCCTCTCCCAGATTCTTTCCCACCCTGAGTATACTCACTGTCAGAGCAGAGGGAGAAACAGAAAAGTCCATAACTCTATGTGAGCATCGTTCACCAATATCTGAAACATTGTCCAGTTATTAGCACTATTTTAGTCCCAAATCCAAAACAAGCACCATACAAGCTACTATGATGAAAGTTAAGTCTATTCCACCCCAAATCAGTACACTTAATAAAAGCTGGTGTGGGTATCCAATTTATACATAATTTGCATTGGAGTGCTTCAGAATGGAATTCTCACACATTAATAGGCAGAATAAGGTTGTCTTAAACACTATTTATCCTTCTTTTCTTTGCTGTTTAGTATGTAATGGAGTCCTCCTGGACTGTCACAAGTACAAAGGAAATACAATGTCTATTTCAAGGAGGTAAAACTTGTACAAAAGTCCTTATACAGATACTCTGTATTTTCAAAGAACTATGTGGCTTGCTTATTGTGCTGTGTCTCATGCTTTTAGGGAAAAGGGCAACCACTATCTTTGCTGCATAGATTTAATGAAATTTGCAACATCCATATGTTTACACTGTTTGTTGCCTATGTGGAAAGCATTATAAGCATTGTCAAATTTTGTGATATAAGGGGGTTTTTCTTATTAATCAGATAATAGGTGGAGTTTCTTTATTGGGTTTTTGTTCTTCAGTTTTTGTGTTGCTTGAAATGCGCTACTGGAAACAGATTATCACCTAAGAAACCTCATCCTTCGTTTTTTTTAAAAAAAGAAGTGTCTAGCCTTCCAGACTGAATATTATTTGGAAGGTAAACATTCCTAGTGAGGTACAAAACCAAACAAACTCACTAACTCCTACATGTGCTCTACCCTAGATCTCACCATTTGGAGTGGGCTGGGAACAAGGCATGATACTAAAATATCTTCTGAGTGCCTGTGGCTGACATTACTGAACTGAAACTCACAAGAATAGTTTACTTACATAATGCATTAAGCCTTACTTGTAAAGAAACTATAATTTGAATCATCATATATACTTTAAGGTAATTATTCCTACTAAGCTGCAGCAGGCTCTTAAAGTCTGCTAGTGAATTTTTCAGACAATTTTCTAACTTCTGTTTTTCTTCCTGGCTCATACAGCAGATCCTGAATATTACTAATAGCATCATCAGGGACATCACTCCCATCTTGCACTTTACTAATACACCATGTACTTTTGTCCTTGCTATAATGAATGAATAAGCAAAAATGTACAAGCCATTTACATTTTTCTCTCAAGTTTCTCTCAATTTTTCTCAAACTCTGAAGAACCATTCTACTTCCTGAAAACTCAGTCCCAACTCTAGGAAAGTCAAATCAGGCTTCTGTGATATGCGACGGCTTCTCTGAGGTAACTTCCTTCCTGTGGGATAGTTATCAGCACTGCACACGCTGTTCCTGATGGGACATTATCAGCATTTTACACTGTAATAGTACTATTGTTTGTTTTAGGGAGCTATTCACTTGTTAATACCATCTTCAATACCTTTCTTGGTTACTTCATTGCTGTTAAGATTAGAAACTAAAAGGTAGTATCTGCTTTATCACACAATTAATTGACTTCAATATTGACATGACTGATACAGAATGAGAAGAGAAAATGAAATACTCATGAAAATTCATAAACTGAAACTGAAGAAAACTGAATGTACATAGCACACTAAATGCAAGAATGCGTGCTTCTCTGACTTTTTCAATAAAAAATTATCCTCAGAATTGCCCACTTAAATTATAATTTCTTCATCTGAGGATTATCAAGGCATGGACTAATACTGGAAGAAAATCAAACTGGTTGTATGTTCCTATACAAACATAAGCAAAATAAGAGCCAGCATTGATTTAGTCCAACTTGCTGCTGAGCAACTGTTATGTGAAATCTTCAGTAGGTACTGGACAAACAGTAGCAGAAATATATCTAAATTCTTACCAAGTCTTTGACGTATTTTAAAACACTTGACAAGACTTTTAATGATAAGAATAGTCTAAGTGAAGTGAAGTGGATTAAAAGTAGGTTCATAATTAGCTGGGAAATCACAATCACAAGTATTATCAGTGTATAGAATAATACCTAAAGTGGATCCACCTTCAACAGACACAGGAGATATACTCTAATTAATGACAACTACTTCTATTGTGTATATACAGAATTGGGAGTAAATGTACATATAAACTTATGGAGAGCAAGTTAAACTCAGTAAAGACTTGCAAGCTAAATTTAGCAAGGATTTACATTTAGGCGGTAATTCAGAGCGGAAGTACAGCTTGTAGAGAATGCTACTTACCAAAACATATTTGTGGTTTAAATTTGCATGTTATTTGCGAACAACAACTTTCATACTGATGTGAAAAAGGGAATCATACTTAAGGCATACAAATAATATATTTGCTCTGTCATATTCAACGTCATTTGTAATCTCTGATCTGCAATCTCTGTACTTCAAGCCTAAGTGAAACAATCAGAAAAAGTGGAAAAAAATCCATAGGAATTATCAAAAGTTTAAAAACCATAAATCATTAGTAAAGACTGGATTAATTGGGTTGTTTAGAGTCTGCAAACAAAGACAAAAGAGAAACATGCTAGTGGAGTTCAAGTACATAAAAACTGCTTCAAAGAGGAAGTGAATAATCCCTTTCTCATGGTTAGACTCAATAGAAAAAAATCAAAGAGCTTAAATTACAGCAGGATAGATTTGCATTACACATTGGAAATTTTAATCTTAGACAAACATCTTTCAAGCTGGCTCTAGATTTAATTAGTTGAGAGAGGAAAAGAATGACTAAGTATCTATTGAAGTCCCTTCCATTATTCTTTCCATGATTTTATGCTCCTCTTCTGAGGAGTAGAAGCTTTGAGGCACAAAAGAAATTTCATTTCTGAGTTGGAATATTTCATGCCATCCCTAGATTATGCACAAAACGAGTCTATAATGTAATGCACTACCAGCTAAGAGGAATGCTATAGTGCAAGGTACATTCCACATAAGTATTCAAGGAGTCAATGGTTGTATGGAAAGTTTGATTTGAAAAATAAAGGAAATACAGAAGTTACTGTAGTGATTTTGCCTGGGCCAAGTTTTAGTAGAGGGGGTGATACATGGATGGCTTCTTTAAACAAAGATCTGCCAGAAGCTTCCACTGTAGCTGATAGGGTCAATGTCAGTCAATTCTCAGATGCATCCTGCAGCTGACCCAGGCCTGGCCAATTAGTGATGGAGGTACCACCTCTGTGAATAACTGATTTGAGAAGGCGAAAAGGTTGCTACACAGTTGCTAAACTGCAGAAA
>WBNH01000176.1:39795-65253 GCA_013401255.1 Urocolius indicus | reverse complement strand
CCCTACCATTCTATGATACTAAGTGGTGGGGTTATTTTGGCTCTGCACTACCACAGAAGCCTGTTTTGAGGAAGACTTTACTGTCACTATAAGCCATGACACATTGCAACAAGAAAGCAAAGCCTGAGTTGACAAGAACTGAACAATCTCAAGAGTAAGAACAGCAGAGGGAACCCTTCCAATACGTTAGCAACCTGGTTCCAGTAACTTTAAAACAAGACAAATGTTTATGGTAGAATGGGAACTCTTTTTAAGACAGCAAAGGAAAACATTGAGGCAGTGTGAAGCCCCTATATGTGCTCACCTCCCTGCATGGCACTATCTGGTTTAACTGGTAAACATCCATATTTTCCTTACTGAGTCTCAGCTTTATCGGTGTGAATGAGCATGGCTATCACATCTAGGCTGTCAGGGAAATTAAGCAGAGGAATAGCTATTCTTGGCCTCTGCCTAGGCTCTGGTTGTGGCAGTTTGGGACACACGCAAAGGCAGGACTTAAGCTGTCTGTTGAGATGTCACTATGGCTTTGCAAGGCCTCCTGGGTCGGGATTGTTTACTGCAGTCAGTCAGATACGAGGCAAGCTGCAGAAAGCCAAAACAAATTCACTCCAAAGCCAGAATGCTTGGAATAAATAAAAGCAAAACCCCACTCCTGAGAGAGTGGTGGCACTTTGCAGGTGAAGAAACTGAAGCTGAGAAAGGCCATGCATCTGTGCAAGTGAATGAAGCATTTCAATAACAAAGCTCTTATTCACAGAAAGAAAAATCACTCCTGGGCCTGCATTTATTTACTGCTGCACAACTTCTCTGTGGATTTAGCTGTTTTGTTTCCTTCTCACACTAAAGCTCCATTCTCACTCATCCATCCTGCTTACACACCAGCCCCCCACATCTTTTCCCCGCTCTGCCCCTTCTTTCTCTTATCCAGCACAGATGTATTCTCACTTCTGTGAGCCACATGGGATTTCTCCTTATTCTTGTTCAATGCTGTTTTTCTAGGTGTGACACCTTTATTGAGTTTGGAAGAACTAACAGGAGCTCTAAAGTTACACAGTCAGCCTCCTTGGGTAATAATTCCCTTGCTGTCCATGCTGGGAAATAGTGTCCAGAGAATTACCCATAAAGAGGTAAAAAGAAAGGAGAGGGAGTAGATAATGTATTACAAATGACTGAGATGCTCACCTGAATTCACATCGGTGCCAGCATGGTGAACCACTTTAGAAGTCAAGAAAAGTGCAGCTAACCAGCTCTGAGCAATTATTTAGTCCAGCTTGGTATTTATTTTATTTTAGCTTTAAACAGCTGAAAGGAGGAGATGTAGAGAACAGGACTTTTACAGCAATTTTGGAAGCACACAATGAGCAGATGGGCTTCCCAGGAGGAGTGTCTGGGGTGGCAGGAGTCAGAGGGCCAGAACAGAGTAGAAGAAGCTCTGTGTGTAATAATGGGCTAATGACAGGGAGTAAGGATAGAATTGCTGCCTAATATCCCTCATGCAATGAGTATGAAATTAATGCACAACAGGAATCATCAGAGCACAAGAGTACAGAGTAAGCAGCATGGATGGAGGGCAGCTGCCAACACCCTCTTCAGTCAGGCTCATCACATCACCAGCACTTGATTGCACTAGCAGGCATGTCACAGAATCACAGAATCTTACAGAGATAGAAAAGGGCACAGTGAGATGACACGAGATTTCTTTTACATTAACCTTTTAACACACTCAGCATTAGCACTGGCAAAAGACAGCTCCAAAGATTGCTTCTAGTTCCACTCACTCTCTTCCTGTCTCCAACCCTGCTAGTCTGGAAACAAGTTAATGGAGCAGGAGAAGCCCATAGCAACAATTTTAATTGTCATTTCTGCCCTTTGCCACCTCAAAGCACACAGAAGGGCTGGCACCATGTGACTAGAAAAAGGGTTTTACCAGCTGCCCTTGAGGAATAACTCAGGAATCTCTAAGAAAATAGTGTGTACTTGTTTCTTATTAATTCCTTGTTCCAAGATAGATGTTGGGAACCTTTAGGCCCAGCTTCAGAGAAAGGCTGATGCTACATGAAGAAAATTACGAGTTGGCATTTAGAAAATGAACCTGCCTATTTAGCCTGTGGTCTCCCTTTACATTTGGTAATAAGCTGCCTTTCAGCTGCATGCTGACACAGGAGAATCTTCTCCTTGCCTCCTGTGGCACTAGGGATCACTGCTGGAAGAGGGTAACAAATGGGCTCAAGCAGCTTAGGATGGTTGGCCTTATCCCTGACTATACAAGCTATGGCATGGAGATGCTGGGAAATGGGTACACGAACTAGGAGGCCACCATTAACTTTGAGAACAATGTGTTTTATCTTGTAATGTAACAATTTAAATTCACCTTCAAATAACAGGCACAGAAATATTGACTTTTCAAATAATTTATTTGTATGTATCACCAAATCATAAAAAGCCAATGCACTGTCCAGCAAAAAAGCATCAATATATAAAACACAGTAACACTAGAGTGTCTCACTTATACTGAAACCAGTCCAGCTTCTACTAAAGCCAAAGGAATCTTTGACAGTGACTTCTTTAGCAGAAGGGCTGGACTCAGAATTCATTTGCTAGATGTTTACAAAGGGCTATATTAAAATGCTAGTAAAAAGCTTCTCATTTGAGGCTGTATCAAAACAGTAATAAATCTCACTCCAATTCTGTTTCTGTGAAATGCATGCAATTAAAGCTCCAAATCAGCAGTCATTACACTGCAAAAGACTATACAAATCAAAAGAGGTAATATTCAAAACAGACCAGGCTCTGCCCTCAGCTTTTGGCTCCAGAATGGGCCACAAAGCAGTTATGTACACCAGCGAAGGATCTGCCCCTCTTCTGCTTTCAACAGTTAAGCAAATTATGACAAAGTGTTCAGTTTAGTCCCCAAATACTCATTACACAGGGACCTCTTTAGCAGCATAACACAATAGTTAATCTAGACTCTTATAAAGCTTTTTCCACGTGTCTATAAGAAGAGACAGTCGCTCACAAACACACAGGTCACAGGGCAAACATTTCAGAGAGGCTGAAATGTTTTCAGTACCTGACATAAGCAAGAAAGAGCTGCTTCAGATCTTTTGCAGGTGGTCTCACACATTAAAAAAAAAGACCAATCCAAAAACCTTTTAAAACTGTGAGTGTTAATGAGCTGCTTTCAGAAATGGCAAGTCTACTGAGATTTGGGAACAGTCTTTGCTTCCCCACACAACCCATGAGCTGCACAGGGAAAAGGCCAGCTGCAGGCTATCTGGATCTACCAACATCGAAAGCAAAGGTTTCCAAAGCAGCCCCTCCAAAGCTGGTGGCAATGTCAGCGCCTTTATACTAGATACCTGCACAGCTGACATAGGTGACTCACTCCACAAGCTGAGTTTAGGCCAACACATGCCTCAAGGAGATGTTCTGAAGTTTGTGAAGCCACATGAGTGGACAATGGCTGAGAGGGCCCAGCAAAGGTTGAAATTGGTGTCAGTGATGCCAGCAGGGGCACTGCTGTGCTGAATCTCTCACATTGCAGCCTGAAAGCCAAAATCTCTTCTGGGAAACGCACTAACAGTTCTTCTCACTACCTATTTCTGTTTTGATTTACAGCGCTGTCCTTTCCCCTTCAGCAGTCCTTGTCCCCAATAGGGAGAGTGGTAACACATGGCCTGATCAACTTAATGACAATAAAATGCTCTGTGAATTTGCAGGAACATTTTTGGAGATCAAAGAATTCAGATGTCAGTTGGGGTTTGTTCTTGTTGTTTTGGTTTCTTTGTGAACCTTAAAAAAACCTCTTAGAAATGTGCCTCATCACAATACATTGATTTCTCAATTGTGTAGCTTGGGCTGAAAAACAGCAATAGTATTTTTTCAGGGAGTATTTCACCAGAATTGCACCTATACCATCAGTCTGCAGTGGCTGTGGATCCCAATGTAGAGGTCCTGTCACTGGAAGGATGCTGTTCAGCACAGAGCTTCTTGGAGTCATTTATCAGGACTGCTTTCAACTACAGATGACTGTGGTTTAATAAGGACACTGTTACCACCTTTGGAAGTCAAATGCTTAACACTTTTAACAATGATGGTTAAAACTGTGGCAACAGCCTAGAAAGTGCAATGGCTCAACTTATGCAATCAAGATTCAATGTGTTTCAGGAAGATGTGCAGGCACAAAGTACTGGATTTCACAGTGCTATCAGGGGAAAATAATTGCCTCTGCTGCAGGAGAGAAGGGATGAAGAGCTCTGGACTGTATTATGTGGGATACAATGATAGACAATTTTCAAACATTTCCCTGCCTTAAAATTTATGGTTTAATATAACATTCATCTAACTCCAGCAGGTTCTTTGAAAGACTGCTGGCACCAGCCTTAGGAACCTCCTACAGCAACCTGTCACCAGAACCAGGCCTGGCTTATGTAAAGGGAAGGATTTAATGTCATACCCCAGTGAGAAAAGGGAGAATCTGCAAAACTATTTCTTTACAAACAGTAAAGTTTGCCCTAGAAGCTGCATTTTTTTCTCACATTCCTACATACTTTTCAGAACTTGTAAACAAACTGGATTCAAACTTGTTCAAATCTAGGGGGAATCAAGGGAAAAACAAGCAGATAAAAAAATCACAGGACTGTTTAATCATTTGTGTGAGAAATCACCCAAGACATCAACACTAAAGATGAATCTTCATTCCCACCTCCTGGCAGGTGGTCTTAACCCTCACCTTACAACATAGTCAAGTAGAAAAGGGGAACAAAAGCTTCTCAAATAGGATTTCCACCACATGCAAATAATTCAAGGCATTTCAGTGAGCAGTTCTTGCTGCCACCTACTTTATCTCCTTGATAAACACCAGAACCATCAGGCTAAAACCTTATCATGTAGGAATTTCAAGCCAAGTCCAAGAGCTCCAACAGGAGAATTTGAGGGGAATGCAGGATAACACTATGGCAGTGGCATTTCCCACAAAGCTGAAGGCTTTTGTCTCCCAAGGCAGAGGGGGAGATTAAACCTATATCTTGCAGTTACTTGCCAGTGGGGAGGGCAGGAGAAGGAATGTTATGGGCATTGCAACAAGTAGCTCATCACTTTCTGCCCACCCTATGAAGTGCAGCTGTTGAGGTAACATGTCACTTTCCATATCTAACAAATCACAATTGCTGACTTTTTGTTTTGGTGAGAAAAATTGAATTAAGAAAAAACCCTAAAGCAAAACAAAATCATTATTCAACCAGTCAAAGGGTTGTACTCACATTCCTTTTAGATGCCTATGTCCTTTTTTTAGGAATCAGGCTCTGACAGGGAGCTAATAAGGATTAAACCTGAAATCCTTTAGCTGTCTATGAAAACAGGATTTAGACTTTCACATGGATTCAGTTCTTTTGACTACTGTGTGCAACAGAAGTTCAAGCAGTCACAGTGCCTATGAGAGGTAGAAAAGTTTAAGCATTCAGGTGAATCTAAGCTTGCAGTTCAATTAAACTCTTTGGCATGGTCAAGAGAAACTAAAGAGAAAGCATTGCTATGTAAATACCCAACAGCAGAATGGAAACACTATCAATTACATGCCTGCAGTACTTGCTATATATTAATTGCTGTCTAATCTCTCAGAATCAAACCTTAAGGTTTCTGAGAGAATGCAGTTGTGTTTTTCCCTTCTATGTCATCAATATATCAAAGTACTGACCTCTGTGCAGCTGTTAGCTACATAAATGATGGATGTCAAGAGGTTCGGGCATTCCTTTTTTTCTATGGTATCTAGCAACAGGACAAGGGGTGATGGGATAAAGCTGCAACACAAAAAGTTCCATTTCAACATGAGAAAAAACTATTTCACTGTGAGGTGAGGGAGCCCTGGCCCAGGCTGCCCAGGGAAGGTGTGGAGGCTCCTTCCTTGGAGGTCTTCAAGACCCACCTGGACACATCCCTGTGTGACCTGATCTAGATGAGACCTGCTTCTGCAGGGTGGCTGGACTGGATGAGCTCTAAAGATCCCTTCCAACCCCTACCATTCTGTGATTCCATGATTCTATGGAATTAAGTGGAATTTTGTCATTTAAACTTTTAGGTGTGTATCTGTGAATATTAAAATACAGCTCAGGTTAGTTTTCCTCTTTTTTTGTGAAGGACAAATAAAAAGAAACATGTACCTCAAGGCATTAAGACCATGAACAGAAACAATTCTAAAACTATTTCAGTGTTCATGAAGTTATGTGAGCATTTTCTTCCCGCACGTAAGTGTGGAAACTAACCAGACAAAACCCGCCTCTCTTCCCAGATTACCCAAGCATAAGGAAAGGACATCTGTGGTCTCCAAAGCAAACATTCCAATGAGATAAAAATGGGCTATTTCTATCAGCAAAGGAAATGGTCCAAGACACAAACGTAGGATCTGGATACAAACAGGATTCCCATTAGCCCAAGGATGTTAACACCCAGGCCATTGAATTAGGAAAAAAAAAAAAATACAAGAATTTTTGTCAAAATCTAGATTTTTAATCTAAATTTTTAATCACAAAATACTGACCAGAATGAATAGCTGTTTGGATTTTTGTTAAATGTATCATTTAAATAGTGAATGTCATTTTACAATCTGATTGAGATGTGGGGCTTTGGGGAAAGGAGATGATAAAAGCCACACTCATCCAAAGTCTGGGTTTGTATGTACTATCTTGGACTGAACATTTTGCAGCTGGCATCCATACTTAATTTGCACCTTTGATATTGCATTTTCTGAGATACACATAGACCAATGTGTGATTTGAGGCTGCACAGAAACACTGTTTCTTGCATAAAGTCTATACAATGGCCTGTGTCTCACTTCCCTAGCAAGAGGATCCCACATTCTGATCTCAGATCAGCCTGAAGAGACTCCTGTGCACAACCCTGTTGTCTTATGAGATGATCTCCAACCAGCAACCTAAGGGCTAAGCTGTATGAGATGCTAACAACTGAGACTGCAGCAAGGACTGGTAAGATTCTGGAGGACAAGAGATGGTGAAACTTGGTCAACCAGTCATATACTTCACGTGCAACAGAAACTGTACCAAGAAACCCCCAAAGTCCTCAAACCAGGAATCGTTTTGTCCAGTCTAGTCCACCATTTCAGAGAACAGAACAGCCTAGGAGCACTCTAACCTGCTGTTTGCATTGGAGATTTAAAAGAAACAAGGTCAGTGCACATAATATATTCTAAAGATGAGTTTTCAGGTTACTTTAAATGTAAATGCTTAGATTGTTTAGATCTCAAACACCATAAACCAACTTAACCCTTCTCAAGAATCATTTGCTACACTGACGATCTGCTTGAGCTTCTTCAACCATTAAGACAATATTTCAAATGTATTATCCATCTAAACTCTGGCTACAAAATAAATGTGTCATAAATACATCTCTTGTCCCCTTTGTGACTTTATCTTTTTTTATCTTTTCAGACTGGGATGCTCAAAGAGGAGTCTCAGCTTCTTTTCAGTTTACATGCCAACTCCAACAGGCAAGATTCTTGTATTCATAGACACTGAAATGCAACTGGGTTTAGAAGATTTCACCCAGGTAAATGAATTAGAGAGGCTTAGCTTTGTTGCCAAGGTACATGTACATGTGTTGGGCTGGACTTTCCAGACACTGAAGGATTTTATTTCTATTGATTTTTACTTTAAGGTGAGATCTTGGCTGCACCATGTGCTTTAAGAACCCATTTTTTACTATTGAGTTGCAGAACAATGAAGGGCGTGTCAGGGAGATAGTGTCCAGGTGACAAATGCTACTGAAAATTTTAACCACAGGAGTCAACAATAATAGAAACCTCAGATCCAGTGTTTGCTGTTTCTCATGGAAGTGGAAAGGAGGAAAAAACCCACAGACAGGAGAAAAAAAAGAGATGGAAAGGAGCATGAGAGCATTAGCTCTGGATAACCTCATGATGAGCAGCATCTTCTTCCTCCTCAAGACCAGAGTCAAGGCTCCAAACCACCAAGAAAGACCAAGAAGAGTGGTCCCAACCCATGTGTTACTTCAGCCTAAGCCTAATTTGGCACATACATAAAATATACAAAGCAGCAGCATGGTTCCACATGAGGAGTAAGGCCTGTACTGAAGTAATTTGTGGGAAGAGAGGTCACTGTTGAATATTAAATCCAGGGTGAGTCTGGAAGGAAAAGTAGTGTCTTTTACAGTTGGAGTAACAACTGGAGAAACAAAGGAAACAGGCTAACTTTCAAGACCCAAGATTTTCTTCAAGATAGGAAGAGGAAGATCATGCTCTGGCAAAGGGCTTAGGAACCTGCAAAAGTGTATCTCATATTAGATAAAATTAATAACAAAAGGCACTCCAATAGTCCTGGAACAAAATTCCAGTAGGAATTTAACATGGGTATTAGCTACCTTGATCTCTGATTGCTTCTTCAGGAACTCCACTTCTGATGTTAATTCATAGCTACAAGAAAAGCCACTGCTGTAAAGCTTTCAAAGGGATTGCATTCCCTTGGGAGCAGAAATCATGCTGAAAAACAAGATGTCTCTACAGACAGCTGTGGCCAGCTGGGACTATAAGTGATGTTCACAGAGCCTGCTCAGTGTTTAAAGCCCATGGAGAGGCTTTTTTTCCCTAAACCTATGAGAAAAATTAAATGTAATGTTAGATTTTATGCCCTAAAATCCTTCCTAATTCAGGGATCTGTTATAACTTCAAATTCTGTTTCAATCAAATCCTTAAGCTGGTACTTAAGAATCAGATAGTCCCCAGAAGACAGCAGTACATCTGCATGGTTGTGCAACCCTAGACCTGAGCTCTGGGAGGGCAAAAGTCTGCTGTCTTCTTTCCCCACCTTCCTATTTACTAGGCAATATAGTTGTGCATGATTTACACTCGTGTTACAATGAATTCAGTCTCAACTCAAATGCAGCTGCCACAGGCAGTATCAGTTTACTTCAAAAAAAAGTCTTCTTCAGCCTAAATTTAACTGCTTGCTTAAGTTTTCTGCTGAACTGGGATCTTCTGTGTAATGTCTGCCTGGGGACAACTGCCTAATTCTAGCACAACCTCACTTCTCTGCCATGCAAATCCCACATTCATCTGTGTGACTCTTCCTAATTATTGAATCTACTTCTCGTTTCAACCATTCACTTTATTTTTTGAAGCACTGGCCAAGCAAAACTGAAAGCAACAATGAAGCCACCAGTGAGTTTTGTGAAAAGAGAAGAGTTTGTTTCCCTTTTCACAGCAAAATTCATCATCCCTGGAATTCATGAGTGGAAGAACAGACCCACTCAACACTGAACTATCCATAAAATAATTCTTCTGTTTGATCTTCTTGTTGTTTTATAGATACACAGAGATACCTACAATACAAATGTTTACAGGAAATAAATATCAAGAGTAAACTCTAATACTCAAAACTGAATAGCACACAATGTTAGGGACTAAGTTACATTTATAAATGCACAAACATTAATGCTATCTATTCTGACTAATTGCTTAGTATGCAAGCTTCAGCAATTGCTAACTACAGTACACTTCAGGAGTATAATAAATGGTCATGCCAAAAATCTCAGAAGAGAAAAATAAACCCAGAAAAATTCTCCACCATCCTTCTAAATGATACACAGTTTTGGACAGATATTGTAATAACATAATGGTTTCATGAAATTCATTAAGACTGTCCAATATTCAAGTCTGGAACACAAAGTGACTCTATTCTAAATGCAGAGACACTCAAAATCAGAGCAGGAGCAATAGTTTTGTCAGCACTGTGTCCAAACATAACAAAAGCAGAGACAGTGAGAATCTGTACCAGTGAGAATAGGGGCAAAAGGGAGGAGAGGGAGAGGAGAGGGACCAAACACAGCCCCAGATACAACTGTTGTTGCAGAATAGTTTGAAGAAACAGCTTGGACTCTGTAAGCTGGTCTTGCCATCTCAGTGCTCAAAAATGGCCCCTGCCCTGAAAATCAATCACAACACGTAGGAGCTCTGCTAGCAAGAGCAGGTTACAGACTGTGCCTGCACAGGGCAGAAATTTTGCTGTGCCAATGGCACATGGGGCTGTTCGTTCTTTCTCTCATAAATATTTCTGCCAAAAGCTTCTAATGAAGGAAGTGGGTGATTCGCAAGTACAACTCTTTTCAGGAAAGAAAAGACCTCAAGCACTCAATACCCTGACTCAACTTCAACTCACACAACTGAATAACAAAATCTAGATCCTGTCCTGGAAATTTGCTTACACTTTAGATCATGCCACTTTTCTCATCTTGCAAAGACGTTCGTGAAGATGATCTTCCTAGCAATAGCTCCTTCTCATGGATCAGGCTATCTAGCAGGTCCTCCTGTCTGTAGTTGTGATAAACCTTCAGGAAAGCCAGAATGGTAATTGCCAGCCAAGTCAGCCAGGCAGCCCAGAGACCAAACTAGAGAAGAAAAGAAATGGTAAAGATGTCAGTACTGTTTCAGAAAGACAAAAATCAACAATCCAGGTGAATATCAAAATCTCAGCTGGACAAAACCCCATAGAGTCGCATCAAGTCACACCCAGTAATGTCCTGGCCCCACTGTTCCTCAACTGTCAAGTTATTCAGAGCTTAAAAGGAAAAACTGAAGAAAATATGTATTAAATATATTAACAATTTTTAAAAGGAAATCTGAATAATCCAGGTGCATCTGTTGAACTTCCCATGTCTGACATTCTGTCTGGCCCCATATTTTGCCTCTTATTTTAGTATTTTTTTACTTTAGAATTGCAATATATTGTAAGACATTTTCCACAAATCTCTTTCCAAGCCCTTCAGGACTTCTACTACCCCTGCAGAAGTGTTAATTTTAAGGTATTTCAATTTAAAATATTGCTTAGAAAAACCTTACAAAGTAAGCCTTCACATTCTGAAGTAACTGGTTCACTTTGGCATGAACTCAGAGAACAAGAGAAACTCACTGCAGTGCGTTCAGTGCACCTGCAAGCTCATTTATATATCTGGCATGAGAGACCTGAGCTTAAAAGCCTCAGATCTGCACTAAGTCTCATCACTAACTTAGCCTCTCTTGCTTAACTTCGTAGAAATAATTACACTTTGATTGGTTCAGGTACTTGAGTACTGATGTCCCTGCTTCATAGGATGCTCATTTGTAGTTAGGCTTTCTGGCAGAAATTCCATTTTAATTCTATGATGCCTTTAGCAAAGAAACAGTAATTGAACCCCTGTATTTCAGTTTTGACACGCTGAATATCTCATTTAAAAAATACAACAATTTAAACACTTCTAGATAGTAATACAGCTGTGTAGCCTAATAGCCAATTTAGATAAGCAAGGGCTGCTATTTTTTAAAAGGAGTTTATGTTCCTATGCGTCTTATGAGCTTTGGAAACTCTCTGAAGTATTTCTGCCCACACGTAGAATTATCTCAGTTCACCAGTAAAAAACATTTTTCAGCTATTCTACACAGCTTTGGAAAAAAAGAGATATTAATTTGGCTTTATATGACTGTATCGAAGGAACTGGAAGCTTTGCATTCAGTTTTTTAAGCACCGCTTCATTAATGAAAACTTCTGCTAAGGGCATTCAGATATTTGCTACTGCTATGGTCTTCTCAGGAGAGACAATATGAAAGAATCTATTTGGAGATATTCTGGAAGTAGCTGAATGGAGGAAAACAGACAGAGCAGGGACAGCAGGCAGGTTAGAGGCTGCTTTTAACTCAAGCCCATTGTAGGAGAATATCACACTTAAAAGGAAATGTTTGCTCTAGCAGCAAAGTCTAGCCTTTTCTTGAGTTTTTCTTTCCACTGTTTCAAATAAACTTATTTGCCCTCCATAGATAAACCTATTCTCCTACTTTCATCCACCTCTGCTCACCACACCCTGGATATCAGAAGACAGTGATCCAGGATTTTCTTCCCTGCTTGGTCCTTCCTTTAAACAGTCACAATCAGGATTCACTTTGACACTATCAGGTTAAGCAGGGACATCTGGAGGAACATGGATTGGTGTGGGGAGCCGCAGCTCAGGCTGAAGTGCTAAGCGCATGCACCTTGACTTTTGTATGGGGAGCTGCAGCTCAGACTGAAATGCTAACGGCATGGACTTGACTTTTGAGAAATGCCTTCTCTTGCATACAGAATGCCAGCTGTCCCCTTTTAAATCACAAATTGGACATAGACAATCAGTTCCCATGAACCCAAAGCTGTAGGCTGACAATGGGTTTATTTCTACTGCCCTCCCACTAGCTGGAAGATTAGGAGCTAAAGGCAAAATCTGCTACAAAATACATCCTGGCCTTGGGCTAGCGTCATAGAAAGGGGTCATTTTTATGGCATATTTCTGTCCTACATGCAGATATGTCTGAGAAGTGTATCTGTATGTGTCCAAGAGGTACAATCACCTTCATGGAGTGCCTCAGACAAGGAAATACCTCTTCTTGTGTGGGACAACACAAGAAGGATGTGTCCAAATGCAGCCCTGCATGAATGGGGCTGTCCTTTCAGAACTAGTATGTGCTGACATGCATAATTGCTCAAGTGCCAGTGTTCACTGACTTTTTTGACTTAGAGCTAGCATATTCAATAAGAAAAATCTGACAGTCTTTGAGGTTTAATTCTCAAAGATTCATCAGGAAACAGTTCTATTTGAATGACAGTAACTATTTCCAGTGGTCTGATACTTATATAGCTTAGGCATTCTCACACAAACTCATGGAAGGCAAAGCTAATAGCCTCAGGATCTAGTGCAAGTCAGACACTGTTCTGAAGAGCAATGAAGAGTTCCATAACCTCAGAGTGTGGCAACATTTGCAGAGCTCATCCTTTGGAACAATGATACATTTTCTATCCTGAGTAACCAGACCAGTGGCAGAGTCAGGTTGTCCCATGTACCCATTCAAAACTGTCTATTTGGAATTAAAAATTCAAATGTGCCCATCACTTACATCCTGACTCAGTGGAAACATTCCCATTGATTTCAGAGGAATGGTAGTTCAGCTTCAGCAATCCCAGATCAATCAGCAAATGTAGAATGAACTCCAGTAGAACCATGACCCAGCCTGACCTACCTGTGCAATAGCAAACTGGTCATAGAAAGCAGAGTTTTCTAAGTTCAGTTCGAGATCTATGTCCTGTAATTCTTCACAGCTACCCAAAGAAGGCATTTGGAGGGAAAAAAGAAAATTGTTTCAGAGATTCCAAACAGGCAAACCAAATATAAGATGAAGCAACATATTACATGTGTTTCAAACAGTGACAATGGCATGTTCTATCAAAAGATATTTAAGTTACTGCGGTAATTGGGTTGTTTGCCAATTTTCTCTAAAGCTAGGCTAAAAGAGGCATGGAAATACTTTCTTTAAAAGCAAAATTTAAAGGCAGCATCATTATATAAGTGATAACACCAATCTTCCACAAGTGGAATTGTAATAGTTACTATGAGAACAGTACACTCAGAACCCTCTTCTCCCACTACCCCCAAAACCTCCCACACGTACGCATCTGGCATCACCCCAGGCTGGTTTGCTTCACTCCTCAACCAAACAAAGTGTATGAGCCTCCATTACCTTTTGACTTCATCAGGGAAAGCCTCAGAAGAAGGAATTGTGTGGGTGTTTTTGTTTCGGATGCTCCAGCAAGGAGACGATACTCTGATGGTAAGATAGAGGCTGCCTACAGATATTACCAATAACTTGGACTTTTACTGGAAAAAAAAAATCCCAGGATTTTTGAGGTTGTCTTTCTATCTCTTGGTTGATTTCTGCAGCCTCTCTTCTCTCTCCTTTTCAGTGCTGTCGGTCATCTCGGGTTCTTATCCGAATATTCGATTAGATGTGCTTTATGTAATTGAATTGTTAACCGAATATTCGAATAACTCGATTAATCGTTGCAGCCCTAAACAGAACATTCACTGTGGCATTTTACAACATATGGCAAGGTGCAACATAAATGTATGCTCTAAGCAGTACTTTTATTCCATAACATATGACATAAAATGTCACCTTTTCCTCTCTCCACATTGTTAGTTGTTTGATAGGGGGAAAAAACCTACCTCATCGTGTTTGTTATAAGGAGCACAAGAATTATGGGATAAGGCAGAGCATTTTAGAATCTGGACATTTTTTGCACTGTAAATATCAACTATTTGTACTTTTCATTTACTTTCCATTTTTTAGCTCTGAGGTGTCCACAGCACCTTTATGCCAGCATGTATCATAGAATCATAGAATGGTAGGGTTGNTAGATATTTGTAAATGTTAATGAGATCCCATCTCAGTCTCCTCTTCTCACAAGACTCACCTGGACATGTTCCTATGCAATCTGATCTAGGTGGAACCTGCTTCTGCAGGGGATTTGAACTGGATAATCTCTAAAGATCCCTTCCAACCCTACCTTTCTATGATTCTTTGATGGTGTGCTGTGGCACAAGCAGGATGAGTGACTTGCCCACTGTGGGTCAGTGTCAGAGCCAGGACAGAGAGCCAGGAGCCCCAACTCTCAGGCCTTTGCCCTGTTTACAAGCCCACACTCCTCCAACTCTTATAGCATTTACAGATTGAGCTCTCCTTTGGAAAGGAAATTTGTTAAACTAACATTTATTTTGCATATGATTGTGACTCTTCAATAAGTGACCATGAAACACTATGGAAACTCTACTTTACTTTGTGGGTAACCAAATGGCAAAAAGACAAAAAGATTGATTCACTTCTTTTATTCCAGATGAAAAGAAAAATCTGGATTTCCACATTCCAAACGCCTTCTCCCTCTTGCTCACCTTGCATGTAATAACTACAGTTCATTTATGCATATATGAAAAGAAAAGGAAGAAAATGCATTCTTCAATACTAACCTATTTGGCATGCTTCCTTTTTCGGTAATTGCATCACACCACATGTTAAATCCTACACTCACTATAGTGCTAGCAATAAATGTGATAAACACCACAAAGGCGCTGATCAGCAGATTCAGGAAGGCATAAAAGAAAGAGCTGCAATAAAAAGGAAGAAAAATGTAACTCATAAACAGCTGAACCACCACATCAGCAGTCTCTCCAAGCAGCGTACACTGGGCAAAAAGATATCAAGTTTCCATTTGAAAAGCATCTACTTTAATTAAGAACACCTAATACGTTGCAAAACTATGGATTATGATTTTGAGTCACATTTTCTCATTTGCAAGTGGGTTTGATTTTGATTTTGGTTTCTTTTTCACCATAAGAGGATGGAGTTTTAAACCACAAATGCTAAGTGATGATTGTTCATAGACAGCATGGCTTTCATTAACTATAATGATGAAAATCACCATTGTTAAAATAAATGTCATTAGCTCAAATTGTATAGCAACTGGAGCTAAAATTATTTCATGACTAAAATGATAATTGAGACAAAAATTGCCTAGGAGAGGGAAACTAAAAATAAAACAACACAATACTGATAGCTATAATCATTTAAAGCAATGTAACACAAGGTATGGCCATCACAGGACACGAATCTCAGCTTTATGGGCAATTTGCAGAGCAGGCCAGCTTCTCCTGGGATTTCTCTGGCTTTGGTGTCATTATGTTATTTCTGCCAGCTGAATATGAATTATTGCAGCCCTGTCAAGTCTGCCCAACTAGGGCCAGCCCAAGGCATGTGCTGTGTTTGGAGTGGTAAGGGATGGAGTGCTTACAGTGGTCCCATAAGGCTAAGGAATTGTCTTCTCATCTTCCAACCTCGCTGCTTAACTCTCCTCCTTAATTCTGTTTAGTGAAAACTTACTAATCATTTTCTCATTCATCTGACCAAGTCCTTCACTCCTTGAAGCTGCTCTAAGTGGCACTTGGAAAGTCTCATTATCAAAAAACTGGACATCTACTATATTTTGGGGAAAGACTGGCAACTCCAGGAGGCAGATCATCCTACTCAGGTTATATGATGTGGATGAATATGATGAATTTCCTACCAGTGCCACTCTCATCATGCTGAGAATAGAAGGCAGAGAACAAAAAAAACCTTTTCCCTGATGGCTCATTGAATGAAAAACTGAGAAGCTTTCTGAGTCAGTGTTTGAATTCTAGGAAGGTTCTGGCCTGATCAATCCTAATTTGAACATCTTACATATGGTGAGACATATGTGACCTCAGGTAGACTTCTTTAAAACAAGATGAGGGAACAATTACTAGTGGGGTTAGGATGTTTGTTTCTAGGTTGGCATGGCTTTAGATAGGCTGTCTAAGCTCTCTCCAGAGGGACAGTCAGCTCATCTCAACACTGACAGAAAAGAAGTGAAACAAAACTAGGATGCATAGGATGCTAACCCTGACTACCTTGGACAGATCCACACTGGAGCCAGTCCAGCAGCAGCAATCCTGCTCAATAGGATCAGTGATGTTCTGGTTCTTCCTCTTATGCTTCTAACCAGAAATGGCAATTATCATTCACAGCGAGGAGCTTACATTTGTCTTTCCATCCAAACAGATCTGTTTTCAAGCCCATTTGAAGCATTAACAAATGTCTGTCTGTAATCAGAACAGCATGTGTCCTGCCTGCATTTCAGACAGATAGCAGCAGATCTGGTACAGGACAGACTTTCCCTCTTACTGGGACACTTCTGTTTCCAAGCAGCTTTCCTCTTGCCCTGTTTTACCATCTTGTGATGCTCTATGGTTATCTCATCATGCTGACTTTCTCCATCTCTGCTCCCCACAGCCTTATGCCTCCCTCCTTGTCTGGAACAAATGTGAAGAGTGTTATACAGGTGCTGATGCTCAGCCCAAAGAAGCCTGAAAGTAACTCCTAAAGGGACAATTTTCAAGGCCCTGCCCAACAGTTCTGAATTAACAACCATGTTTAGAAGCAGGCAAAACACCTGGTCCTAATTTCACTATTATAAGGCTTTTACTGGTGTTTTCTTCCAAAAATTAACTAGTTCTGAGCTGCCAAACTTGAAAAAAGCATCTAGATGCTACCAGTTGTCTGTAGGTATCCGGAGGCCTTTGAAGAAGCTGAATTTGAATGTATTAAGAAGTATGTGGTTATCTTTAGAACTTGTAAGGTGGGTTTTAATATGGGAGTAAGTTTCTAGTCTATATTTGCTATAGCATGTTTTAGTATGAGGCAGCCTGAGAGTGGTCAGAAAGAACCAGAGGGACAACACTGCTACCCAGTCCCCAGTATTACCAAAAGTGGTACAAGCCAAGGTGTGAGTAGCAGCCACTGACTCAAGAAACTTCTAGTCCAAAAAGATCTGGACATGAGTGATTTACATTTGTCATGGTCCCTAAATCACAGGAAAATTACTTTCCTTATCTAGACAGCCACCAGTACATGCTCCTGCCTTCTCATCTCTGTGCAGCTGGGTGCTTGAAGGACTTTGCCAGAATCCACAGGCTGGGTTACCTGTGCCAGGGGTTCTATTGAACATGACAGGACAGGCCACCTGAGAGCCAAGCAGATGACACAGTGCTCCTGAGCTGCTGCCTGGACTGCCAAGCCTCTCACTGTTCCTGCTGGGGCCTAGTGCACCTCGATTTGTCTGAGAACAGTGCAGAGCAGTGGCTGCTGTGTGGAGCACTCAGCATTGCTCTCATGTTGTAATCAAGCAATAGCTGTTCTCTGCGAGTTGCTATGTCCACCACAAAGGCAGGATAAACATACAGGAGAACCACCAACTGTTACCTTCTCCCCTCTCCCCAAAGACCTCTCCCACACAATCATGTTTCAAGGTTTTTCACATCCCTGGTGTACATCTGGGGAAGGAACATGTAGCGGGACCACAGTCAGGAGGCATCTGTGGGCCCCAACCTCTGACATGGCCCAGTGGATCCCGACACCCTCCACTCCAAGCCCATTACAGCCAGGCTGCACAGATGCTGCTCCCAGAGTGCCAAAGGGCAGCATGTACACAGCAGTGAATCTGGCCCCCCACCCCAAAACCCTGGAGGGCAGCATCCTCCCGAGAGGGCCCTGGACACAGGTGAAGGATATGTGGTATCTGTGCAGACAGGCACAGGCAATACAGCACCTCACGCCAGACACCTCTAGGGAGTAAGATGATGTGGATGATGTAAAAGCCCGGCGCTTCACCCTCTGGCTGCTCCCACTTGCCCCAGCCTGCAGGAGGGACAGGCACCCCCTGCCCTCCCCAGGGATACTTACTCCTCGTGCCCTTTGCAGAGGAAGAAGAGGGTCCTCCAGGCCTGCACTGTGGCCAGCAGCAGGGAGAGGAGCCCAGTGAAGATGCTGAAGCGGCAGGCAGCCTCCGGCCCCCATTCCTGCACAGTGAAACGTTGCCTCTCCACTGTCAGGTTGGCGTTGAGCCACATGCCCTCAGTGAAGAGCAGGCACCGGCCGTGGAAGTCGTTGCCATTCTCGGAGAGTGGTACCACCACGATGAAGCTGAAAAGGAAGGCCAGGAAATAGCAGATGCACTGAGCAAAGAGGAAATTGCTGAGCGCCATGTCCGCGGCTCTGCGCAGGCAGAGGGAGGGAAGGAGGGAGGGAGGGATGCAAGAGGGAGGGATGCAGGAAGGAAGGATGCAGGAGGGAGGGATGCGGAGCAGGAGCGGGAGGGGGGAGGGTGTGGGGATTGAAAGAAGGAAGCCTGCAGCAGCAGGGGGTGGGGAGGGAGAATGCGCAGTGCAATGCGATGCAATGCAATGCTTCCTCCAGGCACGGCTGCAGCCTCTCAGCCTCTCCCGCAGCCCTGACCTGCCCTCACCGATGGCTTCAGGGCTTGGGGGTGGGGAAAACGGCAAGGAAAAGCTGTTGCAGAGGGTTCCTCTTCGGGAAAATCTGGCTGCTGATACATTGCATCTGTCTGTGACCCCCCCAGCAGCAATGGGTACCACGGGTAGAGCATCTCACTGGTGACACAGGTGGCACACACCTCTCCACCAAAGAAAAGAAAACAAACAAGCCCCCCAAAAAACCCAAACCAAACTAAAAAGCTTCATCCTGGCTGCTGGATCTTAGGAAGTTTTGTCTCCAGTTCCTAAAAATCTAGACACCAACATGAAATGGTGGCAATAAGGTACATGGTGCACAGCCACCCTGGGACCTGCAGACAAAACAAGTGATTTTGTTCCTAGCCCACCTGGCCACCCCTCAACAAGATATTACAAGTGGCAATGAGGGCTTACCAGAAGTGGAATAACTTGTTGAGTTTTGGTGACTGTTAGGGTCTGGCCAGTGCTGGGATCACCTGCATTTTCCCCTGACTAACAGACAGAGTAGGGATGAAAGAAAATAACCCTAAGTTCCAGATGGACATCAAGCTGAGAACAGACCAGCACAGCAATTGTACATACATGGACAATCATTGCTCACTCAGTTCCCAGGGTCAAGCATCCACACTGCTCTGCACTGCCATGGATAACGCCCCTGCCCTGTGCTCTCAGGAAGAACTCAGCATCCCCTCAACTGTAGGGCCCAAAACTATGTGGCCAGGATGCAAGAAAGCAAAAGACATCAGAGAGGAGAAGATGGCTTGTGCTTAGTCCCCTCTGTTCCCAGCACAATAAACTGAACTGATCCAAATAGAGTTTACCCTGGATCCCAAATTAATTTTTCCATCTGAACGTGGATCCTCTTTGCAACACAAAACACCACAATTCATCTCCCATTCCAGGTAGTCATTTCCTGATCCAATCTCCAAACCATATCCAATCTGAGACCAGCTGCAGGGCTCAGATCACTTCTTAGTCCCAGAGTTGTTCCTGCTCATTTTAGGTACTCTGCCATTTCCTTGGTAGTGTTTAGAGGAGCAGATGGACTAGATGATCTCTAAAGGACTCCAAATACACTGCACCTGAGATTCAGGCTTGTGTTTCCACTGAGCAATAAAACAGTATGGTGTTAAGAGTTTATAGATACAGTCCTGAAGCAGGTGCTGGGGAGACTCTCAGGGAAGACATTAATTCAGCTTCATTGTAAATAATCTGTGATGCATATTATCTTGAAATCTTGCTCTGGTCATAAAAAATTGTATTTTAATTTTTCAAGATGAGTTATGGAGCACTGACTTGACCCTATGGGGACAGATGTGTACCCTTAACAGGAAAAAAAATCACTGGTATTTCAATCTGGTACTAAGGAGGAAAGTTTATTGCTCTTAACTTTGCTTCCAAGAAGTTCTGGGTTCCCAAAGGGTATTGTCCTTTACGTAGAAGGAAACCAGACCTGGACTGAGCTCAAAAACTCTTTTCTTTCAAAACTGATTAGATTTGACAGATACTTTTTTTTCTGAAGTTAACTTAAGAGGTCAGCACCAATATAAAAGCTCAGTTCTTGCTTACACTGGAACCTACAGAAGGGGTCAGGAGATGCCAAGGGTGCTTTGCCCAGGGCAAGCACAATGTTCAGATCTTACCCCCAGAAATCACAAGGCTCTGTTGCAGGAGAGTGATTGCAGAGGTGACATGTGAGGGTCACTTGCAGAGCATAAAAATTGTCATCGCTGATGATCAAATGAAAGCAAACACTTATTGGAGGGTTTCAGAAAATACAGTTAAGCATGTTAACAAACACATAAAGCAGCTGCGTTAAGGAGGCTGACAGCTACAGAGGCACAGTAGTTGGTCAGATGGAGTGATCACAAACTGGAGTGAGCCAAGAAACTGAAATCAGATCTTTCAGCTTTTTGTTTGACAGCTGCCTGGATTTCTCATACTCTTCTTTCACGTAAATCCTAAAGAAATAATTACACTCAGCTGGAAGTTGGTCTCTGAAATATACAGCTGTTTTAGGGAAGTAAATTTGGGGGTGTTTTAAATAGTCCTAGTTTCCTTAGCATGGTGAAACTAGGAGAGAAAGGAGCATGACAGAGAGAATGATTATTCATGGTTTCTCATGTCACAGGTCATGGAGGACACCGAAGGTCAGGCACCTGGGGAAGCAACAGTCAGCTTGGGAAGTCCCTGAGCAGCAGCTTGCTGAGAAAGGAGAGCCACAATATGATCACTCTGCAGTTGCCAGAATCCTCCATTCTTCTCCAAACAAAGTATCTGCTACTTACTGATGCTACTGCTCTCGGAGACGAGAATCCAGGCTAGATGTTACTTTGTTGGGACACACCATGGCCATTTTGGGTTCTCCTTACAACAATTGATGTTACTAGCATGCTGTCTCAGCTTTGCCATCCAAATGGAGAGAGCTGTTCCTCCAAAGAATCCTCCCATGCCTTTAGCAGTGGGCTACCACTGGAGATGTATGGTCATCATTTTGTTGCTTTTGCACTGTGGAGGAAGTCATTGGAGCAGTGATTACAATTGCCCAGGGCAGAGAGAAAGGATGATGTGTGATGTGAGAAGGTTGCACATTCCCCTAGCTCTGGCACTGCCACAGCTCAGATGTTTTCCTACTTCAGCAACATCTTAAACATGACATCCCAGACCTCCTACCTACTGCTTGCTCAGTCCAGGGCACCATCCTGGGCATTTGCACAGGAATTGAACTTCCATTTCCATCAGGGAAGAAATCCCAAGGTGACCGTGTGCCAACGTGAGGTTGAAGATGACTTGCTCAGCATCAGGGAGAGTGAAAGAAAACAAAGTACAAAGTTTGTTAATTCTGTTTCTCTGAAAAACAAAACAAAAAAAAAAAAAACCAAAAAAAAAAAACAAGCCATAAAAATTAAAAAGGCTGCAAGATCATGTGCCATTGCATCTCAGTGATAAGCAGAAAACTAATCTGGATAAATCAAGATCAAATATACCATACTTGCCTGTATTCCCTTCAGCTCCATATCTCCTCCTAACCTCCGGGCAAATCCTCTGTAGATCAAGTAACACTGTATGAATTGCACTGATGTGGAATGAGTGATTGGGACTGTGGGTTTGGCTGTGCTGTTCCATGCTCCCTCTCAAGTCATTAATTATGCCATCTGACATGAGCAGTGCTCTCAAGTTGATATTTGTGAGGTAAGTGATGAATTTCCTCTCCTCCTGATAGCTCATTAGGATGTGTTTTTTAAAGGGAAAATTTGCTGAGGAGTTAATTATTCAAGCTAAAACATTTTTTGTGAGCAACTTTATTTATGTATGTATTTATTTTACCTTGGATATATCATTTCTGTGGCCCAACCAAAAGTAATGACTGCATGCCTAGAAGGTGGCTACCATCTTGATACCAGCAATATGCAGTTTATATCTGAAGAGAAGGCACAGAATCAGAGCAGTACCTTTGCAGAAAGATGCCGAGGGAGCAATATATCTGTATTCTAGGCAGAAAAAAAAACTAGTCCAAATGGCTACTTTTGAGTCAGCCCTTGAACCACCCAAAGGCAACTTCTACCTGATTTCCTTGAGCTCAAATGTCTGCCTCAGTATGTTTTACCAAATGTTTTAGCAAGCACAGTTTTCCCATGTAATGCAGCAAACCATCTCCAGGCTCTGGAGTCTATTTTATTCAGACAGATTTATTATTATATTAATCCATTATTATTATTATTATTATTATTATTATTCCACGAGTCTTGACTTACAGTATTTGAAACTAATAGGATCCAGGCATCCCACATACCATCTTATGGCAGTTACTGCAACTACCACTTTTGGGGAGAGGCTTCTCATGGTAATCACTGTCTTTAAGAAGGTGTCTGCCACTAGTTCAGAAGGATTACAGACAAAGTACCCAACTGTCAGCCACCTGTCACATCTGCATTTCTTCACAGCTACTACTGTGTCATGAATGTCTCAGGGCATCTCATCTGGGAACATCTTGACATTTTGCTGCTTTTTTTTTGGTCCAAGTATGTTGAAAAAACAAAGTATCTTCATTCTGCTAGGAAAGCTGTCTTGTCTGTGAGGCTGTTACAGCACAGAAGATGCCATGCTGACAGATATTAATGGAGCGGTTATCAGGAAGAAGCTGAATGTCATTAATGTGTCCAGATAGAAAACCCTCAGTATTTTGATATCCAAAGAAAAACAAATACATTCAAGCCTATTCACATTCTGAACTAAACAAAGCCAGGCTGTGGCTAAAACACAAAATATGACACTTTTCATAGTGTCATTAACCCCAATCTCCAAGTGACTAGTGCATGTCAGACCTCATGCAGCACCTTACAGCCTGTGAGAGCTGTAACAGCTAGCAAAGGCATGGTCCCAAAATGGCACATCATTTGCTCCCCTACCTCTCCTGTCTTCTTTTAAGGAGAACAGACGTCATGGCGAGGGTAGGACAAACTCTAGCAAGGCTCTAAACTCAGGTTCTGCAGAGGTAAAGAGTGCACGGGAAAAACAAGCTTCAAGAGTGAACGTGTATTTTATTCTAGCACCAAAAAGATGTTAGAAAAGCATGGGAGGGTTGATAACTCCTTAAAAGAATAAAAAGAATGAAAGAGAGGAAGAAAGATGACAGAAGAGATATCAGAAAACTAGAAACCCACTGAGTTTGAGCAATCAAAACCCAGCCTGAGGATAAATATAACTCTGCCCCATTTTAGATTAAATGGGGTCATTATATATTACATCAATAGCTTATATCTGCAGCTTAACCTGTGACTGCAGTATCACCAGATCCAAAAGTCAAGCAGTCACCAAGGTCCTGAGTATCTGAGCAGTGCCAAATCTGCTCAAAACTCTGCACTTCAAAGCTTGTGCTTTCTGTACTTACAGACATTCGGCATCAAAATCTCCATGCACACATGTAGCAGTTTGCTACAGTGTTCTGCTCTATTTCAACTGGTTTTTTTCTGCCTGGACAGTTCATAGAATCACAGAATGGTAGGGTTGAAAGGGACCTTTAGAGATCATCCAGTCCAACACCCCTGCAGAAGCAGTTCCCACCTAGATCAAGACACACAGGAATGTGTCCTGTCAGGTCTTGAAGACCTCCAGTGAAGGAGACTGTGTTTGTCTGGCCACATCTCCATCTTTTTTCCTACCTTTTTNAATTAAAAAGGCTGCAAGATCATGTGCCATTGCATCTCAGTGATAAGCAGAAAACTAATCTGGATAAATCAAGATCAAATATACCATACTTGCCTGTATTCCCTTCAGCTCCATATCTCCTCCTAACCTCCGGGCAAATCCTCTGTAGATCAAGTAACACTGTATGAATTGCACTGATGTGGAATGAGTGATTGGGACTGTGGGTTTGGCTGTGCTGTTCCATGCTCCCTCTCAAGTCATTAATTATGCCATCTAACATGAGCAGTGCTCTCAAGTTGATATTTGTGAGGTAAGTGATGAATTTCCTCTCCTCCTGATAGCTCATTAGGATGTGTTTTTTAAAGGGAAAATTTGCTGAGGAGTTAATTATTCAAGCTAAAACATTTTTTGTGAGCAACTTTATTTATGTATGTATTTATTTTACCTTGGATATATCATTTCTGTGGCCCAACCAAAAGTAATGACTGCATGCCTAGAAGGTGGCTACCATCTTGATACCAGCAATATGCAGTTTATATCTGAAGAGAAGGCACAGAATCAGAGCAGTACCTTTGCAGAAAGATGCCGAGGGAGCAATATATCTGTATTCTAGGCAGAAAAAAAAACTAGTCCAAATGGCTACTTTTGAGTCAGCCCTTGAACCACCCAAAGGCAACTTCTACCTGATTTCCTTGAGCTCAAATGTCTGCCTCAGTCTGTTTTACCAAATGTTTTAGCAAGCACAGTTTTCCCATGTAATGCAGCAAACCATCTCCAGGCTCTGGAGTCTATTTTATTCAGACAGATTTATTATTATATTAATCCATTATTATTATTATTATTATTATTATTATTCCACGAGTCTTGACTTACAGTATTTGAAACTAATAGGATCCAGGCATCCCACATACCATCTTATGGCAGTTACTGCAACTACCACTTTTGGGGAGAGGCTTCTCATGGTAATCACTGTCTTTAAGAAGGTGTCTGCCACTAGTTCAGAAGGATTACAGACAAAGTACCCAACTGTCAGCCACCTGTCACATCTGCATTTCTTCACAGCTACTACTGTGTCATGAATGTCTCAGGGCATCTCATCTGGGAACATCTTGACATTTTGCTGCTTTTTTTTTGGTCCAAGTATGTTGAAAAAACAAAGTATCTTCATTCTGCTAGGAAAGCTGTCTTGTCTGTGAGGCTGTTACAGCACAGAAGATGCCATGCTGACAGATATTAATGGAGCGGTTATCAGGAAGAAGCTGAATGTCATTAATGTGTCCAGATAGAAAACCCTCAGTATTTTGATATCCAAAGAAAAACAAATACATTCAAGCCTATTCACATTCTGAACTAAACAAAGCCAGGCTGTGGCTAAAACACAAAATATGACACTTTTCATAGTGTCATTAACCCCAATCTCCAAGTGACTAGTGCATGTCAGACCTCATGCAGCACCTTACAGCCTGTGAGAGCTGTAACAGCTAGCAAAGGCATGGTCCCAAAATGGCACATCATTTGCTCCCCTACCTCTCCTGTCTTCTTTTAAGGAGAACAGACGTCATGGCGAGGGTAGGACAAACTCTAGCAAGGCTCTAAACTCAGGTTCTGCAGAGGTAAAGAGTGCAC
>WBNH01000176.1:0-39767 GCA_013401255.1 Urocolius indicus | reverse complement strand
GGTTGAAAGGGACCTTTAGAGATCATCCAGTCCAACACCCCTGCAGAAGCAGTTCCCACCTAGATCAAGACACACAGGAATGTGTCCTGTCAGGTCTTGAAGACCTCCAGTGAAGGAGACTGTGTTTGTCTGTCCACATCTCCATCTTTTTTCTTACCTTTTTGCTGGAAAGTATATTTAAAAGGGGTAATTCTTAACACATGCATAAAGCTAGCTGCAATTTTGCTGGTTTTGCTACTGGCAGACCTCTGATCCTCAGAACAAACCTGCCTTTACTGGTGATTGAGACTTTCTAGAAGTGAGGCTGACGCCCAGAGCCTGGTGTAAGGAGTACTCAGCACCCACAGCACTAACTATCCAACTCTGAGCCTTCAGAACTTCATGCACAGGTTTGGGGTTATTCCCTGAAGAGCACTCAAACATTTCCCAGCTTTATTATGTCTTTGGAAAAGAATTTCAGCCTTAGATTTGTTTTATTTTTTCTTCCCGTTTTCTTCATAAGAGCATTTCTCTGTGCAGTCACTAACTAATTTGTATCTTTTTCCTGGGAAATTCTCAAGGTCATCAATAAACAATCTACCACAAAGAGAGATGACAAAATACAAAAGAATAAAAATCTCCCTGTAAACCACACCATGCTTTTGAATGAGTTATCATTGTGACCGAAAAGGCTTGCAGTTGCATGGGGAGATATATCTCTGCTGATCATTCTAATTAAACACAAGTTGAATCACATTTTAGGGGGGTGAAAAAAAAAAAAAGTATCTTAAACCCTTGTCCAAGTAACTGTCTGTTACAAATCAGCATGTCTCAATTAGTTCCAGTGCTGCTGCACTGCTTTATACCAAAGGAGATTCTGACCCACCTGTCTTCACCGGTTCCTACACACACAGACGTATCTCCTAAGAGCAGCTAATGGGTGGCATGCCAATTAGTAGCATGTAGCTGCTTTATGTGTGGCATATTGCACCGTGCATTGATTTTTAATCTGCTCAAACTAGCGTTTGTCATGCAGGGCGATAGGCTGATGTGAGAAATAGCCTCTTCATTTTCCCTGACAACTATTAACACTGAGCAACCAGTCTTCAGTTCTTGAGCCGCAGGCAACCACTCCTGCCAAAATCAAATGCAAAGACTGAGGAAGGAGATGGGTTGCAAAATTAAAGTCTGTCTCAAAAGTGAATAAATCAGGACAGAGAGGCACGTCCTTAATTTCTGGAGACAGGAGGAACTTTGCAGTAACTGTTTACCTCTGATGAGGCAGTGAGTGAAAAGACAACACAAAATATGAAAACGAAGCTTTGCTGCTGCCTGTGGATGGGACACTGAAGGGACAAGGGGAAAGTGGGATTAAACTGATTCTGGAGACATAGATTAAGAGTAAAGTAGAAAGGTCTTGGGTCTTTTCCACCAGACAATCGTGTCACAGCCCACACTCAGCATCCTAAAGGCTGTCAACTTGAGTAAAGTCCCACCACTAAAATACACATTGGGCAGGTAGCTGTGAATGCAGAAAGCCAGACCCAGTAAAACACAAGGCACAAAGACTCAGAAGGAAATGAGGTAACTATGGCCCTCAGATAGCTCCAGAGTGTATTGTGGCCTCATTAGTCATATTGTTCATATGTGAGATAATGACCAATATTCTTCAGCTCAGCTCCTCAGCTGAAGGCACTGATACTAACCTAATTACAGCCAGCAGGACATCTGACCTGGAACATTATCTCTCTAGGATACTGAGAAGGAAGTGAAAACAAATAATTAAACAAAGAAAAAGAGCTCCAGGTCATCACATTCCTGGCTCAGTACAGTTTTCAACTCAGCAGATAAAACCACAAAAGCCAGGTGGTTTTGCAGAGCTCCTGATTTTAGTCTATGTCAAAAGCAACTAATCAACACTGGCTGGCTCCAGCTTTATCCCATGTATGGAGGTCAGGTGTGCATCAGTTTCTTTCACTGGTAAGCAGAAAAAAATTGGATAGACCTATTTGGTTTAGAAAATAGTAAACCCATGGGCTTTCTGAAGGTGAGAGGACTCCCAAATGTCTTACGTTGCTATTGCTTTCTTGTCATTAGCCTCTTCTGTTACAAGGTGTTTGCAAACTGTAGTCCTGCTCAGGCTTTAGAAACTTAAAGGTTCAACTATTTAGCCCCCTTCTCATTACAGTATTATTAGTTTGCAATGTGCAAGGATTGGTTATAAAATGATGTCGTGGAATTTGTATTTAAAAGCCAGTACGGTGAGGATAAAGCCCAGTGCTTGAGTAAATCCTGAGGTCTCCAGAAGTTCTTGCAAAGCTGAGATGTAGATGAATGCACTATTACTGGCAAGGGCATCAAAGGTTTTGAAGGATGCTTAGGGATTAAAAAAAAAGAAAAAGGAAGTAAATAAAAATACAAGTAAAATAATGATTAACAAATCAGAGAGTCACACGTGAGCTCAAAATTAACTACTTTGTAGGTTCAAAGAGAGATCCCACCTTGTGTCAAGGGCACATGCATTTTACATTGATCAAAGCAGAGATTTTAATACTTGACATAGGAGATGAAATATAGATCTGTGATTTGCAAAGTAGAAAGATAACAACAACAGCAATAATGAGACATCAAAACAGATCTGAATGTCACACTCCTGAGTGCAACCATGGTGATACTTTATCTTGTTGCAGAGATGAAAAGACATAGAATACGAACTCATAACTGTAACAAGTACTTTAATAAGCTATGAGAAGGGTATTCAGTAAGGTTTTTGCTGTTTATTGTCATAAGTAATATTTCTTGTCCTTGTGATTGATCAACCATTGATAAATAATGCTTTTTACCAAAATGCAGAGTATGAGCAATATTTGCACAAGTGCCATGTGATGTTTGGATGTTCCACTAACACTGTCTCTACACCCACAGTAACAGACAGACCTATTTGACTCTGTACTCTTAGCTGGCCATAACTAGGACAAATTTAGTTAATATGTTCATTCGAGAGTCTCCTGCCAAGTGATACAGGACCTACTAGCCAGGCAACATTGTTAGATGGCTTGCAGAGCAGAGGCAGACTGTGTCCAGTTGGCAGAGGAATTTATGTCTGTCTGCATCTTTCTCTGCTCCTATATCCTAATGCCTTTCCTTCTTCAGAAGGGGCACTGAACCATCTCCAAAAACAACTCTTCCTGGGAAATTTAGATTTAGCAATGGAAAAATGTAACACTGAAAAAAAAAATCGATCGTCTTGCCCAAAAGATTTCTCCATGCTTACAAAATCACAGAATCTCAAGAGCTGGAAAGAAAGTCGAAAGCTCATCCAGTGCAACCCCCCTGCCAGAGCAGGACCACCTAGAGTAGGGCACACAGGAAATTGTCCAGCTGGGTTTGAAAGTCTCCAGAGAAGGAGACTCCACAGCCCATCTGTGCAGCCCCTTCCAGTGCTCCCTCACCTGAATAGGGAAAAAGCTTTTCCTTGTGTTTCTTTGGAGCCTCTTCTGTTCCAGCTTGTACCTGTTGCCCCTTGTCCTGTCATTGGACATCACTGAGCACAGCTTGACTCCATCCTCCTCACACCCACCCTGTAAAGAAGTAAAAACAGTAAAGAAGTTTTCCCTCAGCTCCAAGTGGAACTTCCTATGTTCCAGCTTGTGCCTCTCTCTCCTTGTCCTGTCAGTGGGCACTACAGAAAAAAAATTGGCTCCATCCTCTCAACACTCCCCCTTTAGGTACTGATAAGCATTGATAAGGGCACCCCCTCAGCCTCCTCCAAGCTGAAGAGCCCCAGCTCCCTCAGCCTTTTATCAGAAGGGAGATGCTCCAACTCCATCATCTTTGTGGCCCTGTGCTGAGCTCTCTCCAGCAGTTCCCTGTCCTTCTGGAACTGAGGAGCCCAGAACTGGACACAGTATTCTAGATGTGGTCTCACAAGGGCAGAGCAGAGGGGGAGGAGAACCTCTCTCCACCTACTAGTCACACTCCTTCAAGAGCTACCAACCACAATGCAACTCCAAACTTGTCTCTTTCCAAATGTACATATCATGGTAGAAGTGGCAAAACAGTGAAGGAAACACAAGAAATGGAACAACCTTTTGTGAGGGTGCAGAAGGAGATCTAAAAACTTCACTTAACATCAATTTTTCCTGCTGCAAAGGCCTCAAATGTCCATTGACAGTAGCTGGCTGAACTCACAGGACTCTGCTTTTCCTGACAAATTCTTATGTAAATTCCTGTTGTTTAAGAAAATACTCTCTCCCCTCAAGTAAGTATAAAATTTGCCTCTTAATTAGGAAATTTCTGCACTGTGGAAAAAAAAAAAATGGCTATATAAATGTGAAATGCTTTTATTAAAATGTAATGGAAAATTGAGTGCTGTATTGACACTGTAAAACGGACTGTATCACTTTTATACTGTGATATGCAAATCCACTCATTGTTATTGCAGATTAGGAGACTGAATTTGCTAATGTTTTTTAATAATGTTTATTATATTTCTCTGACAAAAAAAACCCACCCATTAAAATACCACTTAAAGAGCACGAAGACTGCAGACATCTGAAATTAATTCTGATTTTCTTTTCTTTCTTTTTTTTTTTTTTGGTAGAAAAAGCAAGTTTTAAAAATTCAAATCTGCATTTTTCTGGTTTTACAAATAGCCCACCAAATCAATATTTCAGGAGGGTGAATCAATATTTCAGTAACACTGTGATGTAAAGCCAAAAAAAATTGGTCTATTAACATCTTTTTATTAGCATGTCAATTGCAGTGCACAAAATTTGCACATATGGGTAAAGAAATTGTTTCCTGAAAATGTGCAAATTGCTACTTCACTGAATGTAAATGAAGTGCTAATTGCTCTTTGCAAACAATATTTATGCAAATTATGCCCTACTAATACACAGCAGCCTGGAGTTTACATTTACATTTGTCTCATCTATATTTTCTCCATCCATTTGACAGTGCCTGGACATCAAGACTTGGGCTATTACTCACTTGCTTTTCAAGACATTTTATGGAGACATGAAGGGGTGAAGAATGGGGAAGGACCTGCAGGCAGTAATATATCACGATCTTGAAGGGCAACAGAGCTAAATCGGTTTTGTTATTTTGGTTCATCATTCACTAAGCAAAGTATTTGCAATAAATGATTTATATCAAATTTGCCTTTTATACTGTTTGCCTTTTGACCTATGATATGTTGGGAAATTCTCTAGAAAAGCCATTTAAAAAAAAACCCTCTTGTCTCCAAACTATACAGAAAATAAAACAGCAGACACCATCAAACCAGACATTGAATTCAAATGGATAAATTTGGACTTTGAGGTTTTTCTTTTACTGATGTTAATCTAATTTTAAGAGTTTATTCTTTTTTATTTTTTACCCCTCATTAATGCACCATTAATTTGGAAAAGTCAACACACATTGTTTAGAATTTCTCGGTCATGAGTAAGAAGAGATTTTAATCACTGAAAGAGTATCTGTTTGGGAATGCTCATGAACATTGACTGGAATTTTTCATCTAGAAACCCTGGAAATTCACTGTACACTGCACAATATTGTATTTCCTGAGCTGAAATTCTTCTACTCTTTATGCTATGGGTTTTCCCACCAACTTCAGTGATGTTCAGATTGGAAAAGACATTTAAGATCAAGTCCAAACATTAACCTAATACTAAACCCTCTCTAAACCAGGTCCTTCAATGTTTAGTTTCCAAACTTTTATTCTCTGATATAAAACATGATTTTTCTTTCTTTTTATGGTTGTAGGTAAAACTTAGGGAAGAAAATAACATCAATTAATCCACTACCAATCAAAACCAGAGTACAATGATGGGAAATACAACTAGATCTTAAAAACGACCTTGCCCCTCCTTTTTCCCCTGGCTCAGTTCTGCTCCTTGATTTATCTCTACCTCCTCTTCTCCACTGGCAAATGGGAGTTGTGATCAGCTCATCTCAGTTGGTCCCTTCCACTCCTTCCTCCTCAGAGAGTGAAGGCTCCCCACACTCCTCGTTTGCTCCAGCATGGCATCCCTCCCACAGGACACAGTCCTTCATGAACTTCCCTGAAGTGAGTTCTCCCTGTAGGCTGCAGCTCCTCGTGATGTGCTCCAGTGTGGGGTCCTTCCAAGGGCTGCAGTCTTTCAGAAGCAGACTGCTCCATCATGTGCTGCCCACAGAGTCATGGCTTCCTTCAGGTACGTGTACCTGCTCTGGTGTGAGGCTCTGCATGGGCTGCAAACACATCTCAGCTCCACCTTTACTCTCCTGCAGGGGCAAGGTCTTCCTCACCATGGTCCTCACCACAGCTGCAGGGAGGTTTGTGCTCAGGCACAGCTCCTCCCTTCCTCACTGACCTTGGTATTTGCAAGGCTGTTTCTCCCTCATCCCACTTCCTCCCCCTGCTTCCTCTTGCACTGCAGATTTTCTCTTCTTAAATAGTGATGGCAGAGGTGTCTTGGTCAGAGGTGAATCTGACTTGGAGCTGAGGAAGCTTCAAGCAGCTTCTTGTAGAGCTATCACTTCTGTGCTTACCCCACTACCAAAAAAGACCACAGCACACAAATACAGTACATAAGGCTTCAGGCTTTTCATTTTGGAGCTTCTCTGAAGGTTTCTTGCTTTGAAAAGCTCTCTGTGAGTGCTTTCATACCCAATCCTTTCTCTCAGGGTAGATGGGAAATAGCATCTTCCATCCTTCGTTCTTTTTCACAGGGCTTTCCAGGATGGGTCACTTCACCTTCCCTAAGAAATATTGTCTCTTTTTCCATATTGCTGTTAGAGGGAGTCTGTGAAATACAGGTCTTGCAAGAGATGCATAAAACCACTTCCTCCAGCACTGGAGATTTCTTCTATATCTCCAGAGCCATCCAGATCTCAGGTACTTTCCAGGGAAGTTTTTAATTATGTCTCAAATTTAGCTCTAGGTCAACAATTGTGATTTCTTAGGATTAGAGTGTATAACAGAGTGCCTCTGGCTCAGTGAGTTACCTCACCCCAGCTGAGCTGCAGCAGTCACTTCTGTCTACTCCATAAAATGCCTTAATTCTAACTTCCTTGAAAGACCTTTAAGCTAATGTGGCTTACATAAAATAACTTTCCTTTTTTCTTCCTGCTGCCCTCCTTTCCATTGCTGAATGCAAACTGCTGAATTTGTATCTACATTTGGGACCATAGGTTGATGCTTGTCTCTTTAGCACTGGCTTGACTTCAATTTTCAGTAGCAGCCTCCAGCAAAACCAACCTGCACATGTTCTTCATAGTGACAAAATGTAAACAGGCTTTCCTGCATCTCATCAAACCTATTTTGCAAGAATATGGAAAGAGTTTAAATGCTGCAGTATTAAACTGCAGTATTAAACTGGGACTTGGAATGGCTTGGCGATCCCCAAAGAGTTTTCTAATTCCCATTCTGTTAATTTTCTCCAAAGACCCTGCCCCACTGCTGGAGCGGAGTCCCCTGGTAACACTTTCTTACCTCCAGTGAGTCAGACTATGTTTATGATCACATTTTTAATTACTCCAGAGAACATATGTTAATGCTCATCTATCTTCAGATTAAGGAATGTTGTGAAAGTCGGGAGCCATATGGCTCCCATCTACAGAGAGGGAAAAGGTGTGTCAAATTCCTCACTCCATTAGCTTCTAACAAGATTAAATTTACATCCAAGGCTGGGCACAGCTTTGGAGCCTGCAAGATGAGGGCTGGGATGTGCAGCCAGTGCAGCACGTGCATCCCTTGGAGCTGCACCATTCTCAGGGCATAGCTCAAAGCTGCAGGGCACCAACAGCCCGCTCTGCAGCCCCAGGTGTAGCAAGCACAGCACTGTCTGCCTAGAGGATGTGTTTCAATGTCTTGGTCAGAGGTGAATTGTCATGTGTGAAACATTCATCACCTGCCTAAGCACTCTGTATAATCAGGGTTTTTTTCAGCATGTTTTCTGCATGAGAATGTAATTTTTTGGGCCAGGAAAGCAGCGTGACGAGCAGCGAATGAGTTGCAGCCTGAGGAAAAGTCATTGGAGTTTAAAGTCCTCAAGTTTAAAGCCACAGCTTAGAAGCTTCACAGTTAGTTTTCTTAACTCCCAATACCTAAAAGAGATTTGTCAGGGACAGTAACAAAAACATCAGGTTGACACTTGTCAGTGCAGGGGCACATTATGTCCACAAAGGCAAAATCAGCACTTTCTCAATAGTTGAATAATGTTGATGCAATATTACTTTTAGTCACAGTGAGGTAATACTATGTCCCTTCCAGTTTGAAAGGAATTGGTTTGCTCTTGTTTTTCTTTTGCTGTCAAGGAAGGCACAGCACAAAGAGCAATCTGAGTTCATCCCTTCCTCAGGCAGCCAGGACAGAAGTGCTGGTAGGATTCCTACGGAGGGATGATCACTTATAGATAAAGTGGTTGTAGAGGTGTCACTAAGGGCACACTTTGCTCTTCAGGTTTTTATTCCTGGTGATGATATGTGAGAAGACAAGAATGTTTCTTGCTCTTAGACCTGAGGCTGAATTTCTAGTGCTGGCAGTTGGGGAGGAAAAAGCACAAACACGTCCTTGGGAACACAGGACATCTCCTATGGCAGCCAGAGGAATACAAAGGCATATTGTTATTTTTAAAATGGATTTTCTGAATACAACTGCAGTTTAAAATATATGTATAAATAGCAATCCCCAGGGTCTGCTAATGTCAGTGTCCTCCTAAACCAACAACTACTAGTAGTTTTGGTAGAAGGTGTCACGCTGCCTAATACCTCTCACACTGGTGTAAAAGGAAAGTCTCACACACATATACACACACATCCCATTGTCAAAGCAAGTATCTGGGATTTTTAGCAGAGTCATTGAGAAAAGCTCTGACACACAGTGCCCAAGTGTGAGAGAAATCTATGTTTCTCAAACACATCAATATTTTATGATCCCATGATAAGGGCTTTACACTCACCACCCCGAGGCAGGGGGGCTGCTGCCAGCACTGCTTTGCAGAGTTGGCTGTCGGTCTCCCAGCATATGCCAGCTCTCAGCATCATCACCTCACTGCTGAAAACCTCCAATATCATAGAATCTTAGAATCATACAATGGTAGGGGTTGAAAGGGACCTTGAGAGATCATCTAGTTCACCCCCCTGCCAAAGCAGCTCCCATCTAGATCAGGTCACATAGAACTGTGTCCAGGTGGGTTTTGAAGCCCTCCAGAGAAGGAGCCTCCACACCCTCCCTGGGCAGCCTGTTCCAGGGCTCCCTCACCTCAACACTGAAATAGTTTTTTCTTATGTTTAAATGGAACTTTGTGTGTTCCAGCTTCATCCCATCACCTCTTGTCCTGTTGCTAGAAAAGGGAAAATAAGGGATGTCACAATCTTCTGGCACATATGGAGACAGCAAAAGTCTCAGAGATGGGAGAGCACACAACACCCTATGGAACATTTAATGGTACTTCACAATTAGAATTCCCTAATTCACACACTCTTCGCTCTCTGAGGGCTACCTGGGCAAAGATATTCTCCCTCATATGAGCTGCCATCGGCTCCCCTCCATGTACCAGAAGAGTAAATTCAAACCAAAGCAGCCTCACATTCTTTGCTTTGTTAAAGTGATTCACACTTTCAGATGATAATATTGTTTAAAAAAAAAAAAGAAATCTAGAGAAAGAGCTAGTTATAAAGCAATTCCCTAGTGACTCAGGCATTGCAAGAGAGCTGTTAGATGCTGAGACAGCAGTAGGATTACCTACACAGAAGAGCACATATTCAGTGCCAGGGGATAACTAAGCAGGGAAACATGAGATTCCTGAAAGCTGAGAGCATTGAGTGAGAAGCTGTCTGAATGAATGAAAAGAAAACATCCTGCATTTCATTGCTTTTGGCTTAATTCCTGAGCACTGTGAGAAGAATTCCCTGGCATGGTAAAAATCTCTTGTCTCCCTTATCAAATTTGTGGTTAATGGATTGCATGAGCACTGCAGAGACTGTTTGCATTACCTTTCTTTCCCTTGTCAGGCTGTAATTGTGTTGCTCTCTTTGACTTTGCAACAGAAGTTATGAACAAAAACGTGTTGTGAGTAGTGCTGCTTTGCTCAGAGTCTTCAATCTAGTGATAACTTCTTCAGTGTAGGATATAATTTGGAGGCCAACCCTGTCAAAACCCGGCACACAAAATTCCAAGACATTGTGTAATTAATATAATTTATTCAAATGACAAATTAGACCACAAGGATTTATTTATTCCAGTGAAGCCCGTCTCCTTTCTCTATTTCCATTTCTAGGCTGTAATCTTGGAGATGTTTTAAAACAGATATAAAAACTATTCGTCAGTGTTCACAAACATCCACCAAAAGCTAAATTTAGCCTTGGTGTTAGTCCTAGAACAAAGATAAAAATTACCTGTTTCCAAAGGAAGGTGTAGCTTTAATTAGCCTCAACTTCTGACACTTTCCATGACATGTTTTTTTTTCTGAAAGCCACTGTTTCTTTTGTAATCTTTTAATTCCCAGCCTATGATCATAGTCCAAAACATTTGCCTAAGCTTACAAGCTTTATCTTTTCTCCAGTGTATTTGATGGCATTTGGAACAGGTCTGAAATAGCTTTTTTAGAGAAGAGTTTGTTCTTCTCTCTGAAACATGTTCAGGGGAAGTTCGCTGTGGCAGGTAAGGGCCAGAAACCTCAACAAAGCCTCTCTTCTCAGAGTGCTCCCTTTGCCACTACATCAACTCCACCACAGGACTGTCTTCCAGCATCCCAGATGCTGCCTCCTCAAACAAACTGTTTGAAAAGTCACTTTTCCTCTTCCTTAGAGAAAAAGTAATTTGCAAGAGGGAAAAACACTTAAGCCAAAAGGGATCTCAATGGCTAAAGGACAATGCTTAGAGATGTGCAACAGATAATTTGCCTCATAAAATTATACCAGCCATAGATAGAAACTTTAAAATCTTACTCAGCTTCTCTTTCTCTTAGCATCCTGCCTGACTGGGGTCTTATTTTCCCTATAACAATACATAGTTGCATTTCACTCCCACATTAAACACTTAAAACAATTTCAGTGATGATTTCTGTTGGCTGAGCTTTGTGTTGAGTAAGTCTTTTAATCTCCATAGTCAGCTTCTTGGGGAAGAGACCACATTACTCAAACCACAATGATGTATTCCATTAAAAATATGTCCTCACTGACACATCAGGGGTTTGTTTGTTTTGTATAAGGTAATTCAGGTAGGTAGACACCAATAATTCACCTATTTTCCATGCTAAAGAGTTGCAGTGTATCTAACTGTTCATCTATTTGCCTTTTTTCAAATCTATCTTCCTCCCTCCATAGGATGCAGGGCACAAATACAGGACAAGATAAAACAGTCTGGAAGCTTGTTTCCATCCCAGATTCCTCAGCAATGTGGAGGTAAAAACCTCTGTCCAGGAGACAGAGGAGGGAGAGCTTTGCATTTTCAGAATCTCCTTCACTTTTCCCAATTTCAATGAAAATTTCAGAGACTTCAGAATAGAAACAGTGTGAATGAGAGGAAGTACCCTTTCCCAGCCTGCTCTAATAAGCAGCTGTGAGGTATCTTTGCTAGCGGGGAACTGACTTTCTAAAGTCCCTTCTCATACTACTGGAAAAGTATCAATTTTATTCTCATTGTCCCTGCATCAGAGTTTATATAAGAAATGCTGCCTCTCACTGAGTTTGATTTTGTATGTTTTATGGGTCTGAGTATTTTAGTTTCAAATAAAACCCCCAACATTTTAGCTGAAAACATGTAACTCTTCTTTACATCTAGAAAACATAATGCTGCAGTGCAATCTTTGGCTCTGAATGTGCACCTATAAATATCTTAACCAGGAGCTCAGCAACAAGCTATTGTTCCTCCCACAGCAGCACAATCTGCCTCGAACTCGAACCTCGGAAGCAAGGGAAATGTGAAGTGGATACAGAAAGGGAACATATTCCTCTCCAGCTGACAACTCAAGGTTATTTCTGAAGTAAATTAAGTGTTGCTAAAGAGATTTCTCTCTCTTCTCTGATAATAAAGTTGCAACATGCTGAATTTGACTGCTTTTCATTACAGAAGCGCTGAACAGGTCAGAGGGTGGGAAGGTTCAATTTGTTGTTTCAGTGCATGGTGCCAAACAGCTTTTTGCTATGCTGAGGGAGTTTAACCTTTGATCTCCCTAAGTGCAGACCACATGGGTAAGGTTTAGCAGAAGGTAGGCAAATTCTCCAGGCTCCCCTTTCTGCAAAATATCTCCTGATTTTTATGGGTTATAGACGTTGGAGAAAGGACTTGAACATCCAAATTTCAACCCCCTTTGACACTTTGTCAAAAGAAGCACTCGGAGGCAAAATTATGTCTGCTACAACAGGGCAGGTTCAACAGACTGTTCAAGCACAACTGAGAGCAGCTGAAGACCCCAAGTCCTGTTTCAAGCAGATGAACAGTATCTGTCTGACCAACGGACATCGTTTACTGATGTCTAGATTTACAGAATGATCCTCCCTTTTGCATCTTGCAGTCGTTTCCTGTAAAAGAAGGGTGATATAACCCTTCAGGTTATGGTGTCACACCACAGTTTCTACAAGCAAAACATTCCAGGAAGGAAATAAAGATGAATATTTATCTATGAGATCATTCAGTATCTGCACAGAGTGACAGGGCATTGCACATGCAGAAAGGTCTCCTTTGAAGGAGTTTGTATTGGGGAAGCAGAATAGGACAGGCAACAGCAAGTCAGTTCAGCCCAATCTGTACAGAAAAGGCTCTTCCTTAGGAGCTAGTAAAGAAATGCAAGGAGAAGAAGTCTGTAAGGACCTAAGCCACTAGCTAAATATAGATGTCCCTCTCTTGCCAGGCAGCTGTCTTCTCCACCACAGGTCTTCAACCACCACACACCAACAGCGTGTTCCTGTCATGTGCCTCACTGGTGCTAAATGGAGTCTGGAGGCTGAGCCCTGAAATGGGATAATTACACCCAATTCCCACACCAAGGAAACAGCAGAATTTGCATGTTCTGGGAGGGCAGTAAGGTTTTCTATGCAATGCAGGGGTGATAGCTCATCTGGGAGAAGAGGACCAGAGAAAACTGTAGCTGTGAGGTCACCATGTGCCTGTGTTGCAGAAGCTGCTACAGCCCTGGCAATGCCAGAGTCACCAAAACACCGAGTCACAAGACTTCTGTCCTCTAGTCTTCTCTCCCTGAGAGTCTCAGTCCTCATCTCCAGCTCTAGAAGAGGTGAAGGACTTTGCTCTTAGTAAAAGGTCAAAACAGGAAGGACAATTAAATTTATGATTAACAGTGAAATGGGGAAAGGCAGGATCACTGGAGGTCAAAGATGTGGAATGAGCAATTTCTTACTGATTTCTGTTAGAGCTTTCCTATGTTGCATGGGAAAAAAACATAATTAAGTGGCATGCTTGCAGTATCTAATATTTTAAGTTTGCTTTAATAATCCTTTACATCATTATGATCAGTGCTGTAAGTGCATAAATATCTCCATCTCTTCAACATTTGCTCCTTGACAGGTTAGTTTTCTACCCACAGAGATATTGATGAGACACTTTTGTGCTCCAGATATGTGCATTTTTCTGCATTTTCAAATAGGAACTACCATTATCTTTTTGCAAGCTGAATATTTTTTATACATCATTTACTAGTGACTAATGTGTGCTTCAACCATGGGCTTCAAGGACTGTCATTTATCTTCCATAATGACCACAAGGTTTTTTAACAACCAGCACCACACTGGCTGTAAAGATGATCACAGAGGACTTAGTTACAGTGAAGAGAAACACAGCAAAATGTGCATTGATATATTTCACTTTGGAAACAAACAAAAAACATCCCACTCACAAAAAACTTATTTCAGTTGTGCCAAATGTCAAGTAAAAGAAGGTTTTAAATGATGTAAAAGTGTAGTTTAATTTCAGTATCTGAAGTCAGTTCATCTAGAAAAAGCCAGTTTGGCTTCAGTGAAAATCAAGAAACAAAGCCTGCAAGAATAAACTTTCCAGTGTGCTGACTGCCTGTGATTTCTTACTGCCTCTGAATATTTTCTGTATAAAGATCATAAGCAACAATAGTTGTACATAAATTTAAGACAATGCCACTGTGGCCACCGAATGCAAAATATTAACATTTACCCAAATGTTTCCATATGACAGCACATTGGATGCAATTTCCCACAGTAAAATATGTATTTTTTAAAGAAGTCATCTTAACCATACAGCTTTTTGAAACACTGTGTTGCAGAAGCTGATCAAATTTGTGCCAGAGCGTGCAGCCACATCTGCCCTTGAGTTAAACACGAGTAAGAGTGATGGTATTACGGACAGAGCTCACCTTTCGGCCCACACAAGCTGAATTTTGAGAACTCTGCCCAATCTATGCCAGCCAGTATGCTCAAGAAATTAATTCTCTGCAGTTCCCTGGGTGACTGGAAGCTGTTGGGTCCTTACAAACACATTTGATTTCCAACCGTTGTCTGAATCATTGTCACTGACAATATGGGCTCATTTTTCATGTACTCCTAATGATTTTTAAGTGCTCTCTTTGACCTTGATTTTCATGGGAAGGAAGCTCAGTGCTTGTTTGGATGTCGTCTTATAAGTGTTTCCTCTTCTACAGTTTTACTGGCAGCTCAACAAATAGTTTCCCTAGTGCCAAATAAGTTCCAGCTATGCAACAATATTTCCCCATGCTTTCAGATGCCATCAAACAGCTTTATCTCCATTCAGTGTCTTGGGGTTATTTTTTTAGGATCTTTCCTTCTATTAATAAAGAGCAATGAAGTGATAAATGTGTATTTTATGTAATACACATCACTGTATATGTATATTGCTGCTTCCAATGGGGCAGCTGCCTCCTGCTGTATGCAGGATCTATACAGCCTCCCCCTGTACAAAAAAAGGCAAACCTACAGAAAGAATAAAACCCAGAGAGTCTTTCAAGAGCACCATTAGCCAGCTGATGGGACAGACTGTCTGCAGGGACATACAGAGGCACATATAAAGGCATCCCTTTTTTATATGGTATCTAGCATCAGGACAAGGGGTAACGGGATGAAGCTGGAACACAAAAAGTTCCATTTAAATATAAGAAAAAACTATTTTACTGTGAGGGTGAAAGAGCTCTGGCCCAGGCTGCACAGAGGTGTTGTTGAATCTCCTTCCTTGGAGGTCTTAAAACCCTCCTGGACATGTTCCTATGCTACCTGATCTAGGTGGAGAGTTCGACTAGATGATCTCTAAAGGTCCCTTCTAATCCTACCATTCTATGATTCTATGATTCTAAACAATAAATCTCTTTACCTTCTTTGAAGACATTACCCTTTACTAATGTTCAAGGAAGTGCAGCATATATTTCCCAGTCAGGTGTATCTATAATCAATAGTATTACAGATAATATTGACATCAATTCACTGCATTAATCATCACACTTTCTGTGTGTAAACTTGGTCAACGTGTGATTTCTGGTTTCAGGCACCTCACAGTTTGTTATCTTACCAGTTTCTAGCTTATTCCTGATGTCCTTAAATGGTTTACCTATCCACTTTTCCATACCTGTCTGCACAAGCTTGTCAGTACTAGGAAAAGGTGTCTGATAAACTCTTTGGTTTTTTCCTGCCTACATAGGGAACTTTCATTGCTTTTGAGTGCAGAGGTTCACAGATGTAAATAAAGATGACTATATTCTACAAAGATCAGTAATCAGGAGTGATTGATTTATAGGTTATATACTCTCACTATCTTTAAAGAGATCAAAAAGACCTTATTTTCAGAGATTTAGAACTCAGAACTGGAAAATCCTAGAATTTCAAAGTCCCCAAGATAGATCTTTCACACCTTTAAATGTTATGAGTTGAAAAACTTAATTGCAATGAAACAGGTTTTCATATTACATCTTGTGAGTGTGTTTGCCCAAGTATATTCTTTTTCTCCTCCAAAATACAGTCACTGACAAAGATGGATGGCTTTCCACAAGGAGCATCACTCATTTGCACAGATCTGATAAGACAACTGTGTGCCTAAATGGTTTTGCATGAGGCCAACAAACACAGAGCTTAGAGAAGAATATCCTTGTCTGTGTGTGTGTGTGTGTTTTAGCATCAGTAATACGTACCTTGGGACTATTTAATCTATAGTATCAACACTATTTATGGTGTCTGGAGTTTTACATGGCTAAAGTAATTACTGTGATAAATGCCAGCAATATTTTAAAATTAACATTGAAGCTTCCTTCGATTTAGAAGCAGAAGACAGTTAATTGGCAAAGATGGGATTGCAGTAAAATCCTTTGTTATTTAGGGTCTGATTCTGCATAGCTGATGTACGGAAGGGTCTCTATTTTCATTGTTGTCAATTGGCTTTGTTGACTTCTGGAGTGCTGAGTGTGGTCACAAGCCCGGGTCTGGTGACTGTTATCCCTGTTCACCTCCTGAGTGATTTCAGCTTCTTCTTTTTCCTCTTGGTGAAGGAATCAATAAGCCTTTTGTGCTTCAGAGCATCACCTACATCTTAACCCCTGAATGGACAGATAAGTCCAACTCCATCTATTTTTCCTCCATTGTGGTAACATAACCAATGTTCAGCAGAAAGGCCCAAGAAGGGTCCCCAGCTTCCTTCAAACTACTTCCAAAGCACATGAGTATGAATCTAACTCTTGTCAAAAACAGTTCTTACCACCTGGAAGTCACTAAAGGATTGGGACAAGTCATGGGCTGACATCTAAGGCAGCTTGGAAACTATCACCACCATCAGTAAAAGAGCATAAGCAAACCACAGTCTCCAAAGAAGCAGGTTCAGCCTCTGCCAGGGACTGATCTGGTGTTGCAACAGCTCATTTGCAGCCTAGGGGAGTTTTGCCTGAGAAAGGATTACAGGATCACAGTCTAACTTTTGTATGGCATGAAAACATTGTCCAAGATGATATTACTTTCTCTGAACTGGTAAAGGAGTATCCCAACTGCTGTGGTATCAGAAAATCATCTGAGGAGTGAAACATTCTCCAAGATCATATAGTTGAGCCAGACTAATGGTCACTGCTGGTGACAGAGAGCAATCCTTGTCCCTCCTGCCTCTCTGCTTTCCTTTTACTCTGCTCCCAGCTGTGTGTTTCTGCTTCTCTCTTTCTGACTGGGTTTGGGAGTTTTTTTTTCTGCTACTTGATGAACTGATTGAACTCACTAATCTGACAGAAAACAGACCCAACAAAGAAGCTGAGTCAGCTCGTACAAGTAGCAGGACAGGACTGCTGCTGGAGTGCAGGTGAGGGCGAGAAGGAAAAGATGGGAAGGGAGAGCTCTTTGTTTCTGTCAAAATCAGTCACAGTTTGACTATGTTGTGTAATGATACCCTCCATTATTGAAGGCAAATGCCTGTGTTTTAGGAGATGATCAAGGGATGTAAAGTCTTTTACATCTTCATCCTTTCAATCACACTGCAAAGTCAGAACTACTTCTGGGTGGTAAGATAATTATTGACATAACTTTGTTTTCCTACTTATCTCTGCAGAAGGCACAGATATTCACACTGGAAAAGCAGGAATCTACTCTTAGTTCACCTCTTTCCACAAACAGCTACAGTTGTTTAAGTTCAGAAAAAAACAATGGTTTCTTCCATTTGCCAAATAGCTGATCCAGCCCTTAGTACAGCCCTGCCTCATCCTTCAGGATCACAGCCTGTATGCACCAACTATTCCTGTGCAGTCAGTGGAGCATTAGTGACATATAAACTGCATTATAAAGTGAATACTAAATTATATACAGGGAGAATTTCCCCTTCTCTCTTTACCACCAGTGAGTGAAAAGATCCCATCTTTCATAGGCATGTCAAAGAGCTATAGTTCATGCCTGGGAGAAAATTACAGGACAGTTTTTATAGCACTTCGGGCAGGGGATCCCCACTATGCAAATGAAATGCAGTGCATCCATACAACTCTTCATGACAGCTTTGCTCAATATTTCATTGGGAGGTTAGGTGGTGTGTTTCTTTGAGGAGTCCTTCAGCTCCTCCAGAGCCATCCACAGGCTGCAAGTCTCCTGTGTCCTTCTACATCAGTTCTTTCAGCATGTGGGAGAAGGAATGCTGTAAACAGCAGAAGAAGGAGATGGCACCTCTCATCTCCATCCCTTGCTGTGTTCACTGTCTCTCTCTCAGTGATAGAATGTCTGAGCTTAATCAAGGGTTTTAGACATTGTGTTGTTATTTTCTTAGGTTTAAGTCCAGCAAGCAGCTGAGCACCGTGCAGCTGATCTTCATGACCCATCTCCCCCCACTCCACGGTGAAATGGAGAGGAGAGCTGGAAAAAAGTAAAACTCATGGGTTGAGATATAGTTTAATATCTCAAATAAAGAACAACAATAATAATAGTAATGAAAATAAATACAACAGAAAGAGAGAAAATAAACTCAAGGAAAACAAAAATATCCACTCCAAAACCAATTTGTGATCAATGCAATTGCTGATCACCCACTGACTGATGCCTCAGCAGCAATTCACTCCTCCCTGCTAGCTCCACCTAGTTTACTGGGGTAACATCCTATGGTATGGAATAGCCTTTTGACTATGTGAGGTTAACTGTCCTGTCCCTCCCAGCTTCTTGTGCCCCTCCAGTTTACTTGCTGTCAGTGTAGTGTGAGAAGCAGAAAAGGCCTTGACACTGTTCAAGAACTGCTCAGCAATAACCAAAACATCCCTGTGTTATCAACATTCTTTTCAACATAAATCCAAACCACAGCCCTGTAGCTACCAGGAAGAAAATTAACTCCATCTCAGCTGAAACCAGGACAGTTATGGACCATGTTTTCTACCCAGTCAGTGTACTCTGCCTCTGAGCCCTGCTCACAGCCTCTGGTATTGTTCATAAAGAACTGCCCCTGCTGTTTCAAAATGAGCAAAGATCTCAGGCGTTGAATGGAGTCAGCAGATACTTGATATAATCATACATTCAGCTACAAGTTCTTCATTTAACCTGAACACAAACTGCAGGGCCTTTCCTTTTTTTTTCCTCAGGAATTACTCCTGTTTTGCATTCCAGAACACTTGTCACCCTGCTGAATATTAATTAAAAGTTGTAATTAATTAAAATGTCAATTAATTCCTTTATTTTATTCTTCAGGGTAATCTTGTATTCTGTGCAAGACAGAGCAGCAAGTGAGCTTAGCAGAATGAAATAAAAACCCATTTCAGTGTTAAGNGTTCAAGAACTGCTCAGCAATAACCAAAACATCCCTGTGTTATCAACATTCTTTTCAACATAAATCCAAACCACAGCCCTGTAGCTACCAGGAAGAAAATTAACTCCATCTCAGCTGAAACCAGGACAGTTATGGACCATGTTTTCTACCCAGTCAGTGTACTCTGCCTCTGAGCCCTGCTCACAGCCTCTGGTATTGTTCATAAAGAACTGCCCCTGCTGTTTCAAAATGAGCAAAGATCTCAGGCGTTGAATGGAGTCAGCAGATACTTGATATAATCATACATTCAGCTACAAGTTCTTCATTTAACCTGAACACAAACTGCAGGGCCTTTCCTTTTTTTTTCCTCAGGAATTACTCCTGTTTTGCATTCCAGAACACTTGTCACCCTGCTGAATATTAATTAAAAGTTGTAATTAATTAAAATGTCAATTAATTCCTTTTGTTTTATTCTTCAGGGTAATCTTGTATTCTGTGCAAGACAGAGCAGCAAGTGAGCTTAGCAGAATGAAATAAAAACCCATTTCAGTGTTAAGTACTGCATTGTGGATCCCAAAAGAAGTGACTGTCTGACCAGCATTTGGTCAAGGGAGAGAGAGGGTTAGGGAACATCCATGAAGGCAGCCAGACCAGCACATTGTGACAGTTTGGGGACCACCTATAGCCAATTTGTGAATTCCAGCTGTGATTTTACGAGTGCTCTGTGCATTTATGAGTTTTGAGAATCATTTTTTTGTAGGCTCATAGCTTATGTTAAAGAGAGATGGGATTGCAACTCAATGACCGTCTCTGAAACAGGAGGTTGTCAGAACCATAAATGGTGAGCAGCAGTTGCTTTAGCAGAGCAACATCTGGTTATGGTCTCAGAAAAACTAGTTTTCTAAACCTAAATTCTACCAGGGTAGAAACCAAGCAGGAAATCACCAGTTTGGTCACAATGATCACAAAGAAGAAAAAGGATGGAAGCTGAAAGCAGAAGGTTTTTTCACTGGAGTGGAAAGCTTTTTAATCAGCGCAAATGTGAATGTGGGATAAAACTGCAAGAGTCAGAAGTGCAGTAGTTACCATGATGCTAAGGAGTTCATTCTGGGATAGAAAGAACCTTGCTTTGTGGTATAGACTTAGCCCAAGTGTTGCTGACACAGAATAGATCTGTTGGTATATTTTCATGTGGAAACTGAAAAACAAAAGTGAGCTTTCTATCCAGACTGTCACCCTGGGAATCATCATTTTTTGGTATGTAATACAGGTTTCTTATCAATCCCTTCCACAGACACTGCAGTTAATCTTGAACTTGTTTTGGAAGGAGAACACTAATCGCAGCATTAGCCATGGGAGTTTAATAATATAAGAACGAGAATTCCCATACATGTAAAATCAACATGTTGGCATGTTGTTTACCTGGATCTTCTACTCTGTTATTGTTTCATTTCCTTGCAAAATTTCTCAGAGACCATAGTTATTGTATCTTGCTTCCTCCCCTTCCTCTCCAGGGGAAGGTTTTTTCTTTCCAGATCAAGGCAAACAATGAGTTTGCACAGCATCCTCACCAGACGTTATGAAATAATGCTTTGTAGACCTTTCCTGTCAGCTCATACAGATGATTCCATTGAGAGACCTGGGTTGCTTTTAAAAATGTTCATTTGCCTTTAATAACAATGAGTGCAAACTGTGATGCAGTATAAATACAGCTTTTCCTTCTCTGCTTTGTGCTTTTCTACACTATTTTTCTAAACCCAGTTACATCATCACCACAGCCAGTCTAAGCAAGTCACCTTGACTCCATTTACAGGCACATGGCATCATTCATCTCATTCTAAAATAGATGAGATGAACACTTAAACACTTGCTCTCCATTCACCCTGAGCAGGGAGGTTGCTTGACCTGCTCTGAGGTAGGTATAGACGTTAAAAGCAAAGTGCCAGGCAACCTTTTCTATAAGTCTTTATTGAACAGAGAAAATCCGGGAAACTAGCCTCAGTTTTGCTTCTGATTTTGCATCTGTAATCTCAGTTCTGTGACAGTTGGGTTTCCCAGAATACAGAGCATTAATGGGGGTAAAAATATATATCTTTTTTCTTTATGTTAGCTTTGGATTTTAGCCAAAACTTGTAGAGAGAAAAAAAATGACCTGAGATTTCTAAGGAGGTTTGCCAGACTGTACAAACTCTGTGTTTTGAAATCCACACTAACAGCATGGTTACAGGTAAAGCACACAGAAATCATATGTTGGGATTGTCCACGCATGGACTGACTCAGGAGTTCCATTCACTTAGCAGAGCAACAAGGGGACATCATGACACAGTCTCAAAGATCGTCAGCAGGAGTTTCTCTTAGCAGGATCAGATCTGTGTGTTTACAGATCATAAAGAAGACACTTTTCAAGGTGGGAACTTTGGTGTTTTGAAATTTCAAAGACTGAGTTGGAAGACCTGCTCACACCAGCACTGCTGCCAAAAAAGAAGTGTATGAAATCATGCTGCATTAGAGGCTTCTCAGTTCAAGTTCTCAGGGCTGTGCACTAGTAATTGCTGCCTGCAAAGCTCCAGTCAGAGGAAAGCCTGGATTCCATTAGCAGCTAGCCCTCTGGATTGAATGGAGACTGCTTTCCATACACTCAAAGGCATAATGTACATCTCATATCCAAAGGAGACAGTATTGCAAGGTATGCTGCAACGTACAGCAATCTGCCTGCAAACTGGAGCATGCCCTGGGAGCTGGGGATTACTGGAGTTCAGCTCAGGCAGCATGGTGCTTTTGCTTCCAACTCCAAACTGTCCCTGTCTCCACAGGTTTCTTCCCTACTCTTTTGAGACAATCAACCCTGACAATGCTTGTGGAAAGCAAAGCACAAGATGATTATCTTGACAGGACTCTTTAAATAACGTCAATTGACCAGAAAAGCAGCGCCTGCTGAAGGCTCCTTACTCTGGAAGGACCCAGGCTATTTTGCTGCACATTCTTACAACAATATTTGTCCAAGCTTCCTCCTGTGTTAGCAAAAATTGACTGTCTAATTGGGGAGGACATAGCAGCAGATTAGTACACAGTACACTGAATTACATCCCAACATCTGCTGTCACAGATTTGCTGACAGCTGTTTCTGCAGAGTAGCTGGAAAATCTGATAATCCTAAACATGAAATTTCTTGTTATCTGTGCAAAAAGAAGTGCCAGCCTCTAACATGACCCTAAAGGACAATCTGCAGCTTTAAGTAAATGCTGCCAGCTACACCTGGACATCTCCTTCAGCACGTCCTCAGAGAACACCCAGCTGGACACAGCTGCACTGGGGCTGCCTCCCACAAGGTGACACATGAGGAGGCACTTTTGGTCTCCAAGGGATATTTTTCATACTCTATAGTTTAATTCTATTGGCAGCTTCAGAGAAGATCCAGGTTCAACATCTCTGCTGGAGTGAATCCAGGAAGGACATGACTGGTGTGGAGACTCCATGAAAGCTCTAAAGACTGTGGAGTAAGTACAAAACCTTTCCCTTCACTGGGTCCCGGTTAGCCTATGTGGAAAATGAGTGACTGTGCTCTCTGCTTCATTAGCCAGTGTCTACTTGTCCCACAAGGTACAGTGGTGTTTAGCACAAACCTACAGCTGAGTTTATTTTGCAATGAAGAATTGCTATTGCAAGCACTCAGAATGTAAGCAGGGATGGAAACCAGACACAGGGCTGTGTGAAGAGGACTGAATTCTGCTACCCCTAGTCCAGGTTTAGCAGATATCTGCTGGTGGAGTTTACGAGGGCAGTAATACTGTCCATTTGCTAATGATCCCAGTCCTATGCTGAGATTTGGTTATAACTTTCAGTGGCTATAACTTAACTTCAATGACTAAGAATGATAGCAGGCCAAATCATAGACTCATAGAATGGTAGGGCTGGAAGGGACATTTAGAGATCATCCAGTCCAACCCCTCTGCAGAAGCAGGTTCACCTAGATCAGGTCACACAAGATTGTGTCCAGATGGGTTTTGAAGATCTCAAAGGAAGGAGGCTCCTCAACCCCTCTGGGCAGCCTGGGCCAGGGCTCCCTCACCTCACAGTGGAATAGTTTTTTCCTATGTTTAAGTGGAAGTTTTTCATTCCAGCTTCATCCTATTATCCCTTGTCCTGTTACTAGATACAAGAGAAAAAAGGGATGTCCCAACCTCCTGACACCCACCATTGAAATATTTGTAAATGTTAATAAGATCTCCCCGCAGTCTCCTCCAGACTAAACAGCTCCAGTTCCAGCAGCCTTTCCTCATATGAAAGATGTTCCAATCCCCTGATCATCTTGGTGGCCCTGTGCTGGCCTCTCTCCAGCAATTCCCTGTCCCTCTTGAGCTGGGGAGCCCAGAACTGGACACAGGACTCCAGATGAGGCCTCACCAGGACAGAATAGAGAGGGAAAAGAACCTCCCTTGATCTGCTGCACACACTCTTATTGATGCATCCCAGGCTGCCATTGGCTTCTTGGCCACGAGAGCACATTGCTGGCTCATGGTTAGTGTATTATCAACCAGCACTCCCAGGTCTCTCTCTGCAGAGCTGCTCCCCAGCAGTTCAACCCCCAACCTGTTCTGGTGCAGGGGGTTGTTCCTCCCCAGCTGCAGGACTCTGCACTTGCCCTTGTTGAACCTCATGAGGTTCCTCTCTGCCTACCTCTCAAGCTGGTCAAGTTTTTTCCTTTAATACCTTTTAAACCCTGCTCTGACCATAAATGACACACAAACACAGATAACAGCAAGAGTCAATCCAAATCACAATTGTGCATTTTTGCAAATCACAGTTATCTGCATGACAGCCCAGGACAGTAATGCCAGGGACGTGTGAAAGCCTGAGAACATGCATTACTTAAACACAATTCTCATTCTTGGTTTCACAAATCAGTGAGTAGCTGCTATGATCAGATGACATTTCATGGCCAGATGACATACAGGGAGAAACAGAATTTCCTTCTGTGGTGGGTAAACTCAGCCCCATCTGACAACTGGGATCATGTGCAAACCTTTAAAACACAAAACTCCTAAAGAAATAGATTTAATTTCTGTGAAAAGTCACATTAAAACTTACCAAGCACTGTTGTAGCAGGTCTGACAGATGAACAGACAACAGGAACATTTCTACTCTGGGTGTTTTGCCAGTTAGTTCTGTGGTGCTGCCTCTTCCCACATTGCTTTCAGTTTTGGATTTGCCACTGGAGAGTCATTGGGCTATTAATCCAAATGCAACTACAGCAAACAGCCTAATACTTCAGTCACTTCAATATTTGGTTTTAAAGACACAATTTGCATGTTAAAGATCCAGTTTATGCTTCTTACAAATGCATCAGGAGGATGCATTGGACGATGTCCAATGACAGGACAAGGGGCAATGGGCACAAGCTGGAACAGAAGAGGTTCCAAAGAAACACAAGGAAAAACTTCTTCACTGTGAGGATGATGGAGCCCTGGCACAGGCTGCCCAGATGGGATGTGGAGTCTTCTTCTCTGGAAATATTCAAGCCCACCTGGATGAGTTTCTATGTGACCTACCCAAGGTGGTCCTGCTCTGGCAGGGGGGTTGCACCAGATGATCTTTCAAGGTCCCTATCAGCTCTTAAAATTCTGTGATTCTGTGGTTCTTCATGACATATCTCTTGGATAGAGATTGTCAGTGCCTTGACAATTGGCGGCTTTGTTTCCCCAAACATCTTAGCTCCTGTCAACAAGGCAAAGTTATCCCTGTCTGATTACATTGCCAATGAGGCTGTCCTCATAACATTTAGCATACATTCAATCAATGTAAAAGAGATACTAAACCTCATATTTCCTTGCTCTAATTAAAAAAAAAGTTGACGATTTCAGAAGCCTAAATGTTGGTTAAACATTAAAACTTTACCTGTCTCCGGTGCCTGAGTGTCCATGTTATCTTTGCATACATGGGCACATTCCTCATTCCCACTCTTTGCCAGCATTCCAGCCTTTGAGGGGATGTGGGGTGTGAAGCTGACCAACTCACAGACATATCTCCTTCAAAAAGCTGGGGACTGAAAAACAGAAAGGAACTTCAGTAATTACATACAGAAATTATCACCACCCCTAAGCACACCTGAATAACTCCTATTCACAGTCGTGCTATAGCAGTGGCAGCACAGACCAAGTCACAGTCTCCATGTGGATGCTATAAAAGAAGGTCTTTATTGTGGGGTGCAATAAGGACTGCATTTAGTGGCAGAGATGATATGTGCTAAAAGTGACTTGGGCAATTAGTCCCATACAGTGCCCTGTGATCAGCAGCACCATAGATATCAGCTCCAAAGATCTCATCACACGTCTTATTTCACCAAAACACAAGAAGATGAGCCAGCCCTGATTGTACAGGAATGGTGACACCCATGCAACAAGGGACATTGCCCAGGGAGGTGCTGGAGTCACCGTCCCTGGAGGTGTTTAAGAGATGGGTGAATGCTGCAATTAGGGAAACGATCTAGTGGTTGATGGGGCTGGTACTAAGACTGGACTTAATGATCTTAAAGGTCTCTTCCAGCTGAAATCATTCTATGATTCTCTCCCCAGTCTAGCTCAACATAAACTGGGCAAATACCCCACAGCAGTGTGGAACTAGTAGAGTACACTTCAGTTTCTCACAGTGACAAATCTGTTGGAAATGTTATACAACCTTGAAGACACATTCCCCATAGAAATAAGATCTGATCTTGTAAGTGGAGAGCCTGAAGGCCACAACTCCTGTTTTCTCCTTCATTTCAATGGCATACAAAAGATGTTCTGTGGGTGTAAAGTAATGAAGATTCAAGACAACAGGTCTTATTTGCTGAGGTCTGTGGTTTTTCACCAGCAGAAAGCAAGAATGGCTCCGGCCATCCCATTGGGAGGACTATGGTGATAATCTTTCCAGCTGTGAAGTTAGACTGATTTCCTAATCACAATCTCATAGACCTGAGAGAAACCAAAGCAAATAAACTTTTGAGGCATATGGACACTTAAATCCCATTTTCAGCATGGTTAAGGTTTAAGTGCCTGAGCCTCTCTGGCCTCACAGGCTCTCACAGGTAGTTTGAGTTCATGATCCTGACAGGACGACCATCATTTTATATGCTCCCCTTTTATTTACACAACTGGAGGTGTATTTAGCCAAAATAATAACAGGTTTACTTTATCCCACTGATCTAAGAATGTGAGCCACAGTTTCAAAACCAAATCAGTGGCCAACACTTCAGTTTAATGACTTTGCAAAGGCAAGGAAGCAATGCAAACTGACCCTGTGTGTGCTTTAACCCATTTCTCATATGAGATAAAATGAGCCGCTTTATACCTCTTTCGGGGATACTTGTGTTAGTATATTTTACTTAGATCCTGGGCATCCTGAACTATGACTTGGAAATGAGGTTTAGCCTTCTGTCTGAGTCAAGCAGCAAATCATTGCATTGTTTGAAACAGCATTTAAAATCAACTTAATGAAGGGGATGGGGTGGGAGATTGACATGTGTGGGCTTTTGGCCACCTGTGTAACTACAAAGCCAAATTTCAGAGCTCTGTGATGATCTGATAAGTTTGCTGTGAAGCACAGTGTGGGACCAGCAGTTCCAGAAGGTGTACAGACAGTGCAGAGATCACCAGGATCCCCTCCAGATAAATCAGCACATCCATGTGCAGGGCTAGAAGGATCTTTCTCCCCATCTCTAGGTCATTTCGCACTTTTTGCTTTGAAAACAAACAAAAAAAAAACCAAAAGGAAACCAAGACCAAAAGAAAACCCACAATGAACCCAAGTCTTGCCCCTTTGCTGTGTCTCACTAGGAAGCTGTCAACACTCCTCCTTACTACAGAGCTGTCTTTGTGGCTTTGGGGAGAAAACACGTCATTTATGTGCTTATGAAGTATTCCTGCTTTATATATGATGCCTTCAGCCTAATCAATCTTCTATCTCAGTGGCCTGTTTAGAGACTGAGGGAGCTGGCATTGATTAAATGCCTATAATAGAGAGCATTAATTTCCCCGTCAGTGGAAAAATCACCATTGTAAATTGTCCCAGTTGGTTTGTATATCACCAAATGATACGCAGCATGTTCTGGATCTATGTACTGAGCTGCACTTGTACATAAAGCACATTCAATTAGCAGCACTAGGGTTGCTTCAGCCAGCCATAGGCAAAGGGTATGGGTTTGATTCTGCTGCCCTCTTTAGGATTGGTGCCTGGGACTCAGACTAATAAGAAATGAAGTACAAGATCACTTCAGTATCTCAAGTCCCATAGGGAGCCCACAGCAACCCATGAGACTGGGAAAAAAAATGGCATTTTCTTTTCTTTTGCTCATCACGCCACGCTGTTTGGAACCTAGTTAAGATGATTCTTTTGCCATAAAGGGAGGAAAAAATAGTTTATGTTTGTTGAAAGTACTGGGAGCTCCTTCCCAGATGAAATATCACATATTGTTCACATATTATGCCCTTTGAGCACAAGGGAGGCAGAAACTAGTTTATCCTGAGGAGTAGAGCAGCATTAGATTATGCATTGCCCTACTAAAAAATGTTCAGTCTCAGACCATGGATGGATATCTCAAGTGTAGATAGCCAAAGCCTTTGTGTCTAATCCACCTGAACAAGATCCTGTATGCCCTACTCTAGGTGGTCCTGCTCTGGCAGGGGGGTCTGACTGGATGAGCTTTTGAGGTCCCTTCCAGCACTTAAGATTCTGTCATTCTGTGATTCTGTGATTTTGCATTGCCCTACTAAAAAAGGTTTGTATTCAGACCATAGACAGGTATCTCGAAATGAGATAGCCAGATCCTTGTTGTGGCTGTAGACAAGGGCATGAGGGTGAGAGAGGAATGAGCTGAAATGGAAACAACTAGTTTGGGCAGAAGGAAATGCCCTATATGTGAGACCTGGGTGACTGAGGACAGAGATGCTTGGAAGCATGTGCTGGGGGAAAAGCAGAGAATGGGTAAACCACAGCAGTAAGGAGGTGAGGAGGAAAGAAAAGCTCACATGTGTTTTCTTAAAACTCTCCCCCTCAGGCTTTGTCCTGTGATTGCTCCACTCCATGCCAGGTTCTTGGCCTCTGCAGCACTGGTGGCACCTTCAGTTACTGCAGCCTGCCTTGCTCCTCCCCAGCCACAGCACAGCCACAGCAGCCCCTGGGCCACAAATCCCCATCTCTCAAACCACTCAACACCTGGCAAAAGAGAAGTGAAATCCATCCTGCCTTTCTCTTTTTCCAAACATCCCACAGAAGCAAAGGAGATCCTTTAGGCAAAATGGGCTGCTCCTGTCTTAGTATCTCCTTTACAAAGGCAATGACTTCAGATACATCTGTGATCCCCTTGCCAGCCTGACAGCACAAGTTTTCCAGCATAGCTGCATGCCTGCTTCTCACCCTTGGGCATGTAGGAGCTGTAGTATCTCAAGGTTTGTGTATTGCAGAAGCTGAGTTACTTCCCTCACACCTCCCAAGGACTCCTTTGCTCAAACCTTCTGGTGCAAGAGTCGAGATGTGATCTTTCTAACTGTCAGCCCTGACAAATTAATCAAAGAGATGAAAAACCCCTCTGCCATTCATCACCACTGATAAAGTTCCTGCCACCAGAACCCAGCTCCCAATTTTGCTGCTGCTGCACAAGGTGGGAGGTGACCTGGCTCACTCTTGCAGAGCCGCTGCAGCTCTGCCACACAGGTGCTGCAAAAAGCTTCTACACAACAGAGGCAAGCACAGGCATGGCTTCAAGGGACATATGTCTGGCAGGATTGCCTGAGATCTGCAGAAGGTAGCATCCATTTCAGTGATTAAGGTCAAAGGCTTGAAAAACAGTTCATGCTTTCAAGTGGGTCTCTTTCTGGGTGAGCTGAGCTATTTCTAAAGGCTCATATTTTGAGAAAGAAATGAAGAGTCCTTTGGTAGCTTCTAGAAAACAGATATTTTCAAGGGCAGAGTAAGCATTTAGGTAAAAACACTACTGAACTCCACCACACTGAGCAGGGAGGTGTAAGCCCAGCGTAAGGCTAGATGCTGTTGAGTGTCATTAGTTGCTGGGAACCAAAGTGAATGGTTCATTCACAGCCCAGCACTGAGGTGCTTATAACAGCTTCCAAGCTGGGTCTGGTTTCATCCCACTGCCTCTGAAGCCTCAGCTTGTCTAGGTACAGCTGGGGAGAAGCTGAATAGCCAAAACTCAAGACATGCAGTATCAACTCTCAGGTTTCTATAAACCCTGCCCAAAATTCAACCAGCCTAACATTAAGTGCCCAGCACCTGCTTCACACTAGCTGCAGTCCTTGCACAAAGGGTTAATTTTATTTGCAGAGCTCTGTGCTGTATAAAAGTAAATCCCAGTATATTTTTACTAGCATGATTTATAAGCCAGGTTTAGAAAACTCTGGTCTCAGAAGTCTGTTGTCAGAGTTAATGGAGCTAGAATATGAAGTGCAGCATCTTCGGGTTACAGTCAGCTCTCAATAGCATCCTCCTGACAGTTTCAGGTCCAGACTTCTGGCTGCCTTTGTCCAGGCTTTAGACGCCTCTCCAGCTGCAACTTGGAAATGCCTTTCCTTATAGCCGGCAGGACCAAGATGGGACAGAGATTCTACATTAAAAGGGTGAATCCACTGCAGCAGGCTGAGGCCTGTGTGACTTTCTCCTTTTCTTATCACCCTGCAGAAACCATAGGCTCATAGAGTCATTTCAGTTGCAAAAGACCTTTAAGATCATCATGTCCAACCACTAACCTAACACTGTTAAGCTCACATGAGCACGTAAGCACACAGAGCTCTTCTGTCTCTAAACTGCATATTTCTACCCAAAATGAAGGAATGGAGGTGACTGGCACAGAAAGGGAATGCAGCAGTGGTGTTTTGCATGGCTGTGCCCTGCTTAGACCCATGGAGAGCAGCATGGATATTTCCAGGGCTCCCTGAGTAAGGATCTCATGTAACAAGACCCAGTGTTATGCCACTAGATGAAGACACTCCTGTTGTATCTATGTACTTGAGTGACTCAAATTGCCTCATAGAAACCCACTTAGGCAAGATTGTTTCATCAGCTGACAAATTCCCTGAGCTACTAAAGCATCTTTTGCCTGCTTGATAAAAGGTTCTATAATAAGGGAAACAAGAGATATGAAAGAAGACTTCTCTATACAAAGGAAAGGCAGGGAAGAACTGGAAAAGCCTGTATTATCCCCAAAATTTGCTCTCTAGCCCCAAGAAGCAGAGACAAGATATAAGCAGCAGGACAAAATAAAACCACAGCATCAAAAAGCCACCCAAGCACCAAGAGTGACCAATGTGTAAAAAGCAAACACCTGGCTAATGAAGGCACTAATGTGTCATTTTCTGAATTACCTGGGAGCAAATAGAAGCAGAAATGTGCCAGCTTGCACACTGTGGCCCGTGTTGGGAAGGAGGGGCAGGGTCTTGACTGTCATAGACTAGTACTGTCCCTTTCACATCAAGATCAAGAAGCTGACTGTGTCCTGGGCTTTAAAATCAATTCAGTCCCTGGGCAATAGTAGTAGTAAAATGAGTACATAATGCCATCTTCTGGCTGCAGTCAAGGATGTCATAAAAACCATGTCAGAAAGATACAGTTCTGTCCCTCCTGCACTCGGGAGGATGAAATATATCACTCGCTTGTGGAAGTCAAATTTCTTTTGCTGACTTAATCCCAAAGCCGAAATTAATCAGACACCCCAGCTAACAGGATCAGGAAACGCCATCAATTCAACTGCCTGCAACCTAACAACGGCATTAACAGCATGAAGAAGGTGGAGGCTTTTCTTTGATTAATCGCTGTTTAAGTTGCCTAAAGGACCTATGAAACCTCCTGCTGGCTGACACAATGAACAACATTTTATATTAAGCGATAGAAGGAAACGTCTTTAAAAGTGATGGATTATGCAGATGCGAGATGGAGGCTGTGTGTGATGTGGTTACCTAAGAGCTGCAGGCTTGCAGGATGGGCCCCTCTGCTCTCAGCCTTTCCCATCACCTCCAGCCTGCCCCAGAGAGGATGCTCGGCACCCCAATAGCTGAGCACCCTCGGGAAAATCCACACAACACAATGGGCTTGATTAAATTGGCTTCATGCAAAGTTTATGCAAATAAAACACTGTCAAATCTGGCCTTTTAGGGGGAGGATTTGGTGGAGATTTTTGTACACAAGCAGCACACTCAATACCAGAGGGAGGGATGGCAAATGGACATTTAATCTGTTAGGTTTCTGTGGCAGCCTGCAGAACATCATTCCACTTTTTGTTGTGCATGGAAGGGCTGAGAAGTCTCCACAGCTTCCCTTAGCCCTGGTCAGGTGCCACTGTGCTTGTACAGTACATCCTGCACTGGAGCGTACAGAGTGAACTGGATGAATGTAGGATTATAACAACCCACCCCCAAGCACCTGAATATCCCTGCTGCAGGGAGTATGTTGAGGTTCCATTTTCTTTGGTCAGGATATCTCAGAGCAGCTAGCACCAGCCTTGCTCCCCTCTCATTGAAGTGAGCTGCCTCCCATTCATAACAACTACTATTTGATCTCCTGAGAAGTCTCAGCACCTAGAAAACATCCTTTTATTTTCACTCCCTTGCTTAAAGAGATCCACTTCTTGGGGTGATGGGTTTTCAGAGCATCCTCCACTGTGCTGCATTGCACATCATCATTTTAAGTCTACATGAAATGGGCACCTAGTCCTTCTCAAGTGGGAAAAGCTGCATTTTACACACTTTTTCCTCTGGTACTATCAAATATAACAAGTGCAAAGCAGCTGAGAATAAAGCCCCAGAGTTGAGACAATTCACTGTTGTTGCCAAACCTCTGCTGTCCGATGAGATCATGGCTGGAGAGATCCCTTAGGGATTTGCCTGATTTTTAGGTGTACATTGATCAATACAGCCAAGCAGTTTTCTCATTGCTCTCCATCAGTGAGCATTTCTATACAGGCTGGAAACTTCCACCAACATCATCTTGATTGCAAATTATCCGAAGTGGCAGAGTGAGAGTTTCAGAGAAGAGGCAGAAATCCCCAGTGAGCTTGAACTCTGGAAATGTTTCAGTTCCTGGGAGGAAGGAATTATCTGTCTCCTCCCTATCTTCTCAGAATCACACACATCTCTCCATCCCCACTGGACACAAGGCGCGGCCCCTGCTTTCCTCCTCGCTCTTACAACCCCCTGACTCCTGAACCAAGCTCCCACTCATCCTGCCACTGGGACCACCTTGCAAAAGCCTACTCTGTTTTCTTGCTTAACAGGGAGAGAAGGCTGCAATCATCCATCACTGTCAAGCTGTCTGGGAGCTTGGTGAAGGTACAGGCTTAGACACACCTAGAGCAACCAATCCTTCCTCTTGCAGCTTAAGGTAATGACTCTGATGATGGCTAGAAGTATCAAGATAAACCTGCAGGAATTATTTTAATCCTGGGAACAAAACAAAGCAAGCAAGAAAATATGTCATTTGAAGCCTGACTGAAAGCATCCCCATCCCCACCTACCTGAAATGATGTGTGTCTGTTTCAGACCTGACTCATCCTCACTACTGAGCAAACTCCAGAGGCTGCATCCTCCAAGGGGAAGTGTCTGCTTTCCTTTGAGGTTTGGAACACCTCAAAAGTCTGCCAAGGAGACAAAGAAAGTAAATAAGATAGTGATTTATTTACATCAACTTACACCTTGTGTTTATTTACATCAACTTACACCTTGTGTTAACATTGTCAGGGAAGGGAAGAAGGTGCCATTTGTTTAAAAGGCTAAGCTTTCCCTTCTGGAGCCTTGATTTCTGAAACACATATTTCACTCTGTGCATATTCATCAGCTTCAAGTGGTGCCTTTCCAGACCTGATAGCTGAGGGTTGAGTGGAGCTCAGCTGTTTCCACCACAGGAGCTGCTTTAAGAGCAGTAATGCATTGCCATGATGGCAGTAAGCTCTGCCACGTGCCTCTCCTGTAGCTTTGCAGTCATTTGAGCTTGCCTTGCCCCCAGGGAGGCCAAGGGTGCCCATGTCAAATGCCCTCCTCAGTGGCTCTGCCAATTAAACTAGACAGGCCAATGCTTTTGCCTTTACTAATTGATGCAGGAAGCACATAATTAAAGGACTCCCCATCGTTTTGCAATCTTACCCGGCTATTTGACCAGGTGGAGTCCTATCATGCACCTTCCTCTCAGCCTGCTACCTGCTTTTGCAGCTGCCAGTCACTAAACATCACTCCTCCAGCAAGCTATGGGGTAATGAATGCCCTCCTGTCTGCTCTGCATATTGCCCATGCAGGAGGTCAGATACCCCCTCTGCTACGTCTCCTGCTTTGTCTGATCTGGCAGATGGATCCCTCAGTGTGTTTGCTCTGACCTACTTCTTCATTCCTTCATCTGCCAGCCGCATCTCTGGGGTCTTTGACTCACCACAGATGTGGAGATGCTGTGGCCACACACATATCTCGTGGAAGCAAATTAACTCTTTGTTTTAGGCATGGAGGATGGGATAGCCTGCACTGATTTACCCAGCAAAGCTGGGTAGCCAACAAATCCCAAAACCACCTGCTTTGAAACCACCCCTGGCATGTTGGCAATGACTCTCCCATGTTCCTCTGCAGGATAGTAGTCTCAGGGCAAAACAGTGCCAGCTGCTTCTGGTGCACTGACATGGACACTCATCCATCCTTCCCCTCTGTGGTTGATAGGAAGGCTGAATTTGGATGGAGATGTTTCTCATATACTGAAAGACCATTTGATGTCCTGAAAGGTGACAACAAGGTGCAGGGGACATTGAAGATAGCCATGATGCAGATGCAGGCTGGGCCAAGCAGCTCTGACAACAAGGGCCTCCAGGCAGCATGGAGCAGATGCTCCCAGGATGAGCCTGGGCTTTGAAGAGGAGCTGGAGCTTGGTTAGCACTGCTGGAAGGAGCCAAGTCACCAGCCCCACTGTGTGGCTCTGAAAGACCAAGTTGCACACACAGGTGGGGCTTTTCTGCCAGAGGGTCATGATTATCCATCTTGCAGCATACCTGCAGGAACTCACTATCCCCTCTTTTATAGCCAGCAGACAGAGCTGGCAGCAAAGTTGCATCAACTTCTTGCTGCAGCTGTGCCCTAACCAAGGATGAAGCATGCAAACAAAGCATACCCTGAACCCTCCAACTGCTTTCCAACTGCCCCTAGCTGGCAAGAAGATGCACTGGAAATAATTTTTACTGCCTTACCAGCTGTCTTTGGTTTGTCATTTTAGGTAACTGTGAAACTGAGGAGCTGTTTTAAGTAACCACTGCTGTGTCTCAGCTACAGCAAAAGCACATCCCCTGCCCCACAAGTGTCTAGACATGGCTTGGAGGATCCAAGGAAACTCTTCTTCACTTGCAATCTTCACTGTACCAGAGGCTATTCCCATCAGCAGTTTTGAGCCTGGATTCTCTGTGCAGTGGGAGGAGGGGGAAGAGGACAAGGAGATCTTTCTCCAAGGCACTCGTATTCAAAGGTGAGAGATGGCTCTGAAATGCAATGTGGTAATATATCCTAATAGAGAGAGAAGGTTTTACCAGGAGTCTCTGAGTCTTTGCACTGGTACCATCAAGGGCTGGATGCTGACAGATCAGTGTTAGCTGAGCTGCAGGCACAGAGCCAAGTCCCTGAAGGATTCATCCTGAGTCCAGGCTTAACTTCTTCTTGCCAAGAAGTGCTTGTCTTGAGTCTTAGCATAGACATATTTAGCAGGAGAACAACCAGGCACTTCAAGATTTAATGCCAGAGTACATGCACAGAGAATGTGAGAAGGATTTTGATTAATTGCTGTGTATTAATTTGCCTCTGCAGCGAATGGAAGATTTGCTTCAAGCCTCTCAGAGAGACAACATGAAAATGTTTTTACACAGCTGACTGGCTTTGCAGTCAAGCCCATTTGCTGTTGGTTAACTCTCAGCTCCACGTTAGTGAATGAACAGGACAAGCAAAAACATCTTTTCACTTCCTAAGGCAGCAAAGCTCACTGATCTAGCATAAAAAGAAGTGAACTATAACATTAGGTAGATCAGATACACTCAGAGAACATAAAATCCCCCTTTCAAAGCTTCTCTAGTGCACAAATCCTCATTTATACCCCAACAACCTAACCAGAGATAGTGTCATCTCTGGAGAAGGAAATGCAGAACCCTGAACTGAGCACGGCCAGGTAGTCTGAAAGCAAACACTTTCATCTTGTCAGGAGTGGTTTGTTTGTGTCTTATCCATAACTGCGAGGAACCATAACCACAAATACTTCACGTGGTACTTTGAATTTAATAGCTCACATGGGCTACTGTCTGAATTATTGCCTTTTATTTTATGACTAAATTAATATTATATACACAGGAGCACATTTAAAATACCCAGCAGGGTAAAAGAAATGATTGCTGTGTTGAAAAATATAAATTTTTATGCACAGAAGTTATTAGCAAAGCCACATTCCCCAGTCCATTAATGTGCACACAGTTAAATTTTCCTCCTTTTTTTTTCCTTTTGACCTTTATTTTCAGATACTACAGCATGTTATCTTAAAGCTTTAATAAAACAGTAATTCACTCATGCTTTTTATGGCCTACTAATTTGTCTGTTGTGCCATATATTGGGTTTCGTAACTTTTATATGCAAATCAATAAAAACTCCTTTGATGTTTCATTTAAATCATTGAATAATTAACATATCCTGGCCCCTCAGTCAGCTAAACTGAGAAATGGAGAGCCAGTGCTCACAAAACTTTTTAAGTGAAAGAGAGCAAAACTCAGGATTTGCAGAAATCCACCTTATTTTTAAACAGATAAATAGATAAACTGTGTTTATGAAAAGGGGAGAAGAATCTTATGATGGTAAAAAACAACCCTGAATGTGTACAGCAAATGGGAAAAAATATAACAGGAGCAGACAAAACTATTGGTATAAACCTCTTTAAATATGTTATTTGGGTTCTTTTGCCAAAAGCTCTTTCTAAATCACAGAATCTTAAGGATTGGAAGGAATCTTGAAAAATCTGTTATCATCATCTCATGGGAGGCAAAGAAAAGGTATTCATTCATGTTGTCTTTGAGCAGTTGCAATCAAAGCAAAAAGCACGATTAACCCAGGTTGTCTCCTGCTTGAAAATGGGATTCCTCTCACTGATTGACCAAAGTCCCAAACAAGCCCAGTTCTCTGAACAAATAACGATGGCTTTAGTACATACATTTGGCAAATGAAAGGGTTTTGCTTTGCTATTAAAGTTTAATTAGTAATTAATATTTATGCAGCCACTGGCTGGAATTCTGCAAGTTACATAAATAAATATTAACTTGTGGATGAGGTGCTTTTTTTTTTTTTAAATCCTTGCATCTGAAATTTATTTGTGTGGCTTTCTATTACTTATTCATTAATTCATGTATAATTCCAACTCCTCTTCAATCTAGATGGAGTGGGAGGGAAGGGGGGAACTCCCTTGAGACTGATGTGCATGGTTTTAATTCTCAATTTAGGCTCCATCACTACAAATTAAGCATTTAAAAATTCTAAGCAGAGCGTTTAGCGATGCTGACATGTTCACATTCATCAGTCTGCAAGTGCTACTATTTCTTTAGGTGTGTAACAAGTACAAGTAGAGAGCAGTATGCAGCACCTGAGCAGAAAGGACACCTTCTATATCATGGTTTTGTCCAGTGAAGGAGACTCTGCTTCCAGATTCCCACCGAGGTCAGTGGGTTCTTCACCTGCTTCAGTGTATGGGGAGGAAAAATGAAGGGCTGAGTTTCTGAACTTTGAGCAACGAAAATGTGAGAGGAGCACCTTTTGGAAGGTTATTTTGCTACTAATATTTAGCATGCCAACAAAAATTCCCAGGGCTTCTCATCTCAGAAACACCTTGCTGGGAAACTCAGGCTGACAAGAGCACATCATTACCCTGGTCACATAGATGGCTCAATTGTGCACACCATCATGAGGGCTACACACGTGCTTCTAGCCCAGCCTCAGCCATCACCCACAGGGAAGGATTACTGCTGGGTCAGGGGCCCTGGGAAGCATCCCTCCATCTTTCAGATACTTTTTGACAAAAACCTCTTGCTACACATTGCCTAGCTCCCTGCAACTGGAATGGCTGAGGGGAGGTTTGTGCACAGGTCCTCTGAACACTGGAGAGACAGAGAGAAGCACCAACTAAAAAGCACCATTACATACCAGCTCTAGGCTCCTTGGCTCAATATTTAAAAGCAGGTTCCTGGGGCTGATTTCTTCCCCCTCTTGCCTGGGCACAAGTCACACATGATCTTTCTTTCCTCAAGGTCCATGTAACACTCTGATGTGTGATAGTTCTCAGGAGCTCTCAATTCCCATGAGATAAATATCAACTGAAAGGGAACAACAAACAGTACATGGTTAATTACTGCAGGGACTAATTAAACACTCAGAGAACAGTCCTTGGGTACAAAGAGTGCTGCAAGGGACGTACAAATACCCCAGAGATACTGTTGGACTCAACTCACAGTTCCAGGGCCACATGAGGAGCAGAGGAGGAGAGGAACAGCAGTATGACACGTACATCTGGATGTCAGGGACGTCTGCCCAACACTGATGCAGGACAAAAAGACTTGGACAAGAAGTTTGGGGCCAGATACCTGGGGGATCAAAGGTCTGTTTGTACATATGTCTGCATTGCCTCCCTCCTGGATGGATTTTGGGTCGAAGGACTGCTGCAGCCTGACTCTATGGGACTGGGATATGAGGAAATCTTAGAATCTGAGGTACACCAAAATCAAATGGAAAAGAGAAGCCCTCTGGATAGTGAAAACCAGCAGATGAGGCTTCCCTTAACATGGATATCTGGCCATGGACTATGACTGTCAAGGCTGCTGCCAGAGAAGGGAAGGGAATGTAACAGTCATTTTAAGATCCCAGGAAGCAGAAAGGCTACATATATCTTGAATTTCTCCAGCTATCCCACTCCAAGGACCATCTCTTTTTAAGCCTCTTTCTCCTGTTTCTTCTGAGAGAAATTTCTGAGCTAAATGCAGTAATTTCTGAGCAGTCACCTCCTGGTCTCCAAAGAACTACCTTATGAACATAGGCTTATGTGACCTTAAGACTCCAATAAATGGAGGCTGTAAATTGTTAAGAAATAGAGATTCTTCCAGTTAAACTATGCTGTGTAAGCTGCCTAATAATTACACAGCACCACAGGGTAGGACATTAGAGTAGAGAGATGAGAGGCATTAAGACATGGTATTGGTAAGCTTTTAGGGTGGATTTTGCACGTCTTCTGAAGTGGATATTAAAACCCACAGGCAGCCTTTCAAAAAGCCTGCAGAGACCAAAAGCCCAGTGACTAAAATGATGCCTCACCTATATCTCTGCTCCTAAGAGAATGGAAATAAATAAGTGCTGGCTTAAAGCCACAACATACCCCAAGGCACTGACAAATCTCACTTCTTTCTCAACCTAGAAGGAGAGTCCCTAAAACTATTAGCAAAACATCCACATTTTCTTGCAATTGCTTGCCTTTTGTGTCTGTAGTTGAAGAGGATTGATGTCTCCTGGCTTAGGAGGCGCACTAGAGTAGTGTTAGTGTTACAGCATACAAAGAGCACAGAAGTGTTTGTTTTAATCGTGAAGCTGCCGCCTGGCACAGGCAGCTCCTCTCTCTGGACTGCTGTATTCGAGATCCAGACACATCTCTATTTTCTGATTTTTTCATCCCATTTCATCAAGGCAGTGAGAGGTGGAAACAGTTGTTAGTAGCACAACTTCTGCCTCACACTGACTGAATTCTGCTGATAAGATTAAGCTACAGACCAAGGCCTTATTGGTTTATATTTCACATCTACCAGGTGTCTCCTAGAAGGCAGCACTGACACTATACAGATTCCCTCTATTACAGCTGGGTTGCCAATAAAAATGCAAAAGTATCTTAAAATAGTGCAATTCAAAGAAGTGTCAAAGAAATTCCATCAAGGTCTATAAAAGAGTTTCTATATTACAGGGTAGGAGATAGCAAAGCTGTAGTGCTATTGAGCCACTTAAAGTAATATCCCCCATTGCTGCAGAGAGCCCACATTTGTCTGGGATTTAATGTGTGCTGACAATGGTTCTAACTTCACTCCACCTCACACAAGCAGTGTGCTCCAAGTGGCATTTCCTGTGTTCAGCTTGTGCCTGTCTCTCCATGTCCTGTCAGTGGGCACTACAGAAAAAAGAATAAACACATGGCTTAGGAAGCCAAGAGACATCTCATAGGGCCCCCATGACAGAGCAGTTCCCTGCAGGGTCTGCAGCTCCTCAGGAATGAAACAGCTGCTTATGGAGCAAAGCCTGCAGAGCTGTGCGACTTCTGTGTGGGAGTAATTGCAAAGGCTTTGCAAGTGGAATCAAATCTATTTAAAAATCTATTGAAGATGGTGTTTTGATCCCCGTGAGTCTGAGAGTGCCTGAGTGAAAGTTGTGCTTTTCTTGTGCCCATGCCCTCAGCATTCCTGGAGGCAAAGAAAGCACACTTATCTCTGTGCACACTGTGGGAATGGATAGACAGAGGATGTGAGAAGAAGCTTTTCAGCAACTGCAACAGGCAGTTCCATGCCCCATATTTTGGATATGCTACTTGAGAGAGCTATATCTGCAGTGCTGAATCTAGCAGCTT